>OZ024740.1:292045318-292065318 GCA_964016885.1 Eledone cirrhosa
TAAACTGTAGCAACGTGAAATAAAGTGACTTGCTCAAGGATGCAACGCATCATCCAGTCTGAGAATCGAACTCAACCTCATGATTGCAAGCCCAATGCTCTAATCACTAAGCCATGTGCCTTCCAACATAAGGTATGAAGGATGAGAGTATATTTAGATCTTCATTTTAAGTTATACCTCTCAGCAACCTGCCGCCATATCTCTCACTAAATAATGTGCAAAATTTAATGATATCTTCAGATATTTTTAATAAACATATTCTAAAGCTAGATTGGACATTTATTCATTGATAATTATCTCCTAATTAAGTTGAACATTTATATCAAAGATTGTAAAGCAATTAAACTTATGAGGGAGATACAAAGTTTTTATCTTCATTGTATTAAAATTATTGATAAATGTTTAAAGTAAATATTTTTTCCAAATTGTAAATTCAGAAATTAAAAATATTTGTTTTCTTTTGTTTAGGTGTTGCTTGGGGTTGCCAGTGGACTTGGGATGAAGCTGGTGTATTCACAGAGACATGTTATTGTGTTCAAGATGGCTGTAATGCTGCTCCATTTGGTGTAGTAATCAACTACATGTTATTACTACTAGCTCTGTTGTTTGTGATTTTCACTATTTAGTTATCTATTGAATGAAATTGGTCCTTCTTCAGTTAGGTGCTCATATATCCTTCAAGGACATATCTATAAAGTCACCAGAAATTAATTGTATTTTCATATTTTAAAGGAAGAATTTTTTATAGAATTACCATGATTATATTTTCATAATTCATCATATTTCCATTTTATTTTTAAATTAAAAAATTCATCATTTTATTTTTCTGCACATATTAAAATAAAATAGGCTAATTGCTGTGTAAATATTATATTATAACATGGAATATTTACCATTTCCCAATTATTTACATACATCATGTGGAGGCACATGGCTTAATGGTTAGAGTATTGGCCTTGCAATCGAAAGGTTGTGAGTTCAATTCTCAGACTGGGTGATGTGTTGTTTCCTTGAGCAAGACACTTTATTTCACATTGCTCCAGTTTACTGTAGAAATGAGATGATAGGGACTGGGGTCCCTATCATTCCACTGCAAAGTGGTCGTGAAGGTGCCACGGCAAAAAAGCACCCAGCACTCACTGTAAATGAGGTTGGTGTTAGGAAGGGCATCCAGCTGGAGAAATCAAGCCAGAATCAGTTCCCGTCCCACCCTTGCAAGCAGGGAAACGCGGACGTAAAATGATGATGATCATGCTTTATTTGTAGCAATTTCATTTTTTGATTTTAATATTAAAATATGAAATTGTGGTGTTTTTAAAACCTTAAACGTCCATCATTGTATATCTCCACATGTATTAAAGACTAATTTTATATTAAATAAGGACAAATGAAAAAAATGTTGGCATGGTTATCATTGTATTGCTTAAGAAATTAACACTAAGAAATTTAGAAATAACAGTGTTGACATTTGACAAACCTCTGTGACCTTTCTTATATTATTACTGAGCTTTGTAAAATATCTTAAAGAGCAATTAATACAAATTAAATCCAAAGAACTTTCTTCTTTTAGTACTTGTAGATGTTTCTATATAACTGGTCCTCCATTAAGATGTCTCCTGTGAGGTCAATGTGTTGGATTGGTGACCATACAGTTATAAACTAAAATCTGAAGTATTTTTCTGTTGTGCAACACAGCTCTTGCATCAGTTTCTATGGCTTGCAATAGGTTCTATTCTTATATAATACTCTTCATGGCTGTATATTAGGATCTACTCCAACTTTATAGTTTTTGTGGTACTTCAATAGATTCTTCTCCAACTTCAGACTCTTCATTGCTTCCAGTCTTCTTGGCTTATAATAGGTTTTATTCATATTCTATTACTTTAGTTATAGGAAGGGGTCCAGCCAAATAAAATTGTTCCAACAATATGTAAGTGTCCAAATTTACCAGAAATTATCTTACCCAACTATTTTTGTATAAAGATTTAATTTCCTCTTATTTTCAAATTTGTCTCTACCATATCTGATTTTATATCTTCCTCTACTATTTTTTGAGGTTTCTATAAAATGTTTTGAATTCTCTCCTATATTATTTTTCGTCATTTAACAATATTTTTTGTTCACTTACAAACTAGCTAGCTTAATTTGACTCTATTTGATATCTTATTGGATCCTTTTCTTTTTATCACTGATGAAATATCTATCTCCAAAATGTTTCTATCATCACCCCCTTGTAGCTCATTCTCTCTCTCTCATACAGACAAACCTTAATGACAGATGTGTGACTAACTTTCTGAACAATTAAGAAAGTACCTCAAAATATTGATATGTTTTTATCTCTGGATAGAAGTTTATTATTGTGCTTTCCATACCATTTTTAGTTTAACTCTTAACATCCTATACCACCTGACACTACATTAGCCAGACACTTTTGGAAAGTATGAAATAGAATTAGGTCTGAATCCCATTAAAGTCTTCATTATTCTAATTCTGTAAATTTTCCCAACAATCTTTCCACTAGTAAAGGTATTATAAATATTTGAATTAATTAGAGAGATTTTCTGCTAAATCACTTCAGAGAGTAGGAGAGTCATCCAGCAATATATAAAATCTTGTACAAATTTTAAACCAAAATTACCCTGTAAATAATATCTAAGATTTGAAATAATGTTAAGCAGTGTTACTACTAGTAAGGGTATTGGACATATGATCATAATGTTATGGGTTTGATTCCTGGACAGTGGTGTTGTGTTCTTGAGAAAAACACTTCATTTTACGTTGCTAGCTTCATTCACTTTAGCTAGCTATTAGTTACTATCACATAGGAAGAAGTACAGTTTACTGCTGTAACCAATGGAAGCACTGTGTAATAGACAAGTCTTCTTGTCAGATGACATATACACAATAGTTAGAGAAGCAGGTTGAGACCAGCAAACCAGATCAAGGCATCATTTGCAGCATTATAGGTTGCCTCAAGGCTGCCGGAAAAACGTTTGAGCAGGAAATCCCAAACAACATGCAGCATTGTCGGGTCAGGGTCCCCACAGTCACATGCTGGGCTGTCTTTTATTTTCTATTGATGGAGATGGGCTGTCCTGGACACACCCATTGCTTTCTCGGAAGGTCAAAGCTGGCTGGTTTAGATGTGGGGTCCTGGATGAGGTCTTGGTTGGCAAATTTGGTGTCATTCCATGATCTTTGCCGCTCTTCCTTTAGATCAAAGTTATCAATGAATAATGGGAAAGTTACTAGACCCCCCCCCCCCCCCCCCCCCCCCCCCTCCACTATAAAAATACTTACAATGGAGACAAATCATTTCAAAGAGATTTTTTTTTTATTTTTTATTTTTTTTTTTTTTTATTATTTGTTATTTTGAATAAATTTCTTGTAGAAATAATTCTCTTATTTAAATAATATAAATTACTTTTGCCTTCTCTGTACTTTTATGTAGCAGCAGCCTGGCGAAATGGTTAAGAAATTTGGTTTTTATCTTATTTTGTGGTGCCATGGGCTATTTACCAAAGCTTTGGGCCTACCCATACCTTGGGTCTACCCATATCTTGGGTCTACCCATATCTTGGGTCTACCCATACCTTGGGTCTACCCATACCTTGGGCCTACTCATACCTTGGGCCTACTCATACCTTGGGCCTACCCATGCCTTGTGAATGAAATTGATTAAATATAAACTGTTTGGAAGCTCATCAGATAAACTGGAGCTATAATTCTGAGGATTAACCCTGTCACATACTGTGTCATGCTGAATCTCCCTGATAATTACATTAAAAGTACACATGTTAGTGGAATGTTCAACCATTTACATGTTAATTTCAAGAGTACGCTGTTCTGTTAATAAAACAACTGGAAAACTTAGCTGTAAAACCGATGAAAGTCCATTCTATTCAGTCTTTTAGATTAAATACAGTTGTATTTAGTTCTGTGTTGTTTGTTTATTTATGTTCGGAATTATATTCTGCCAGGGCCAGCCTTATCTCTAATCCTTTAGACTTGTGCTAGATTCATTAAAACCTCTATAAATTTGCGACCCTCTGCCAGTATAGGAAATCAATATTTGATGCTTTTAATTAATACATATCTATATTATATATATTGGATATAAAGGTTGTATAGAGAATGTTTTTGAATTGTTTATATATTTCAATACCTACTTCTCAAATTTATATATTATTAGAAGCTAACATTTTTTTATTATAATGTCTTGAAGTTTATGCTATTGTGAACCTCCATAAAGATTGCAGGGGCTTGAAACTTGAATCATGAGGAAAAAAAAAAAAAAAAATTGTGTGTGTGTGTGTGTGTGTGTGTGTGTGTGTGTGTGTGTGTGTGTGTGTGTGTGTGTGTGTGTGTGTGTGTCAGCCAAAATACAGTTCCATTTGAGCAAGGTTTGGCACGGCCAGTTGGTCTTGCATGCCCCATAACGTGGATGACCCATGCAAGCATGGTAAACAAGTTGTTAAATGGTGATGATGATGATATATATATATACACTCACACTTGTCTACTTAAGGCATAATCAAAGTTTTGCTTTAACTTGTTACAATATACTTTTTAAATGTTTCAAGACTAATTGTAAAAATTCAGTTGTTTTTCAAATTTATTTCTACTACTTCCCCACAAGATGTTTTTGTGCTGATTCACCCTTCAAATTTCTACTTGTTCTTTATGGGGATCAAATTAAAAATGTTTTAAAATCTTTCCCTTATATTTGTTAAATTTGATTTTTATACAACAATGACAACTAATTTGTCTTTCAAACTGCTGTATTATGATATTTATACAGCCACATTTATTATGCTTCAGTGTGCTTTCTAATCTTTCTTGTGTGTGTTTAGTTTCACTAAAAATATTACAGTACGTACACTATATTATATTAGCATCCATTATGAAGTGAATAAAAGAGTTGAATGTAAAAATAACTCTTCATTATTAAGCTGTTGTTCCTAATATAACTTAAGTTTCTTACAAAAAATTATGTTTTAATATGAGCAGCTTTTTATCATAGAACTCGTGTTGACATTTTTGTTTCTCTGCTTTTGTGACATGACAAGTCTATTATAATTTTTTGTAACTTTTGTGAACTTCCAACCAAAATTCTGTGATCAATTTTTCTTCTCTTGTAAAATGACTTTAATGATATATGGATTTTTATCTTACAGGATACTGATAAAAAATTGTTTGGCCTTTCGAACCCCCCCCCCCCCCCCCCTTACTTTTCAATAAGTACTCTTGGGTTTCAAATTAGATTTTTTCCCAACGTCCTGCTCTTATTCCAACCCACACTCTGCTTATTAAATTTTGCTAATCTATCCCTGGGGAAATTTTATTTTAAGTGGTAGCATTTCTGCGACATTTTCTTTAGACATTAAAAAAACATTATACATGACAAAAAAAATATATTACTAGAAATCCCATACGTTATAAAATAAATAGGATGGGTTGGGGGTCTCAGTATGTAAACCAAATGACTAATTCTGTTTTTTTTTTTTTAATCAAGGGAGACAACCCAGAAAAATTATTTATTTATTTATTTATTTTTTTTTTTTTCCCCCCACCCCTCAGAGTATGAATAAGTGTTTCTGTGAAACAGATTTTAGTATTCTATTAAAAATCTGAGTTTTGGTTTATTTTCTTTGTTCTGATGTTATATAGGAATTCAGATGAACATTTTGCCTTGTGCTGCTTTATGAAGCATTTCTTTCATAACCATGAAATATATTTTCAAATTTTGATATGTTGTCATTTTCATTGAAATGGAAAAATTGCTTTTGTGTTCCATTATATATCTTGCATTATTTCGTTATAAACACATATATACAATTTGTTTGAACTTTTATCAAATATAACTCAAATAATCAAATTTAGAATTGTTTTTATAAAAATATTATTAATATATCTAACATTGACATAAATTTCTAAAAACACAAATTATTAGATGTAACTATAGGATATAGAGTATTTTTACTTGTTGGTAACTTCTCTCCTATCTTATAATGTCTATCTAATAATATTCTTCTATGAGAAAATCTGACTTTCAGTCTTCAAAAAAACATATGGTTCTAATTTCTTTGTTGTTATTACTAGTAATAACTGGTAGCAAGCTAGATTTTGATATTGTTATTATTTTTGGTTAAAAATAACTGTAAATACTTGAAAAAATATAATTTTAAAATAATTAGTTGAATGTAAAATTTGTATTGTATTTTCTCTTCTCTTTTTATAACCAATATGAATTATATTCAAAGTGCCTTCTATGAAATCATGTAAGCTCCTGGCTTCACACTTAGAGCCACCATGTATCAAGACATATCAATGTATTATAGAAACATTTAACTTTTATTTTATCTTGTTTTTGTATTTAACATTTTTTCTTCAATAAATCCTATAATAAATGAATGTATTTTCATTCTATTGTTTCATCTAAATTATTTTAACTCTTTAGTATTTACATTACTCTATATTTACTAATATATTTTCATAATTATCTCACATAATATCGAATCTGAGATTTTGATATTATTTATTTTGAGAAAAATACCTTAACATCAGTATGGTTACAGCTAATTCGAAGAGAGAGAGGGGAGAGAAATCTGGCTGTATACGGCTGGTTTAAATGCTAAAGGGTTAAACATAAAGAAAGTGGCTAACTTAAGAAGCATTGGAAAAATTTGAAATATGTGTGTTCCAATACAAATTACCATGATAATAGTTGATCGCTATAAATAGAATGAGTAAGGGTAAAGACCTTCCTTTGTTAATAAATGACCATGGGATTTGCATCTAGAAAGTTTCCATTCTGAGGCCTAAGTCTGGGTAAGGTGTTTTTGTGGAAAACCAACAGTTGTTATGCATACCAGTCTCCTCTCTTTACGCCATTGATTTTGTCCAAGGGAAAGGGTATGGCCCAAAAATCTTGGTACCAGTGATGTTGCAACCCATTTCTACAGCTGAGTGAACTGGAGCAATGCTCAAGGACACAACGCATCACCTGGTATGGGAATTGAACTCTCAATTGCGAATCCAATGCTCTAACCACTAAGCAATGCACCTTCACTATGAATAATAGTTGAGAAAATCAAGTTAAGTACTCGTGGGGATGAAAAAAAAGTGGACAAGGATATTGCAAGGAAATGACCCCCCCCCCCTCCTTATATATGCCGGGCACGTGTGTTGACCACTCTGCTAAAGAGTCAATGATGCCATCTTAGATGCACACATTTCATACTTTAACCCTTTAGCATTTACATTACTTTATATTTACGATCATATTTTCACGGTAAAGGCTTTACTTCACATAATTATCTCACATAATATCGAATCTATGAGATTTTGATATTATTCATTTTGAGAACCATACCTTAACATCAGTATGAGTGGCCAGTAACAGCCGGTTTGAACAGAAAGAGGTGAAAGAATTCTGGCCAGTTTAAATGCTAAAGGGTTAAACAGGTTTCATACTCTGGTTTGTTTGTGTTTATCTTTTTCTACAACTATAAAGTAAATATACAGTTCTTGCTTTGATATGATCACAAATCCATATGGGGGTATATTGGAAATTTCCAACCGTTATATCCATCTTTAAAATTCTTGCAGACTTTTAATGATGAATGATGTTCTTTAGAATGGTTGTTGTGTATTACTTCCACATATTTCTTTGAATCCAGCTGTAGAAAACTTTCCAGACAGAGGGTCGGGAGGACACTCCAGTCATGTCAGGAGCATGATGACCTCTCCAGTGTTGGTGATTTACATGATAAACACACCCAGTACACACTGTAAAGTGGTTGGTGGTAGGAAGGGCATCCAGCTGTGCTATAGACATGACAACCTCCCTAGTGTTGGTGATTTACATGATAAACACACCCAGTACACACTGTAAAGTGGTTGGTGGTAGGAAGGGCATCCAGCTGTGCTATAGACATGACAACCTCCCTAGTGTTGGTGATTTACATGATAAACACACCCAGTACACACTGTAAAGTGGTTGGTGGTAGGAAGGGCATCCAGCTGTGCTATAGACATGACAACCTCCCTAGTGTTGGTGATTTACATGATAAACACACCCAGTACACACTGTAAAGTGGTTGGTGGTAGGAAGGGCATCCAGCTGTGCTATAGACATGACAACCTCCCCAGTGTTGGTGATCTACATTATAAAAGAACCCAGTACATACTGTAAAGTGGTTGGTGATAGTAAGGGTATCCAGCTGTAGAAATCATGCCAAACAAAGGGTTGGGAGGACCCTCAGTTATGTCAAAAGCATGACAACCTCTCCTGAGCACTTGGTGGAATGTGAAACTGTACATAAGCACACAGGTCCCTGGCCTGCCTGTGAGATTAGTGGTTCAGTACTGACTTGGTCTATATAGACCCGTCCAACCCTTGCTAGCAGGGAAAGTGGTCATTAAAACAACAATGATGATGATGAAAAAAAAAATAATTGAAAGTCCAGAAATATTTGTACACAAACATCCTATCTAATTGCCAATAATATTCCCCAGTCACTATTACCAAGTAAACACAGGAAAGCTTAAAAACAATGGTGCAAATAGTATATTAGAAATGTACTCTTAGATACGCTATGTATGAACGGAAAAAAAAAAAAAAAAAAAAAAAAAAAAAAAATACTGGCATGACGACAAGACTGTCCTGAAGTTAGTAGACTATAAAATACAGGTAGAATTTCGGTGAGTCTTTATGTAGATAGTTGTTCAACAAATACATTGCCTGGCAATTAATCTAAAGAAAATATTTGGATAGTCTCTCATTTACATCCTGTTTACCATAATCCATTCTTCTGCATATTAATTAAAAAAATCTCCACTTACTGATAATATAAGAATTAATCTGTTGAATCTCTATTGTGAAATATTCTTAATCTTCCTCTATAATTTTCTAAATAATTTTGGTCTTATGGCATTGAAGTAATAATTAATAATAGAATAGAATAGATTTTTTTTTTTTTTTTTTTTTTTTTTTTTTTTTTTTTAAATGCTTGAATAAATTATAAAAGCTATTCATTATTTTCCAATATTTACAAATTAATTTCCCTTTTGATTGTTAGTCATAGCAGCCAAATCTCCCCTCAATCATATCTTACTGTCTTAAAGAATAAAATGCAGTCCTATATATGTTCCATTTGGGCATGGGTTCTGAAGCTCATAAGACCAACCTCTTTTTATAGCATACTGGGTAGATTTTATTGTGATACCAGCACTACCACTTTACAGCATGGACTGGGTGGTTTTTATAATGGCACCAGCTCTAGGAAGATTGTTGGTCATTGATTCAACTGAAAAGCGTTCTCTAACAAATGGAGGGGTGAGGAGGATGCCTTTTCCCAGGGCAGCTGTATTTATGGAGTGACAGCAGGCATTAGAAGAGTGGTAAGTATGAAATTATGGGTGTATAACAGTAGATAGGTGGGGAATAAGGAAGCATGGCAGGTAGGATGTTGTGTATGACAAGTGTGATGGGATTTGGCAGGGTGAAGTGAGGGAGACAATGGCTGTGGTGTACAGCGAAGGAGATAAGAGGTGAGAGAGATCACAAGTGAGTGTACAGTGACAGAGAATAGTCACTAAAGAGCTATGACATGTGGTGGGATTTAACAGGGTAAGAGGGTAAGGTACAGTGATGATGAGTAGTTACATAAAAGCAATGATGTGGGGGATATGGTATGATGGGTCATGACAGGCTATGTTACATCTACATAAGATGATGTGTTAGATTGGGTGGGGGTAGCTAATACTATAGCAGAAATGGACGGCATCTTGTTTAAAGAGGTGGGACTTCTCCAGTACTGCATGTCATCAGTCATCGTGATTACCCCTGTTGTGAGGTTGACATACACTATGTCATCTCATGTCTTTCTAGGTTCACCTCTGACATTTCTCTGTATTTCATACAGCTGTTATCTTCTTTACACACCAGCACTGTCTTTTTTTTCTTACCATTACATTGAATTCCTCGTATTCTGAGATCTTCTCTCAGCTTACTTACGCTACACCATTCATGCACACTAACATTACACAACCATCAGAGCATAATTCATTTTTTTTAGCCTTCACATGTTTTTTAGTTCAGGTCCACATCTCACTGCCATGCAAGCATCGTGTAGTCTCTGAGAGAAAAGAATTTTATTATCGGCATAGGTACTAGTTCCCTAAACTTCTTCCAGCTTGTTCTAATTCTTGTTACTACTCTCTCTGAGCATATTCTTCCAATTCAAACAACTTCGAGGGTACCCCCCCCCCCAATCGAAAGTACACCAATGGAATAAGGGTATGCCTTTCTTTTTCTTCTTCTTCTTTTTCTTCTTGCTCGGGGTCTACTCTTGGGTCGCCTGCCAGTTGGTTTTACCTGTAAAATCTGTCCAGTGATTCTTTCCTGAGACATTCTAACTACATGCCCATAGTATCGGAGCTGTGATCTCTTAATTCAGAGAAGTAGTGGCTCTACCTGGAGTGACTCTCTGATCTATGAGCTACACACTCTATTGTGTAACGTTACCCTAAAGACCCTTTGGAGGAACCTTATTTTGGCCGCTTGTATTTGCGATCGTATTCTTTTGGTTAGTACCCAAGGTTCATGACCATAAGTAAGAGTTGGCATAAATACTGAATTGAAGATAGCGAGTTTGGCTTTTACAGCTACCTCCTTTCTTCTGATTAATGAATGCTGAAGCTGGCGCATTACTTCACCAGTTCTTGAAATTCTTGCACTTAATTCAGCCTCCTGCCTTCCATCACTCGTGAACACATCCCCGAGATACTTGAACTTCTCTACCTTCTTCAGTGGAACTCCATTCACATGTAGAATGCAGTGTGCAGTCTTGTTTGAGAGGACAAGTGTCTCAGTTTTAGCAGCCCTGATTTTCATTCCAGCACTCAAACCTATCAAGTGCAAGTCGAAGATCATCACCTGTCAAGTTAAGTAACACCACATCGTCTGCAAATTCCAGTTGACTGATTTTACACCTGCTAGTCGTGATATCACTTATAACCCGGCTGAACATGTCAATCCTGTTCATGAAAATAATGAACAGGAGAGATGACAGTATGAACCCTTGGCAGATTCTGACTCCCACATTGAATGGTTTTGATTTAACACTATTTATCTGGACACAAATACTTGGGCATTCATATAGAGACATCAGGGCAGCAAGAATTTGACCATTGATCCCATACTCCTGCATAACCTTCCACGGCAGGTCCCGAAGAATGTGATTATATGCCTTTTCGAGGTCTAACACAAGAATATACTTCTTGGCGATTTTACCACAATTTCTCGACCTGTCGCAGGTGTGAATATTTGGTCAGCTGTGCTGCATCAGGGGCAAAAACCGTACTGTTCATCAGTTAGCTTGGACTCAACAATCTTCTTGCATCTTTTGTGAGACCCTTACCATAGACTTTACCGGGGAGGCTTAACAAGGAGATCCCTCTGTAATTGGAACAATCTCTCTTGTATCCCTTTTTGAAAATTGGGTATGCCCAGAAAGGTTTATTGATAATCATTTTATAACATCAACGAAGAAGAAAATCATTCTGGGTATGTCAACCAACCCGACTACTTTTTCTAGCAAGTTTAGAGACAACTGCAAGGGGTTCTCTCTGCGCTGTCAGCGATGCTCATATTTTGCAGCCAATGTCTCCATGGATTCGAACGCTAGTGTACACACACACACACACATACACATCATAGACAAAACTGCAAAGGCATTTCTGTGGAAAAGGATCAGTGACACCTGTTGCAATAGCCACCCAACCTTGCGGAGCTCCTTCCTCAGACAGGCTGCTGAAGTTCTGATTTTGCAGAGGAGCTTGGATTAAAGAAAAAGTAATCTTTAAATATACTTCAGTGTATTTTCACCTTCACTTTTTAACTATATATATATGAAAATAAAATTAGAATTTGATTTTTCGCTCCAGCTTAACATATTATATAAATGTATATGGAGGCACATGGCTTAATGGTTAGAGCATTGGCCTTGCAATCAAAAGGTTGTGAGTTCAATTCTCAGACCGGGTGATGTGTTGTTTCCTTGAGCAAGACACTTTATTTCACATTGCTCCAGTTTACTCAGCTGTAGAAATGAGATGATAGGGACTGGGGTCCCTATCATTCCACTGCAAAGTGGTCGTGGAGGTGCCACGGCAAAAAAGCACCCAGCACTCACTGTAAATGAGGTTGGTGTTAGGAAGGGCATCCAGCTGTAGAAATCAAGCCAGAATCAGTTCCCGTCCCACCCTTGCAAGCAGGGAAAAGTGGACGTAAAATGAGATGATGATGATGATGATGATGAAGTATAGGTTATATCGAATAATAATAATAATGATAATATTCAATTTGTTTGCAAACAAATAGCATTACTACACTATGTTGTGTTTCGATGACTATCGTCATCCATTTGTTCAACAGTAGCATCGAGGAACAATCACCATGCTTCTGGTTTCATTTTACATTATATACATGTCTGTGTATATTTTAATTATTCAAAAATTATTTTTAAGTGAACATGATTTTTAAAAAAATATTCTTAAGTGAACGTGACCCAATGTGTCACGGGTGGTCGACTATATATATGTAGGAGGTGGGTTTTATTGTAGTACAATAAAGCAATGCAAATATCGGATAAGTAGCACTCTACAGTTTGTAGGACTGGAGTGTAAATAATATAAGATCAAAAGATGGTTAAAAGAGTTCCAAGTATTTTATTATGCGCATTTCAAAAACAAATATCATCATGAGATGATATCTGCGTTTTCATCAGATAAAATAGGGATACATGATATGACAATTAAAAAGCACTTGTGAATAGTGAAGTTTTAAATCAACATATGAAAAATAATTTAAGATTGATGTGTGATATTGGGAAAAAATGAGGGTGTGTGTGGAAAGGGTGAGAAAGAGGAGGAGATGAGAGTAGAGAATGGTGGGGGGAGGAGTATAAGAAGGAAGGATGAGAGAGGAGGAGAGATGGGTGAGAGAGAGAGATAGCCTTTACAACTGAGAAAAATATATATTGTCTCACAGAGAGAAGTTAAAAAGCCGTTGGAAGATAATAGATAATTTAAAAGAATTTGAAATTAAAAGTTGATGAAGAGAAAAAGGGGGTTAAGAATAATATTAAATTAAGGTTTGTATATTGAAGGGTTTAATAATATGTGCGAGGAAAAGAAATTGTTAATATGTATTATTAAAATAAAAATATTAATGTTATTAAGGATATACTGTGAAAAGAAGTAGAAGAGTGGATGAGTTATGAATTTAGAGGAATTATTTAGTGTTTAAGTTTGTTTTTATGTAATGTAATATGTGTGCGTAATATATGTAAATAGTTTGTTTACAAATGAGCGCAGAAAACAAAGAAGACAATAATGTTTAAGAAAGAAAAAAAATCTAATATCAAAATATATATGTTTACGAAATATTTTCTAATGGTAATAATATAATATAATAAAGGAAATTAGTTAGGGTTTGTTTTTATGTATTGTATTGTAATATGTAATATGTAAAAGTCAGACGAGCATGAAAGGAAGAAAAATATAAGGAACTAAGGAGGAAAAATCTAACGTAAAAAAAAAAAAATGTTTATGTTTACGAAGGATTATTAAAGGTAATACTATAATGTATTTAAAAGGTAATAATAATTTTTATGGCCAATGATATGAAGAAAGATGGAAGAGTGGATATGTTGTGGTGAATAATAATAAGAATTGAGAAGTAGTTAGGAAGAAAAAGTACAGATTAGATGTTAGAAATTAAAAAGAAAAAAGAAGAAAGAAAAGAGGAAGAAAGGAAAGTGATAAAGAGGAATGATATAGAATGAGTAACTAGTATTATATAATGTATAATAAATAATATTGGAATAAGGTAGAAAAATGGGTATATTTTTAAAGAAATATATATATAAGCCTTTGAGAAAAAGGATTTAAACTAGTAAAGTATTAGATATTAGCTGTATACTTTATGGAATGTTCTGTGGAATTTATGCAAGCAGAGAGAAAATAAATCAGTGCGTCTATTTATTATAGAATCTAAATTAGATATAATGGTTAATTTCTCAGATAAACAAAGATTACACGTTCTAGATAGGGAGGCATTCAAGTAGGGAGAGGCAGAACAAACTTTCCTCCAAGAGATGTTATAGTTAATATTTTTGTCTTTCAAGGACCATATGAGTTCTGAGAGTGCCGTGTTAGTTCTTTTAAGTTGGTATTTAAAAGAAGAATTGTGATTATAAAATCTCACTTTGAAGGAGGTGGAAGTGGAACCGAAATAGGTAAAGGAATTGGTATCAGTTATAACTTTACATTCATAGACTAAGTTTTTTTCAAGACAATGGTTATTGAGAGGACATTTAGTTTTAACAGGGCAATTACAATTGCGATTAGAGAGATTAACAGAGTTATTAACAAGTGACCTAATGTTATTTATAGGAGGAATTGGATTGGAGAAGTTATTTACGATAGGGATAATAGTTTCCTGATTTAGATTGGTATTATGAACAATCGACGAAGTTACGTTTGACGTCGTATTTGAGTTTGCAGAATCTAGCCTAGAGTTAACAATGACGTCGGGAGTACTACTGCTATTATTATGACATTCAGTGTTGGAAGGACAATAGCATCTGTGGTACTTTTACCTGACACAAACCCAAACTGCATTTCATCTAGATCAATTCGCTCTCTGATTAGTTGCGCTATAACTCTTTCTGTGACCTTCATGACCTTGTCAACTAACTTAATGCCTCTATAGTTTTCCCTATCTAGAGCATCTCCTTTACCCTTGTAGAAGTTAATGATGATGCTGCTACACCAGTCTTTTGGTATGACTCCATTCTGTATTACTTGGTTAACTATACAGGTGACCATAGTATGTCCCACCATTCCAGATGCCTTCAACATCCTAGCAACTATCTCCGAAGGCTCAGCTGCCTAGCCTGTCTTCATATCTTTGATTGCCTTACTTATTATACTACCTTTAACTTGCAACTTTGGTTCTTCTATAAGATCGATTTGGGGCAGACTATCTTTTTCCTATTTATTCTCCTCATTTAATAGTCTCTCGTAGTGACACTTCCAGGCTATCTTCTTATCAGTATCAGTGAGGGCAAGTACACCGTTATCATTACGGACACACTTCTCACCGACAATATCACGGTTTTCCTTGACACATTGTCTAGCAATCCTGAACACCTCACGTTTTTGGTCCTCACGTAGAATATGCTTGAACTTTCTATCCTCTGCTTTCCTTTTTGTAAGGTACACTTGTCTCCTAGCTTCTCTCCTGGCCACTTGATAGTGCTCTCTACTTCCCCCATCCTGCCATTCTTTCCAAGCCTGCTTCTTGGTCTTGATTGTCTCCTCCACCTTACTGTCCCACCACCAAGTTACTCTGCTCCTGCCAATAGGTCTGCTCCAGATTTCATCTGTTGCTTTCAGCAGGTTCACTTTCAAGAATTCCCACGGTTCCTCTATATTGCACGTCTCTAATTGCTCTTCCTTATTGTCAAAGGCATCAAGTAATAAGTTTTTAAATTTGTCACTGACTATGGGGTCCTTCAACTTCCATATACTTCTCCTCAAGGTAGGCCTCCTCTGTCGTCGAGTACGTCTATTCCTGACTTTGAAGAGGTCACTAACTACTAGGCTATATTGGGAGGTGCATTCTTCACGGGGGAGGGATTTAGTGTTTACAACTGACACTTTGTCACGTCTTCTAGTAAGGATATAATCTATCTGGTGTTCCCCTGATCTATAAGTGATCAAGTGGTTTTCTCGTTTTTTGAAGTTTGTGTTACAGATATCTTACAGATAGTTAGGTTATAACGTCACAGAATTCCAGGATTCTGAAGCCCTCCTCATTTCTATTTCCAACCCCATATCCTCCATGGATTCCCTCATAGCCATCACTATGTTATCACTATGTTATCCAACGTGACCGTTTAGGTCGCCCCCAATAATTAAGTAGTCACTGTCGGTTATTTGGGAGGTAGTTGTCATTAGCGTCTCATAGAACCTGCCCTTTATAACGTCAGGTAGACTAGATTGGGGTGCATAAGCGGATATTATTGTCACAGTAGTTCTATTTAGAACTAGTCTTATTTTAATTATTCTGTCATTCACTCTATTTACGTCAATTACCTTATCTACCCATTTTTCAGCTAACATAATTCCCTACACCACCCAGTCCGTTGTCATTTCCCACACAGAAAAGTTTATAGCATTGTTTTTTACCCACGATGAATCTGGCAACCCACCTCTCCACCTAGTCTCTTGAATACAACAAACATCAACTTCTTTACGTTCAAGCATCTCTACAACCTCATTTGAGTGACCTTTCAATGTGCCTACGTTCATGGTACCAACTCTGAAGTTGGGAGAGTGGGATGGATGGGTTGGAGGGGCAGGGAGGGGTATGGGAGACGGAATTATGTTGGTCATCCGTGTCTGAAATAAAGAGAGGTCTTTGCATTCTCGTCCTGCAGCGGGAGGTGAATTTATCTTTATCTGTGACATTGTCATTGAGAGCTTAGACTTTCCAAATCTCCGCAGACGACCCACCAAACAGGTCTAAACTTTAGGAGTAGTAACCGAGGTGGTAGCTTTGCTATACTGATTTGTTAGAGAACTTACTATAAGCCGCTGAGTTATGGCTGGACCATATAGCAATGGTGGTGTGTGGGGTTGGGAGGGCGGGAAATGGGTAACTTTAGGAGAAGGTTAGTTTTTAGGAAGTGTCCAACAGAATGAGACATATTATTAAAAACATGTAAAATATTAATTTAAAATCCGAGAGAAAAATGGAGAATTTGAAGCTCCCGGATAGATAACTATCCGGGAGCTTCCAACAGAAATGGTTGCATTCTTTAAGGGTATGTCAATATTTATTTATAAAACTGCTCTATATTATATTTTATCTGATGAAAGCATACCATAATTTAACTTGGTGTCCTTGAAATATGTATAATGAAATAAATATGGTTTTATAAATATAGTTTCCATTTGTTAATATCGTATTTTTACTCCAATTATTTGTTGAGTGCTTTATATCAGTTATAAACATATTTGCTTGTTGTATCCCAACAATTTAAATAGAACTTTTACACACACACACACACACACACACACACACACACACACACACACACACACACACACACACACACACACACACACACACATATATATATCATCCGCCACATTCAACGCACGTTTATCAAGAAAATACTACGACATAACCACCATCAACTGTGACTCCATATACAAACGATCTCCGAGCACATAGATCGTATAGCTCCAACCCTCACCCCTGACCTCCAGGTCCAGAAAATACGCGAAGCTATCGATCAGTGTTACCACACCAGAGTCAAATACGATAAACAGCGCCTTATACGGAAATACGAATGGACTGTAAACAAATACTACAATGACAACATCCGCTCCCACAGACGGACCGACTACAACCACACCAGGGGCAACAGCGATACAACACCCTCCGCTACACCCCCCAACAGCGATCTACCTACCAACGATGCTTCACACCTCGTTACCGACTTAACCGGTACCCTCACCAACGACGAACTCGAACTCCTGCGCCTCGGACCCAAGTTCATCATTACACAGCGTCTCGATGATAGACTGAAACTCGACATCGAAACCAACTTCTGTCGGACAGCGTATCAACTGAAATGGCTAACCGCCATCCAAAACAACACCGAGATCGATTACAACCCCACAACCCACCCCACACTCCCCACGTACCACCTCGACAACCCACTCCACCCCCACCCACTAACCACGAACTTGACACTAAACTACTCAGGTTGAAACATTCTATCTCTAACATACTTTCCCAACACACACACACACACAATAAACGCAACCTCACCAATGCACAATTTAATACTCTCACCAACCTAAGATCCAGGAACCTTGTTTACCTTCCCTCTGACAAGGGGAAAGAATTCTGTGTCATCTCGAGAGAGACCTACAACAACTTAGCTCTCCAACATCTTAATGACGACAGCCTCTACTCGAAAGTCACAGGGACCTCCTCGACTCTAATCGAGGAAGGCATTAACACCATATGGACTAACATCTGTGTCCAACGAAAACTGCCAAAGAAGGTAAAAAAACAACATAATGACTCGAAACAGCAAACTACCCACCTTCTACCACCTAGTGAAAACCCATAAACAAGGACCCGATTTGAAAATCAGGCCCATTGTCTCTAGCGTGGAGGGCCTACTTTACAAAATATCGTGGCTGCTCTCCACACTACTGAAACCCATTCTACACACACTACCAGCCCACGTCTGCAGCTCAAAGGAGGTCTTGGAGCGACTACACCATCTGGCGTCCAACACCAGAAAGGACAACGGATATGCCTTCAGTCTTGATGTGGTCGCCCTTTATACCTCCGTACCAGCATCCCCAGCCGTCGACCTGTTGACCGAACGAGTCCGAGCATCTAACTTACACTGCTTCGGACTCACACACACGGACATCCACCAACTCCTCTCCTTCGTTGTGGATAATGCATTCTTCAATTTCCTCGGCCACACGTACAAACAGATCTCTGGGCTACCTATGGGCTCTAGTCTGTCCGGCATACTTGCGATCTCGTACATGGACCACCTGGAACGCAAGGCACTCAACACCTGCCAACCCAACGCCGTCGCCTTCTACTCCAGATACGTTGATGACATACTGATACTCACTTCTTCCCGGGAGATGGCGAATGAAATTCACCAAATCTTCAACGACACTGACCATCACGTCGATTTCACCATCGAACACCCTGGAGAAGACGGGTCACTCGCCCTCCTCGACTTCTGTATCAACATCTCGGAAGAAGGAGACATAAACACCGCCTTCTACCGCAAGGCAGCATGCAAGGACTTATTTGTGCATTACAACTCAGCCCTCCCCAACAACGCTAAGAGAGGCTATGTCCTAAATGAACTTACACGGATCACTAATAGATGCAGCGACCCGATGGGTGGTCTCACCCATACCACGCAATTCCGTAATCTACTCAAGTCTAATGGATATCCCAAGCGACTGATTAACGGAATTAGAGACCCCAGACCTAATAGACAGACACCCACTAGAAACTTAGATAAAAGCAGGTGCTTCTTTAAAATCCCCCACCTGAGTGAATATACCACGAACGCCATCCGCAGGGCCATACGGAGGGAGGGACTTGACATACATTTGGCCCACACAGGACCTTCGCTCCGAAGATGCCTCTCCAACAAACCCGACGAGTCAGATGGGACGTGTTCCCTCAGCAACTGCCCGATACGGGGGGAAGATTGCCTACGCACCTATGTCGTATATAAGATTCAATGCGATAAATGTAACAAGTTTTACATAAGTAGCACCATCCGACCCCTACATGTTCGTATCAAGGAACATGTCAACACCAACGCATCTTCCTTCCGTAAACACATCCTTAAATGCGGAAACCCACAGGGCAGACCCTTGGTCACAGTCCTAGCGACTGAACGCAGCATCGGATCCTTAAGGATAAAGGAAGTACTTGTTATTAAGAACCTCAGACCCCCACTTAACAACCGGGCTGAGAGAAATGAGCTGACATGGCTAATTTAACCATAGTGACCAGTAACAGCCCCTACGGCCTACTATCTTTCACACACACGCACTTATATGTATACCCATACACATACACACACACATCTATATTTATACACGCACACATGTTTATACAACCTACCACCTTTCACACCCTTTGATTTCCAGCTTCTACGGCCCACTATCTTTCACACACACACACTCACATACATACACACATACACATATACACACACAGTTACACACACACATATATTTACACACACATATTTTACGGCTTTCACACGCTAGCGCACCCTATTGATTTAACCCAATTGGTCAGTAGCTTTTGCCACAGCCTATCACGCGCACGCGCATTCTTTCCCTCGTTTGAA
>OZ024740.1:292070318-292160318 GCA_964016885.1 Eledone cirrhosa
ATATATATGTGTGTATGTGGTTGTATTTATTTTTTCCCATGTATATGTGTGTGTGAATGTATTTATATTTTTTGATATATGTATATACACCTACATTTGTGTATATGTACCTATACGTGTGCTTGAGAGTATATGCGTGCATATGTGTGTGTATGCATGTGAGTATGTATATGTGTGTATTGTGTGTGTGTATATATATATATGTGTGTATATATATGTGTGTGTATATATATGTGTGTGTATATATATTTGTATGTATATACTTAACTGTGTATATGTTTGTACTGTATAGATATATGTGTGTATATTTCTATGTATATGTATGTGTATATATATATATATATATATAGTAATAATAATAAAATTGAAGACTAAAATCCAAAGAGGGCTCGATAAGAAAAATATATATCAAATATATAAGAACCGAAGAGCAAATATTTATTAATATAACAGATTATATTAATAAATATATATATATATATATATTTATATAAATGAAAGGTATAGAAAGTATTGTAGCAAGAAGCCAACAGTATTCCATAATATATAAGTGACTATAGCGTCAAAATGTGAAAATACTTAACGTAAGATGTGGGAAAAATAATTCAAATTAACTTCAAAAAGAATCAGGATATAGATTTATCCAACAGAATTTAGTGAAATCCAGGGAAAAATCAATATAGCCTTAACTCATGATAAAATAAAGTTTAAAATACTCATCCTTCAATTTGGGACAACTACAAATGGTCTGTATAGTCTTGAAAAAGACTATTTCACGTAAACTTTCAGTGGAGATGGTCACAGTTGGAATACGATCATCAGCAGAGCTCAACACGATAGCCAGATTCTCACTGATTAATATGCCAAAAAGGGAATTTAAAAGCAGGCTAGTTTAACATCATGCGTGATTATGAAAATAAAACGCACATGTGGAAAAACAGGGCTGGTGACGTCAGAATGAGACGAATGTTTGTTTACATGAAATAAATATTTATATATATTTATTTTATATTGTTTTGTGCATTTGCTTACCACGTGTGTTTGTTTATTTATTTTTATTTGTGTTTTTTTCCACTTTCGTATCGCTGTCAACTTGCTAATTTTTATTTTTTATTTTTTATATTGGACTTTACTTTTTATATTTATTATTTCGATTTCATGTATATGGATTTATCTTTGCCAGTTGATGTGACTGCTTATTTTAGTATATGCGTATGGTCGAGTGTGTATATGTTTGTTTATTTATTTTTACTTATTTTTATAATTATGTGTGTGTGTGTATATATATATGTATGTGTGTATATATATATATATATATATATATATATATATATATATATATACATGTGTATGTGTATTTATGTGTATGTATATTTATATATATATATGTGCATATATATATGTGTGTGTGTGTGTGTTTATATACTTATATATTTATAATCTTTCTTACTTCTTCCCTCAGCCTCACTTTCATATTTCTTATATTTTTGTTTTCAAATCCACATTCAATAAAAACACCAGGATTTTTTCATTCTGACGACTGAAAGCAGATTTGTTTGCTTTCAAGAAACCACTGTGAAGTTGGGCGTTGTTTGTTTGTTTGGTGTCCCGAACTTGCAGGCTACACCGTTCATCCGATTTTCATGAAACTTGACACATATATAAAACTCGACCCGCAGATTGGAATAGGCTTCTTGAAAAATCGATAATCGGGCTCCCAGAAGCCAAAAATCGATATTTTCAAAATCGTCCGATTTCGATGAAACTCGATGCAAGTGTATATTTTGATCCGGGGATGAACACAAAATCGATAATTGGACCCCCACAGGCAAAAGTCCGGCAACCGAAAAACGCCAATCTTCTTGCTTCCATTTGTCGCGACTCTCGCCATGCAAAAAACGTTCAATCTATCAGGATTATCCACCGTAAGTCTCTTTAAATTAACGCTCATCATATTCAGCAAATCTTTTATGCCGATTCTTCCATTTCTTATATAAGGACTATCAAGACTATACCACCGCGCATCATCCTGTATTGCGCCCAGTCTTCTCAAGCGATCATCGAGCCTCCATGCGCTCTCTTCATTCCCGTGGTCCCACTACCGTAGCATAATGAGGTATCCGTCAACCCCTGCCCTCTCCCTTCCCTGCACGCCGTCGACCCACTGCATCGTTGTGCATCACTATGCGCATCACTGCCCTGTCAGCCGCAATTCATTCCCCAGCCCTTTCCATTGCCTGCCCTCCATGGTCTCTAAGGACTGCCACGGCTCAACATGCCGAATCCCTGCCACCGTCCACCCCTGCCCATTTCCATTGCCTACACTCCGGAAGAGCTCAAGACTTCCATGCCTGACCAAGCCGCATCCCTGCCAACGTCAACCCCTGCCCTCTCCCTTCCCTGCACGCTGTCGTCCCACTGCATCGTCATGCCTCACCATGCCGCATTACTGCCCTGTCGGCCACCATCCCCTCCTCAGCCCTTTCTTTTGCCTGCCCGCCGTGCTCCTTCAAGACTGCCATGCCTAACCAAGCCGCATCCTTGCCCCCATCAAGTCCTACCCTCTCCCTTCCCTGCACGCCGTCGTCCCACTGCATCATCATGCCCCCCCATGCCGCATCCATGCTCTGTCAGCCGCCATGCCCTCTCTTGCCCTCTCCCTTACCCGCACGCCTTGGTCCTTCACGAGTGCCATGGCTCACTATGCGGAATCCCTGCAACCGTCAATCCCGGCCATCTCCCTTCCCTGCACGCCGTCGACCCACTGCATCGTTATGCCTCACTATGCCGCATCCATGATCTGTCAGCCGCCATCACCTCCTCAGCTTTTTATTTTGCCTGCCCGCCGTGCTCCTTCAAGACTGCCATGCCTAACCAAGCCGCATCCCTGCCACCGTCAACTCCTGCCCTCTCCCTTGCCCGAACGCCTTGGTCCCTCACGACTGCCATGGCTCACCATGCGCCATTCCTGCCCTATCAGCAACTTGCTCAAATGTCATCAGTATGGTTTATTCCTGCGCCGCACATAACAGACCAAAGACAGCACCGAACATGAAGACGATCCTGTGTAAGTCTTTTTACATTCATTTTGATGATATTTAACAAAATTAAACAAAAATTCCTCCCTTTCTCCTCCAAAGCCTACCGATCATGTATGGCCGATAAACATCCTGCCTTGCACCCGGTTTTCTCAAACAATCATCGTGCCTCCCGGTGCTCTCTACATTCCCGAGGTGCAACTCAATTGGCATGCCGCATCCACGCCCTGTCAGCCGCCGTGCACCCTGCCCTTTCGTCATGCCTCATCATGTTGCACCCCTGCCCTGTCAAACGCCATCCACTCCCCGACCCTTTCCACTGCCTAGGCATGGCAGTCTTGAGGGACCAAGTCGCATCCTTGCCACCGTCAACCCCTGCCCTCTCCGTTCCCTGCACGCCGTCGTCCCACTGCATCGTCATATATCACCATGCCGCATCAATGCTCTGTCAGCCGCCATCCCCTCCTCGGCCCTTTCTTTGCCTGCCCGCAGTGCTCCTTCAAGACTGCAATGGCTCACCATGCGGCATCCTTGCCACCGTCCACCCCTGCCCTCTTCCTTGCCTGCTGGCCGTCATCCCACTGCATCGTCATGCACCATTTTATTTTGTATTGACACAACACCGACTACAATCATCTAACTTCACTTTGTAGGCTAGACGCGAATCACAAGGAAAACAATCCTCTGATATACAACCCCACCAAATTCTTTGGTCTACCTAGATTTCAATGGCTATATCCTTTGCTTTTGTACGGTTGTACATTTGACAATGTCGCAAAACATTATTCCACTTGATTCTTGCCTTTCAGCTATGAATTGGGCAGTGCCTTAAAATCCCGGTTTATTTGCGTGTAATTTTTTGGTATCTTATGAATGGAGAATCGAAAACCCTTTTTCTCATAACCTGATACATGCGTTACACATGCTCCATGGATGTTTGTGGACTATTTTTTCAAAATACCAATATCACAGATTGGAGCACAAAAAGAAACGTTTGTTCTTCATTTATTTCGGTTAAAACATCCTGCTGGAATTTAGCGCAGACCCGTTTAAATCCAGCGCCTTACAACCCCGAGTGTAACCGGGTACACCAGCTAGAAAGACAAATGGTCCGATTTGACGAAAGTCGATTTAGTTCCACAACAAATTAACAAACCATACTTGAAGACACGTTGAGGTTGTTGCAAATGGCAATAACCCTAGACACAATTTTGATCAACTTTATTTCACCTATAACAAATTTACCGGGACAGGTTTTTAGCTACTCAAATCTACTTCAGAGGTCACGCATTCATGTAAAAAATCAATAAAACTGAAGCGGGGGTTCGACTTTGCGCAAAAAACAAGGCAAAGTTGCACATGGGAAAACTTTTTACAGGAACGTCCGATTTTCTTGAAAACTGTCGCAAAAGACTCGCCATTATGCCGCGGTTCAGATAAAGTCCCTTTTATTTCTTCTTCTGCACATGTAAGCGCGAAAATTGTAAAAAAAAAAAAACTGAAAAAATCGACTTTTTCACCCTGCTTTAAAAATCAACTGAAAATTCAATTTCAAGTGAATTTGACTTCCGTCAGTCGTGCAAAGAACAATTTCAACGATACACCGTGAACCTACAATTGATCCATTATTTATGCTCAATTACACACCTGCGTCTACTAACCTCTGTTTTTTTCCTTGAGGTTCGAAGGTTTTTGCACCTGTGATGCGCAGAAAGTAACTTTCACACATTTTAACAACAGAGCAAAGGTCGACTTACACCCGGGCAACGCCGGGTACTTCTGCTAGTATGTATATATATATATATATACAAACACTCACGCACACGCATATACAAGTACACAGGCACACAAACATACACACATATAAACACACACACACACATATATATATAAACACACATACATAGAAACAAACACACACACATATATAGAAACATACAAACACGTACACATATATGTAAACACACACATACACAAACACACACACACACTCACATATATATAATACACACACAGTCGTATACACAGTCACTTTACTGTGAAACCCAATATTAAAACAGTTTTCTTCCCTCCTACAATTATTTTGTCGCTCTCTCTCAAAATATTACCCCTCCCTCACTAAACCACCAAACTCTCTCCCCTCTCTATATCCGACTACATACCTCACTCTCACAACACCTCCTCTCATACTAAACCACACAATTCTTACCTTCTCTCTATATATCACTACATACCTCACTCTCTCACTCTCACAATTCCCACTCTCTCATTAAACCACAAAAAATTCTCCCCCTCTCTATATACCACTACATACATCACTCTCTATCAATCTCACAATATCCACCAAATCTCTGTCTCCCTATATATCCCACTACACACCTCACTCTCTCACAATTCCTACTCTCACACTAGATCACCAAATTCTCTCCTCTCTCTATATACCAGTACATATCTCACTCTCTATCACTCTCGCAATTTCCTAACCGTCGCACACGCATTCGTACACTGCCCGGGCGTTGCTGACCTGTGGGGCATTGTGGAACGACTACTGTCGCGGGTGGGACCAATCCGGTTGACCACCGAGAACATTGTCACGATCAAACCGCCTCCCCCTTTCAAAAACGAAGGAGAGGCGGTTTTCCTCTGTGTGATAGCCATGGCGAAAGAAGTTGTATGGTGGACAAGGTTGAAAGGGCTGAGGTCAGACACCTTTCTCTCCGGCCAACAACTGGTCCTTTTTTTCAAGTACCACTTTAGAAGAAGGATCAGAATAGAGAGAGAGGCGCTCTACCCCAGCAAGTTTTATGAAAGGTGGGTGAAAGTAGCGAGAATGGCCCGAGTGAATGGGCCTTCTCTATATATCAGCCTGTAGGTGAGAGAGGAGAAGAATGAGAAGAGGAAGGGAGCACCCGCTCTTTGTGCTCCTGAAGAGGAGGATTGAACATTTTTCGGGGGTGTGTGCGACCCATGTCAACGCCCCTCCCTATTGAGGACATCGATTGTTAAATTTAATTTGTTATATGTTTTTTTACACGTCTTTTTAAATGTATGTAAACTCCCCCCTTTGTATTTGTTCTAATCTTTAATGCCTTGGTGGCAAATAAATAGAAATTACTCTCGTAATTCCCTCTCGCCTACCAAGCTTTCTCCCCCTCACTATATCCCACTACATACTTCACTCTCTATTGCTTTTACAATTACCTCCTCTCTCACTATACCACCAAACTCTCTGCCCCTCTCTATATCTCACTACGTATCTCGCTCTCTCTCACTAGACCACCAAATTCTCCCCCCTCGTTCAACATTTCACTACATAACTCACTCTCTTCCACGCACTAAATTCCCCCCTCTCTAAACCAACACATTTCATCACGCCCTCTATATCCCACTACATGCCTCACTCTCTTCAATTCCCCTCACTCACTAGATAACCAAATCAATCTCCCCATCTCTATATCACAATACATACCTCACTCTTGGTCACAATTCCTCCTCTCTCACTAGACGACCAAATTCTCTCCCCCTCTCTATAATTCACTACATACCCCACTGTTTCTCACTCTCACAATACCCCCTTTATTAGTAGGCCAATAAACTCTCTCCCCCTCTCTATAACCTACTACATACCACACTCTCTCTCACTAGATCACCAAATTCTCCCCCTCTCTATATATTCCACTACATATCCCACTCTCTTAATCCTCCCTCTCCCACAAAACCAACAAATTCTCTCCCGCTCTCTATATCCCACTACATACCTCACTCACTCACAATTCCCCCTCTCTCACTAGACCACCACTCTCTCTGACAATTCCCCCCTCTTTCACTAAACCAACAAACTCTCTCCCCCTCACTCTGTACCACTACACACCTCACTCTCTCAATAAACCACCAATCAATCTCCCTCTCTCTATATCCCACTACATACCTCACTCTCTCACAATTCCTCCTCTCTCACTAGACCACCAAATTCACCCCCTCTCTATATCTTACTACCTAGCTCACTCTCTCTAACAATTCCCCTCACTCACTAAAACAACAAACTCTCTCCCCTCACTCCATACCACTACATACCTCACTCGCTCTCACAATTCACCCTCTCTCACTAGACTACCAAATTCTCTCCCCTCTCTCTCTATTCCACTACATAACTCACTCTCTTTCACTCTTTTAATTCCCACTCTCTCACTAAACCAACAAACACTCTCCGGCTTTCCATATCCCATTACATACCTCACTCCCGCTCACAATTCCCCTTCTTACTAGACCACCAAATTCTCTTTCCTTCTCTATATCCCACTACAATATTTTCTACTTTGAAATAAATGTTTTCATCTCCTGTAAAGAACGACAAAGTTCTCCATCCCCTCCCCCACATTTTGAACCCCTGGGGTGTGGGGGAGATCTTTCTTTTTTGGGGGTAGTGTGCTTTTGTTGAATTATTTGACAGTGTAGTGGTGTTGGTAGTAGTGTGGTGATGGTGGTAGTGTAGTGTTGTTGGTGTTTGTTCATTTTAAATATATCTATATATATATCTAAAACAGAGAATGTCTGTCTGTCTGTCTGTCTGTCTGTCTGTCTGTCTGTCTGTCTGTCTGTCTGTCTGTCTGTCCGCTCACTAAAACTCGAGAACCACCCAACCGATTGTTTTCAAACTTTACACATCTAATATTTATGGTCCTGTGAGTGTTTTGAGCAAAGAAAATTTCAAATGCCCTAGGGACCGCATTAAGCGATTTAGCGATCTCTCTCTATAATTCTTAGTCTTTCTCTTTTTAGATAGATACATACATATAACGTTGCGCCCTTATACTATCTGTCTGTATGTCTGGCTGTCTGCATTACGACATTATGAGGCGGTGTGTGTGTGTGTGTGTGTATAGTGTATATATATATATATATATATATATATATATATATATATATATAGTGTGTAACGTTTTTCGAATATTTACTTCTGCGTTCACAGATTGATTTTTTTAGTTTCAGTAGATCCCGTTAAGGGTGAAAGCAGCGATTCTTTGCTTAAACTTTAATCTGTTATTTTAATATATATATATATATATATATATATATATATATATATATATATATATATATATATATATATATTAATAAGCGCTTGTTATATACGTATTTATTTACTTATATACATTTATATAATTATTTATTTATTTGTACACAAGCATACACACACGCACATATTTATATGTGCGTGGTTTTGTATACCTATGGTAAGGTTTTGCGTATGCTTGTGTATGTACGTATCTGTTTGCGTGTATGTATTTATTTGTTTCTATTACTTCTGTATTGTATTTATTTACTTTGTTCTTAACTCTGTAGCGGAGATTCATTTGGTCTCCTAGTTAGAATTTTAGTCTACGATTTCTGCTATACCATTTACGTAGTTTTGTCTTTGCGTGTTATTGTTCTCCACGCTCCACATATGACTTATTATCTTCGTTTTTTCGTTCATTGCCAGAGAACGTCTCTATGCACCACCTAAGAGAACATTAGTCTACGAGCTCTTTTATACCATAAACGTGGTTCTGTCTTTGCGCGTAATTGTCTTTTACCGCTCCTATTAATGACGTATTATTCGTTTTTTCCCGTTCTTTGCCAGCGAACGTTACCACGAACCAAAGTATCGTCTTCCTGTCTTCCTCCGGTTGCAACGTTTTTTGAAATATCCAGTTCTGCGTTTACAGATTGACTTTGTTAGTTTCAGAAGATCCCGTTAAGGGTGAAAGCAGCGATTCTTTGCTTAAACTTTAATCTGTTATTTTAATAAATATTTGCTCTACGGTTCTTATATATTTGATATATATTTTCCTTATCGAGCCCTCTTTGGATTTTAGTCTTCAATTTTATTATTATTACTATACATATATGTATATATATATGTATATATATATATATATATATATATATATAGTGAAAGATTGAAGAATAACATGGTCGGCTGTACAACAAGGGGCTTATTTCAAGTATTAACAATTGTTTCATTGATCAGGTGAGTCTAAAGGCCGCTAATCACTCGAAGTTGCGTCACTCGACCTTAAATACAGTGCTTACCTCTGATAAAATCCTCAGAATATATATATATATATATATATATATATATATATAGTTTTGCGATGTTTTTTTATATGAAATCGTGTGTCGAAACAAATATTGTTATACTTGGGGAGGGTCATATTGTTGTAATAATATTGCCAGAATTAATAACAGAACACACTCACTGTTTGGTTGGTTTTCGCTTCTGTATCTTTTATATCAGTTAATTTATTCGGTCCTCAATGTTTACCATTGACTGACCAACGGTAAAACATACAGATATAATATAGACACAAACACATATATATAGTCTAACAAAGTTCTTTCGTTGCACATCTGCAACATCGTCAGTGGTGCTATTATGTTTCCTCCTGTTGTATTATATGTCTACGCCATCTTTATTTAATCTGTTTATTTAATTATTTATTTATTTTTGTCTTCTTCTCTGCGCATGCGTTTGCGTGTGTGTATAATGTTTGATGTGTGTTCGTGTTTGGGTGACTGTATTTTGATTATCGTATTCTATCTTAGTTTACTAGTGTGTGTTTATATGTGTTTGTTGTTATTGTGCTTGTGTATGTATTTATTTATTTATTTATTTATTTATTTATTTATTTATTTATTTATTTATATTTCTCTTAGGATAGTATTATTTGTTTGGGTGTTGGATTGGCAGTATCGGTAGAGTGTCGGACGCCATGCTTTCCAGCATAGTTACGTCCCTTTACGATCTGAGTTCAAATCCCGCCGAGGTTGACTTTGCCTTTCATCCTTACGGGGTCGATAAAATAAAGTACCAGTAATGCACTGGGTAATTGCTGGCCTTGTGCCTAAAGTAGAAACAATTATTTGTTTGGGTGTTGTTGTTATTCCATTCAGTTTTTCTGTTTAGCTTTGGCCTTCTAAGTTCTATTTCACTGGCCTCTCTGATTTGCCTATCTGCTGGGTCATTTCTATGTTTAGATATTATTTTAATTTCTATGTTGTCTATGTTACCGTCGTGTTGTTGTCTGGCGTGTTCGTATAGTACTGAACCGTTTTTTCGTCCTTTTAGTTCCCCCCAGTGTTGGTCTATCCTTTCACCTATGCTACGAGCTGTCTCGCCTATGTATGTTGTTGTCATGTTTCTGCAAGTACCCTCTGTACATCTTATGCTATAGACTACGTTTCTAGTTTTACAGTTTATCCGGAGTTTACTTTACATATAATACATTTCCTATTAGTATAGTGGGTTTTCTTAAAAGGGTATGTTTTGCTGATCAGGGATTTTATGGTGGTTCCTGGCTTTTCTACCACCTTAATCTTTAAGTGGGTCTTTCTCAGGGCCTTTCTACACTGGTTAGCTAATGTCCCTCCAGGGGTAGCGTCCACGAACATGACACTCTGGTATCTCTGGTTGTCGTACCATGAGGTGGCTTTCCCTATCTTATGTTTAGTCCTATCTAAGCTATTCCATAATTTGCTCCTGTATAATGGGCAAATTCCTTTCATGTCCAGTTCTATGAGGGTCTTATACTTCTCTGTGGCTCCTTCGTATACTCTGATTCTGTCTCTTTGGTTGTAGCCAGAGAACTGCATGCGGTTGATGAAGTGTTGGATGTGTATTTCCACTTCTGTTGGGTCGCACATGCGGGACACGTTCTTCATCACTCGTACCAAGTCTGCGATCAGAATATTAAACTTAGCACTACTGGACATTGCTGAGTTTTTGAGTATCAGGTATTTGGAGGCCATGGGTTTAGCGTGGTGTGAGTGGAGAATTTGGGCTCTCTCGTCTATAGTGTTAATCCAGAGTTCCGTGTCTAGTACAGGTAGTCTATTGTTAGGGTGTTTGGAAGGGTAGTCGATAGTTACAGTTATATTCTGGTGTATGGAATTAGCTATCTGCTGGATGCTTTCCATTGTGCTACATTCAATATGTTGTGTATTCATGGCAGACAAAAAACAAAAAAACAAATAAAAACAAACAGAATATAGACTATTAGAAAGAAAATGGCAAAATAAGTTACAAAGAAAAGGAATAAATCATAAATGTAATGAATTGGTATTAATATGATACTTCTAGTTATCCTTTAAAAAAAACGAGAAAAATATATTTATGAAAAAACAAAAATATTCATTAATCCATCTATTTATCATCCATTGAAATAGTAACTGATTGTATTTCTTATGATTTGTGTGGTTTGATATACGATTGCTAATACCACCATCTGGATTTGTAAATTAATTTTCACAATCTACAATTTTTTTCATATTAAATACTTTTTATCTTCTATATTAATAACAACATAGTTGCAATCGCTCAGATCGGAAGAAAGCAGCAACACAGATTATTGAGCTGAAAGAACAGGCGTGTTGTATTTGATAGCAATGGATAGTTATCAACTAAATGAAGTTATAACTGTTATTGCTTTAGTTATGGTAGCAGTTGGGACAGTTGGAAACCTTTTTTTTTTTAGTTGTACTTTGTACAAAAACTAAGACGTATGAATATTGGACTATACATGATTATGCTTTGTGTAAACGATATAATGGTACTTTATACAACACTATTCCGAATAGCTCTTCAAAGATTCCGTATATACACAAACTATTTATCTACAAATGCTGATTCAATATTTTGGTTCTTTGGTAACTTTTCCCGAGCGCTTTCTTCATGGATTACAGTCGCCATTACAGTCAACAGGATGCTTGCTTTGTCTCGACCATTTTCAGTTCTTTCAAGATTTTCTAATGGCTATAAACCCCAAATTATTAGTTTTGCTGTAATTGTTGGTCTTCTAATAATTACCAACTTCATATATAGCAATTATTTATATCATGCAGGCGGAGAGTTGAAATCTTCAGGTGCACTGACGAATTTTTTACTTAATAGTATGATTTATAGTTATTTACCAGCTGTAATATTGACCATATAATCATTATCAAATTTTCTGCAAATCAAGTAATATGATGGCTTCATTATACCGAAGCTTTTCTTTAAATGCATCCAAAGCCACAGATTGCGCTTTTGCAATAAAGTGGTGCTGTGTAAGCTTACAGAATGATCCACACATGATATCAATGAAATCTGCTGCAGTAGCTTCAAGTGATACAAGTGGTGCACCCATTGTTTATATTTAATCATATCACCTTCCTAAAACTCTTGACTATCCAACTGACTATTTTGATACTCTTGTAATGCCTCTTTCCCAGGACACGTTCACAGGCATGCAACATGCTGTTTTATATCCATGCTTTATGAATAAGTTGATCCCGTACAAAGTGCTGACAACTGAATTTCTAAAAATTCACAACTCTGAAAAGAAGCTCAGCAACAAAACCAAATTTCTGTCACATCATCTTCAGAAGTATAAGAATGCATGGTAAAAATTTGAAAACGATAGTGAACTACCCACATGGTCAACTAAGGGCTTCAATAAAGTGGTGCTGTGTAAGCTTACAGAATGATCCACACATGATATCAATGAAATCTGCTGCAGTAGCTTCAAGTGATACAAAATTTGAAAACGATAGTGAACTGCCCACATCATCTTCAGAAGTATAAGAATGCATGGTAAACATTTGAAAACGATAGTGAACTGCCCACATGGTCAACTAAGGGCTTCAAATGGTTTTTTTTTGAAATCACACATATTTCAAAAACTTATTGACACTCCCATAATAGTAACTAACATGGTTACTGCTCAGAAATAAATGGTCTAGTATATGCTAAGTAACAGGAAAACAATTATGGTCGCTTTATCTAGTGTTCCTATTGAGATAGAAATACCTAAAAGAGGCATACATTTGCTGTACGTTTAATACTTGGCAATTTTCAGAGGCCTGTAGATGGAAGAATATACAAAATACATTTGATTTGATACGATATTTGAATTCTACAGAAAAAGTTAGCCCTAAACACAATATTTCAAAGTAGTGGTTACCTTGTTAAAGAAGAAATGGTTGTCTCAAGTTGGTCCGAGAGGCTCGTTCGGAAAAAAATGTATAATTAATAAATATTTGAAAGGCTTACAATTTCAAAACTATCAAAGGTATGATATTTTTCCATCATATAGGTACAGGGGGATCTGAGGGGGTGACTTGGAAAATTTTTCTGAAACTGGGTGATTTGATATGGAATAACCCTATAAGCTGCGAAACATTTGGTTTAATGATATACCCATTCTACCCATGCTCCGTCTTCAGTCGAAAAACCAAAGTGACAACACTGCTTTCTCTTTCTTCCTTACCCCCATAAATGAGTGCGTGTTCAAAATATTAAATTCTTCACTCTTTACGATAATCGAACTTATTGATCACTCCCACAAACTCTCACGCGAAAATCATATTGTTAATGTGTACAATAATTCTGAATGACTCATTTATAGACACAACTGTCGAGACAATATTCTATTTTCACACATTATAACGATACAACAGTAATGGAAATTTACATTAAAAAGCATTTTCCCCGTTAAAAATGGACAACTAATCAAAGTCAGACTGTTCATTCAATATATTTATGAATACATTTATAAACCTGTTGTTTCAATGTTCAATAACCGCCCGAGGATCGACAAGAAACTTGAAGTGACAATTTTATTAGTGAAGATGCAATTTAGGATAAGTTTTATACAATGCAAATTAGAGTCTCTTCAATTATATATACTAATGCCAGCTGAAGTATGGATTTAGACAGATACTGAACAATGAGTTTCAATGTAGGACACTTTATTCATCTAAAAAGAACGAGAAATATTCTTACAATTTTAATTTCATTAACATTCCTTCTTCTGTTTCTATGTATATACACAATGAATATTCCTTTGATACCTTCATTATTTTATCTCATGACCTAGTAGTAGGCTGATGTATTTGAAGAAATGTAAATCGTTTTCTCTCTATCTCGGTCCAGACGGACAGGAAGGCGAAGACATTGAGGGAGACGAACTGAAACAACCACTCCACATCGAGCGGCTCGCATAAAATCGTGTACCAAATTCTCTCGCTCTTCTCCACTTATGATCAATTATGAATACCTACCCATTTGCGTTATCTAAGTAAATCCAATGACAGGACTCCGTATTTGGCATGTCTGATTTACGACTGACTATATATTATAACAGCGGGCAGCTATTCTTGTCTGGCACCACTCAGTGATAAGACCTATGATATGAAGAGAACTAACCGATAGACTGGAATCGCCGGGTATGTCAACTAGCCCATTAACAAAGTAAGGAGGTGGTAACGGCGACGGAGATAGAACGCATGAGAACTAATTTGAATTAACGGCTGGAGTGAAGTTACGCCCTTAATGATGCTAAGTAAACAAGTGTGGATAAACATCATATTTCAACCAGGCAGCAGATAGTTAAGACTGAAAACCTCATGGTCGATATATCATAAAATTACATCATTAATATTTATACAGATGAGAGCTGTCTGATGAAATCGTACCTGAAAGTTTAAAATTACGTAATAAACACCATGAAAAAACGTATAGTTAGTACGTAACAAATAAAATGTGGGGAAGTATAACCTTAGTGTCTTATACTTTATTATTATACCAATACTTCGTCATACACAGACCGGTGTGATTCTATATCATACGAGGAATGGTATACTGATGTTGAGTGCTTAATATTGCTTAAACATGTATTTATTGATCGACGTTTGCGACTACGTAACTACTCAATGATTAATTAATACGATATGTATACACACACACACACGCACACACATATATACATACATACATACACACATAAACACACACACACACACATATATATATATATATATATACATACATACATACACACACACACACACACATATATATACAATATATTAATAAATGGAAACTATATTTATAAAACCATATTTATTTTATTATATATATTTCAAGGGCAACCAAGGCAAATTATGGTGCGCTTTCATCAGATAAAATACAGATTTGTTTTATAAATAAATATTGACATACCCGGAAAAGCTTGTTGAATCCCAACAAATTAAATATAACCTCTACATATATATATATATATATACACATATATATATACCAAGATAATAATTGTTTCTACTTTAGGCACAAGGCCAGTAATTATCCCAGTGTATTACTGGTACTTTATTTTATCGACCCCGTAAGGATGAAAGGCAAAGTTAACCTCGGCGGGATTTGAGCTCAGATCATACAGGGAGGTAACTCTATGCTTCAAAGCATGGCGTCCAATCCTCTACCGATACTGCCAATCCAATAATAAATGGAAACTATATTTATAAAACCATATTTATTTTATTATATATATTTCAAGGGGGACCAAAGCAAATCTTAGTACGCTTTCATCATATAAAATACAAAATTTGTTTTATAAATAATGATATACCCATGGAAATCACACCTTAACGGTCCGAAAATTCGCTGGATAGTGGAAACTTATTATGGGAAATTCAAAGTTATGTGTGAATATGCAAATGAATGTATGAACAATTGAAAAAAACCGTTTATTTAAATTACGCTGGGAGAGGATGAGAAGAAAGAGAGAGCGAAAAAATTACTGTTATGAGATATATAGAAAAATAAAGAGAAGAGAGATATTTAACAGAAGATGAACTCATATAACGTAAATAAGTCTTAAGTTTATATTAAAGTTACAATTATTTTGTTGTTAGAATTCTAATATAATACAATATAATATTAAGTTTTATAGGTATAAAGAAAATATATATATATAGAAAAATAGATATATAGAAAAAGTAAATATATATAAAATATATATATAAGAATATATATTGAAAATATAAGAATATATATTGAAAAGTAAATTGAGAATGAATAGATATAAGTAGAAAATAGATAGAAAAATATAGATAGAAGAATAGATCTATGAATAGAAGAATGGATATATGATTGGATATATGGGTATATTCTGTTATAAATAATTGTTTTAATAAGTTATGAGGGATACTGGTTTATATTTATATTTAGAGTAAGTAATTAAATTAACTGAGTTAATATGAATATTTATATGTTTTTAATATTTTAAATTGGGAAGATAGTGAAAATACCAATTTTGTTTATTTATTAGTTAGTATGAGACCATTTTGCCGAAGATATAAGTTTTGAAAGATAAATTTAGCCAGAATTAGTTATTGGTTATATTAAAAAATATTAAAAAATATAAAAAGATATTAGAAATATAAAAATATTAAAAAATATAAAAAGATATTAGAAATATAAAAATATTAAAAAAGATTAAAATATTAAAAAATATTAAAAAATATATAATATAAAAGTATTAAAAGTTCTGGAAAAAATTCAGGAAAAACTTCTGGAAAAAATTTCTGGAAAAAGGTTTTTTTAAATCTCAAAAGATACTAAAAAAAAACTTTAAAAATACTTAAACTATTTAAAATGTTAAAAATTATTTTAAAATATTTAAAAATATTAAAAAAAAATATTTAAAAAAAATATTTAAAAAAAAATATTTAAAAATAAAATATAAAAAAAAAAAAATATTAGAAAATAAATATTTAAAAGAAATATTAAAAGAAAATATAAAAAAATTTTTTTTTTTAAATTTCTAAACAAAATAATTTTTTAAGAAATAAGTAATTTAAAAAAAAAAGTAATTTTTAAATAAATGAGATATTTTGGAAGTAAAAATAAAAAATGAAAGATTTAAGCAGTAAAGAATAATGATGTAAAAATATTAAGCAGTAAAGGATAAAGATTTAATAAGTAAAAAATAAGTAAAAATATTAAAATTAAAGTTAAAGTTAAAATTAAAATTTTAAAAAAATTTATAAAAATTTATGATCATATATGTATATAATATAAGAAAATTTAATATAAAAAATATTAAAATTAAAGTTAAAATTAAAATTTAAAAAAATGTATGATCATATATGTATATAATATAAGAAATTTTAATAAGTGAAAATTAAAGGCATTGGAATATATCGAACAATATGCAGAAAAATTATAAGTGTAATTATATTTCATATATATTTTTAAATGTTGAATTTAGGCGATGTTTACAAGAACTGAATAAATTCATACGCATATTAATAGAGTTCTTACATTTAAGTATGAAGAAAATTTCCTCAACACACAATTTGCAAAATCTAGATAAAGCTGTGTTTTTGGAGGCAGGTGCTTTTGAAATTACATCCCAAATTAAAGAATAGTCTGTATTTTTAGATTTTAAGTTCCATATCAAGTTAGATAGAGAAGTTTAAGATTTTTTTTACCAATATTATTAAACGAGCATTTGGGATTATTGAAACGGGATTTGAAGTTTGTAGAAGTAGAACCTATATAGTTGAATATATGATCATTAGTTTTGACAGAGCATTTATAGACGACATTTTTATCTAAGCATTTATTTTTTAAAGGAAAGTTTAGTTTAATTCTACAATTACATTTAGCAGAGTTGATGTTATTAGGAACAGTATTATTAAGTTGGATATTGCTAGAGGTATTAGTGCTATTTTGGTTTAGATTTCTATTATTGATTCTATTTATATTTTGTGCTAAGTTCATAGTAGTAGAGTATGATAGTATGTCTGTTAAAGATTGAATGGTAAGTTGAATGGTAAGTTTCCACTATCCAGCGAATTTTCGGATCGTTAAGGTGTGATTTCCATGGGTATGTCATTATTTATAAAACAAATTTTGTATTTTATCAGATGAAAGCGCACCAAGATTTTTCTTGGTCGCCCTTGAAATATATATAATAAAATAAATATGGTTTTATAAATATAGTTTCCATTTATTATTATCTTGGAATATTTACTCCAGTAACTTGTTGAGTGCTCTATATCAGTTATAAACATTTATGTTTGTCGGAATTCCAACAACTTAAATACAACTCCTACATAAATATATGTATATGTTAGATATGTATTATAATTCTCTCCTTTGAATTTCACTCTAAATATAGGCTGCACTGATAATCATCTACTTGTACGTATGCATCATATTTCACTGGTTTTAGTAATTAGGCCGCAGTCATGCTGGGGTACCACCTTCATTTACTCGATCATATTAACTTTAGTACTTATTCATCAAATAGACATAAATATAGATTCATACATATACAAGCACACGCTCGCGCGCGCACACACACACACACACACACACACACACATTATATATATGTATATATACGACGGCGTTTCGTAGTTCCAGTCGACCAAATCGCACTCACAAAACATTGGTCAACCCAGGCTATAATAGAAGAGACTTGTCCCAAGTGCTGACCAGCGGGATTGAAGCTAGAAACACTTGGTTGCGAAGTGATCTTCTTAACCACGAATCCACGCATTCGCCTATATATTCCTTTTACCATTATATCCCTATTTTGTAATTTCTGAATATATAAATATTTTATCAACCTTCTGCGATGTTTACTTACCTGATATTGAAGGAAAATAATCCAGTCTCACTGACGGATAAAAATCCTGAAATACTATAATTTGGCGTTTCCACAAGGTTACTAAGGTAGCTGTGACATGATCACAGCTTAAAATACCCATACAGAGATTTATGTATGTTTATTATACAGAAGCATATTGTATATATTTTCATATACGCCTCTGTTTTAAATTATTTCTATAAATGTATTATTTGCATAAATGGGCTAATTATCAGTTAATTACTACCAGATATTAACTTATTTAATTATCTGGCTGTGGCATTTCAAACTGTAATAATGTTACAGTTACTTCAGTAATTAGGTGTCAAGGATATCATTTAGTAATGTCTAGAATTACTCACAATGCAACTAAAGCATGCATAGGCATGAAGCTTAACATTCTATTCATACGCGTATTTTTTTAGGGACCTTTGCTAAGCAAACAAACACTAACTTCCCACATTTATTCCTAAAAAGAAAATTTCAATCCCATATCATCTTAAGTAGAATTTACTTTCTAGAGCTAAATCATATCACGTGAATAATAACCTCTGTAACCTTTGCACCATGGAGGGGGCCTATATTTTTTGGCTAAAAAACTTACTAAATTATCATTCAGAAAAACAACCCAAAATTGCATCCACAGAAAAATAAAAACAAATTTTCCTAACCAACATCTCACACATCTAATAATCATTTATATCTCCAGATCCATGTATACATCTACCAATGTGTTTACAAATTACTATTACTTTTTTCCATTCATGAAATGTTTAATGTATTTGATTAATCTCCTAAGAAATAGTTCTTCACTTCCGCCATTATTAATGGTTGTAAATCAATCAGCGTTTACGCCACATTGATCTGTGTGTATATCTGTTGACGTCGGTATATCTGTTGACGTTGGTATGTCTATTGACATTGGTATATCTGTTGACGTTGCTATAACTGTTGACGTTGGTATATCTGTTGACGTTGGCATGTTCTATTGACGTTGGTATATCTGTTGACGTTGCTATAACTGTTGACGTTGGTATATCTGTTGACGTTGGTATGCTCTATTGACGTTGGTATATCTGTTGACGTTAACATATCTGTTGACGTTGGTATATCTGTTGACATTGACATATCTGTTGAGTCGGTATGTTCTGTTGATGTTGGTATATCTGTTGACGTTGCTATAACTGTTGACGTTGATATATCTGTCGACGTTGGTATGTTCTATTGACGTTGGTATATCTGTTGACGCTGGTATATCTGTTGATGTTGGTATATCTGTTGACGTTGGTGTGTCTGTTGACGTTGGTATGTTCTGTTGACGTTGGTATATCTGTTGACGTTGGTATGTTCTGTTAACGTTGGTATATCTGTTAACGTTGGTATATCTGTTGACGTTGGTATATCTGTTGACGTTGGTATGTTCTATTGACGTTGGTATATCTGTTGACGTTGGTATATCTATTGACGTCGGTATGTCTGTTGACGTTGGTATGTTCTATTGACGTTGGTATATCTGTTGACGTTGGTATATCTGTTGACGTTGGTATATCTACTGACGTCGGTATGTCTGTTGACGTTGGTATATCTGTTGACGTTGGTATATCTGTTGACGTTGACATATCTGTTGAGTCGGTATGTTCTGTTGATGTTGGTATGTTCTGTTGACGTTGCTATAACTGCTAACGTTGGTATATCTGTTGACGTCGGTATATTCTCTTGACGTCGGCATACCTGTTGACGTTGGTATATCTGTTAACGTCGGTATACCTGTTGACGTTGGTATACCTGTTGACGTTGGTATATCTGTTGACGTTAGTATACCTGTTGACGTTGGTATGTTCTGTTGACGTTGCTGTTTTGTTTTGGCTTCAGTTCGGTCACCATTTTATCCAGCTTCAGTCCTATTTCACCTTTGTTTCATTATAACTTGACATTCTGGAAATTATTAATCAAACAGCTTCATAGATCTGTAAATATCGATCATAAAAAAACAACAAAATATTTTCTTCTTGCTCTTGCTAGACGAGGCTGGTGTCATCCTAAGCCGGCGAACCAGGAAGCATCATTCTGCCTATAGCCGACCAGATCCACCAGCGTCCTCCACTGCTGGCGGATCGTTCCAGCTCCTCTGCATTCTCCAAGGTGTTGTCGAGCTCACAAGATCTTCCCTGGTTACATCTAGCCATCTTGTGCGAGTCCAGCCGCGTGGTCTCTTCCAGTCTACAGTCGAACGAGAGTAACGCCCTGGTAGGATGATCTGATGGAAAATGGAGGACATGTCCGTACCACCGCATGCGGTGGATAACTATGAGGCGGGAAGCTGTGGGCTAATGCGTTCGCGTACGCAACACTTTGCTGGAAACTAAGCACACAACACACAACATACAAACACAAGATGGTGTAGGACAGAACAAATAAGAAAATAAAAACCTAGTCACTGAGGAGGTCACAGAATGTGTGACGAAAGAGCTTTGACAATATATAAACAACCTTCCGGTTTTCGAACCAACGAACCGGAAACTTATAATAAATTGAAGTGAAAGCCAGCAGGTGCGTGTGTTTTTATTGGCAGCATGACCCTCCCAAAGTATAACAATATCTGTTTTAACACACGTTCAGATAAGAAATCTCGCAAAATAAATTCAAAAACGAATTTTATATATATATATATATATATATATATATATATATATATATATATATATATATATATATATATATGTATGTGTGTGTGTGTGTGTGTGTGTGTGTGTGTGTGTGTGTGTGTGTGTATGTGTGTGTGTGTGTGTGTGTGTGTGTGTGCGTGTGTGCGTGTGTGCGTGTGTGCGTGTGTGCGTGTGTTTCCCAGGTCCGATTGGGGGTGGGTGGGGTGTGGGTAACCACAGTAAGTAAGGTACTCAATTCATAGTAGAGTATATACAATATTTAATATAGAAATGGCTTCTACAGGACTAGATTACTTTCGAATGAAACAGTTCTAGTCATGTAGAAGCCATTTCTATATTAAGTATTATATATATATGTGTGTATATATATATATTTATGTTAGGTAATTCCGAAGGAAAAGCAAAGGAAAAATGAGTGCTCTATGTTTAGAACAGAGCTATTTAATTGGAAAGTGAACAACACAAAATATAACCAGATTAATTTTCTATTCCTATTATGATGTGTAGAAGGAAAAGAAAAATATCTGGTTCACACCACCCTTCTCTTTAGCTCTCAAAACTAATGTAGGTAGAAAGTTTCTTGAATTAGTAGAGAAACATTTCCCCCATCACCATAAATATAACAACATTTTTAACAGAAACTGTGTCAAGATTAGCTATTCTTGCAATCCTTCCATAAAATCGAAAATCACCACCGGAAAAATGGACAGAGGAATCCCAGGATGTTCATGCAGAAATCCAGGTGAATGTCCTTTGCAAGGCAAATGCAACATTAAATCCGTTGTATATGAGGCAATTATAAGACCTATTAACACCAGCCAACCTTCTACCGGAGAACGTTATGTGGGCATGATCCAGGATACCTTTAAAAAAGATACTATGCATATGCCGCTTCCTTTCGACACCAGGATAAAAAGAAAACTACGGCGCTGGCATATAGGGTGTGGGAGATGAAAGAGCATGGCATCCCATATGAAATTGATTGGTCTATTTTAGACCAATCAAAAGAATATATTAAAGGCACAAGAAGGTGTACTTTCTGTGTAACAGAAAAATATAGAATTCTACAAAATCTGAAATCTCCCAACACTTGTCTTAACTCTAATTCTGAGGTATTTAAAATTTGCTCACATATAAGAACTCATCTCCTTTCTCGGCATCAAAAGACCCACCTTGAACACTCTCTCCTTTTCACACATTCAAAACTTATCTTATATTACACCTTGAACACTCTCTCTTGCTTAAAACACTATGGACCTTTATCACACATTTATATGATGCCTTTATTTTATATTACACCTATTTTATTCATTTCTTCATTTCCCTTACTTTTACCTTGAACAATCTCTCTTACGTTACCACGAACACTCACTCTTATTTTAAACACCCTTTTTCAACACTTATTTTATTCTATTTTATTTTTACTTATATTATTCACTTATTGACTTCATCATTTCCTGAACACTATCTTTTATTTTTACCACCATTGCCCTTTACCACATAATTACAACACTGTTATTTTATATTACACCTAGTTTATCCATTTCTTATTTTACCTTGAACACTCTCTATTATTTTAACCACGAACTTTCTCTTTTATTTTAAACGCTCTGAACTTTTTTTTATATATTCAACACTTATTTTATTTTATACTTATTTTACACTTATATTATTCACTTATTGACTTCTTCTTTTCCTGAACATTCTCTCTTATTTTAACCACCCTGGGCTTTTATCACATATCCTTTTCCCAACTTGTATCCTGCTCTCACTTTTCGCAGTATAATGGTCAGGGGCATCAGGGCAAGGACAAACAACAGAGGAGACAGACTATCTCCCTGGAAGATACCTCTCTTGATCCTCACGCCTCCCAATGATTCTCCAGCTGATGTTAACTCTGTTTTCCAGGACTTCATACTTTTGCCCAACAACTATCTGATGTTATCTGCCACCTTGAAGATCTCTAGGCTTTTGGTGATCCAAGAATGAGGCACCATGTCAAATGCCTTTTTGTAGTCTATCCATCCCATGGCAAGATCAGTGTGTCTCCTCTTGCAATTCCTCATTACCATCTTATCAATAAGTAACTAGTCCTTTGTACCACGGGACTTCTTTCGGCATCCTTTCTGTTCGTCCGGTAACAAGTTGTTTGTGTGGAGGTGATGGTAGATTTCCTCAGACACAATGCTTGTCAACAGTTTCCACATTACGAACAGACATGTGATAGGTCTATAGTTGGTAACATCATTACCCTTGATTCGGTCTTTCATTACCAGAACTGTGGTACCTTTTGTCAACCACTCTGGTACCTCACCTGACATCAAGCAGTCATTGAACATGGTTGTCAGTTTCGGGTGGAGGGATGTTACATTTTTAATCCAATACCCCTGCACACCATCTGGGCCTGGTGATTTCCAGTTGGTTAGTTTTTTGGCCTGCCCCTTAAGAGTTTCAACTGTGATACTCAAATCAGTTTGTTGGTGTGCCTGTTCACTAATTTCCTTTTGTACTGTCTCAATCCACACTGCCTGGTCATTATGTTTAACATCCTGCTCCCATATTCCTCTCCGGAATGTCTTAGTTTGTTCCGCCTCAGGGATCAAGTCGTTGCCTCTTTCTTTCCCTTCAAGCTGTCCAAACAACATCTTCTGGTTGTTGTCAAACATGCGGTTCTGTCTATACTGACTGACTCTGCTCTCGTATCGCCTAATTTTTGCACTCTTTGCTACAATGCGTTGCTTCAGTTCCTCTATGATAATATTTAGCTTTTTCCTCCTAGTTTTGTACTTTATTTCCAGTCTATTTTTAGTGTGTATGGTTTTTAGTGTCCCATTCAGTAGGGACTCAAGCTTTCCAATGTCATTTCTCATTTCCCTGATTTGACCATTCAGTCGTTTCTTCCACCAAGGTTCTGATCTTTCTTGTTTGTTGTTTCCTCTCGCTTTTATGCCAAGTAATTTCCTCACCGCATTTGCTGTTGCTTTGAGGATATTGTTGCACTGGTGAAGGCTCCTCGCCTCAAGGTATGGGATGACTTTGTTTACCTTAGCTGTTGTTTCTTTTAACTTTTTCCTGTCTACAAATCTTAGGTTCATAGGTTTCCCACTATCATTGTTCAATTCATCTACCACTAAGTTTAGGATATCAACCAAATCTTGTCCTAGCCCATCAGCATTCATCTCCTCAATGGCCGTATCTTTGTTCCAGGTATTATTTATTTCAGCAAGGGCGGTGGATTGGCAGTATCGGTAGAGGGTCGGGCGCCATGCCTTGAAGCATAGAGTTACCTCCCTTTATGATCTGAGTTCAAATCCCGCCGAGGTTAACTTTGCCTTTCATCCTTACGGGGTCGATAAAATAAAGTACCAGTAATGCACTGGGATATTTGCTGGCCTTGTGCCGAAAGAAGAAACAATTATTTATTTCAGGATTCAGATCAGTGTCTGCTTCGGATGGTTTCTCCGTTCTCTCAACCTCTTCACCTTCATTTCCCACTGGCTCGTTTGCCTGGCATACTCCACTCTCCATTTCCAACCTAATCTCTCTGCTCAGTTCCTCCAGTTCCAGCTCGCTTATCCACCCATTAGTTCTTATTACCCGAGCCTGCCCGGCCAATTTTTGTTCATCTAATTTAAATAGACCAATCTCGTTCCAGATGTTATGCATCCGTTTCCTATAGCCTTTCTCCTTGGGGCTACTCTTCAGGTAACATTGCATAACAGTTCTATTCAATTCTTTCGTCCAGTTGGTTCTGGTCCCTTTCCTTCTTCTTCTTCTTCCTCCGACACCAGCAGTATTTGGTTGACAGCCAGGTCCCTGCTGCTGAGCCAGGGAACACCTGCTGGGTGAGAGTCTGTCACATGACATTCCAGTCTCCACTTCACCGTTATTCGAACTGTTTAGGTTCGACATTTAAACATTCTTATCGAGGATTGGTGAATGTATGGTTACATAACCACCGGTGATTTCATCAATTATTATTATTATTATTATTATTATAGTTGCATTTATCTTGCTTTATGTTCATACGAGTTATCACCAAGTCACAACCAGTGACCTCAAGGGACAACAAGGTCTGCCATGTTCAAGAAAGAACATACATACTGACACATGCATCTTTAGTGTTTAGACTTGTGATGTACTTATATTGACAGAATCTTCCTTAGTATATGGGCAGTTCCCATTAGTACTATCTTTTGTATTTCTCCTATACGCGGGTTTCCTGGGATTTGCGATAAGTAATCATTAGACCCCTTAGGTATCATTCCCAGAGCGCCTACAACCACTGGTATTGTTTTAGTTCTCAATTTCCACATTTTTCCAATTTCTATCTCCAGGTCCTTATACTTGCTCAATTTTTCAAATGTTTTTATAGATACATTCTTGTCTATTGGAACGGACATATCAATTAGCAGGCATACCCTCTTTTTAAAGTCCTTCAATATTATATCAGGTCTATTTGCATCTATTTTTCGGTCTGTTTGGATGCTAAAGTTCCACAAGATTGAGATGTGATCTTTTTCAAGTATGGGAGGTGGTTGATGCTCCCACCAATTCTTTTGATGGGGCAGGTCAAAATGCTTACACATTATCCAATGTATGTATTGTGCAGCTCTGTCATGCCTGTTTAGGTATTCGGTTGGAGCTATAGGACTGCACATTGAAATTATATGGTCAATGGTCTCTGGTTGTTTTTTGCATACACGGCATAATGGGCTGCACCCATTTTTTATTATGTTGGCTTGGTAATTTTTTGTTGGCAGACACTGATCTTGTGCCGATATAATCAGTCCTTCAGTCTCCGATTTCAGTCCAGAGGATGCCAACCACTGATGGGTTTATTATTATTATTATTATTATTATTATTATTATTATTATTATTATTATTATTATTATTATTGTTGTTATTCCTTGAATCTCAGTCATTGATGTTGGTTAACTGGAAAGTCCGTTGGATTGAATTTCAAGCCACTACCTGCAGCCTCAGATATTCAGGACGTATCGGAGGGTTCTTGCTGTTCCAAGCAAGCATGCCTTTTGAAGCGTTCCAAAAAGCGTGAAGGGGCCGATTTTCTTTAACCATCCCTGGAAACTTTTGGAGATAGTCCCCAGTGCGCCTATGACAATCGGGATCACTTTGACTTCATGGCAGTTCCAAATCCTTTTCACCTCCCACTTTAGGTCCTGGTATCGGTTAATTTTCTCCCTCTCCTTCTCTTGCACTCTCGTGTCGAACGGGCAGGCCACATCCACAATCAGACACGATCTTTTTTCTTTGTCCACAACCACCAGGTCAGGTCTATTGTGTTCCAGTTTTTTGTCCGTCTGTATCCTAAAATCCCACAGCACCTTCACCTGATTGTTCTCCATCACCGCCTCTGGCCTATGCTCATACCATTTCTCAGAATGTGGTAAATTGTTTACTTTGCACAGGTGCCAGTGGATCACCCTGCCCATCACATCGTGTCTCCATCCCTTATAGTGGGTTTGGGCTAGGTGTTTACACTCGGACACAATGTGAGCCACAGTCTCCTCTCTCTCTCCACAGATCCTGCACAGTGGGCTAGCCTCCTCCTTGTAAATATGGTGCTTCAACCACTTCGTTTTGAGGGCCTGCTCCTGCGCAGCCATTAGCATTCCTTCTGTAGCCTTTTTGAGGTCTCCTCTTCTCAACCAGTTCCATGTCTGTGGATCTCTAAATTCAGTTTTCTCAAAGAAGGTACTATGAAGGGATTTTCCCTTAAGGCTGCTCTTCCTCCTTGATGTTATTTCCTCCTTGGACATCCCCTGGCCTACTGTCCCCTCCTTCAGTACAGCTCTGAGCATTGGCTCCTTACTATAGGTCACGTATTTGTATAGGTTGTTTTTCTCCATCTGAACACAGTCCTCTATGCTGATAAGACCTCTTCCACCCTCAGATCTCCTTAGGTAGAGTCTATCGACATCACTCCTCTTGTGGAACATGTTGTAGATAGTCAATAGCTTCCTAGTCTTCCTATCCATTTCTTTTTGTTCAGCAACATTCCATCTCAGAATTCCCGCACTGTACCTAATAATAGACACAGCTCGGGAATTTACTGCGCTTATGGCATTTCTGCTGTTCAGATGTGACTTCAATACGCTCCTTACTCTCCGAATGTATTCAGTTCTTAACAATTCCTTCATTTTTTTGTTCTTTATGCCATCAGCCTCCAGAACGCCCAAATACTTGTATCCTTCCTCAGAGTCAATTTCCTTTATCATCTCACCTGTTGGTATCTGGATCCCGTTACTTCTGCTCAACCTACCCCTCCTCATCACAATGACTCCACATTTACCAATACCAAACTGCATACATATATCACTGCTGAAAATACGGACAGTGTCAACAAGCACATCCAACTCCTTCTCACTTTTCCCGAAGAGCTTAAGATCGTCCATGAAGAGGAGGTGATTGATGGTAAGCTCTCCCCTTCCCAACTTGTATCCTGCTCTCATTTTTCGCAGCATGATGGTCAAGGGCATCAGGGCAAGGACAAACAACAGAGGGGACAGGCTATCTCCCTGGAAGATACCTCTCTTGATCTTCACGCTTCCCAAGGATACTCCAGTTGATGTCAACTCTGTCTCCCAGGACCCCATACTCCTGCCCAGCAACTGTCTGATGTTATCTGCCACCCTGAAGATTTCCAGGCTTTTGGTGATCCAAGAATGAGGCACCATGTCAAATGCCTTTCTGTAGTCTATCCATCCCATGGCAAGATCAGTGTGTCTCCTCCTGCAATTCCCCATTACCATCTTATCAATAAGTAACTGGTCCTTTGTACCACGTGACTTCTTTCGGCGTCCTTTCTGTTCGTCCGGTAACAAGTTGTTTGTGTGGAGGTGATGGTAGATTTCCTCAGACACAATGCTCGTCAACAGTTTCCACATTACGGACAGACATGTGATAGGTCTATAGTTGGTAACATCATTACCCTTGATTCGGTCTTTCATTATCAGAACTGTGGTACCTTTTGTCAACCACTCTGGCACCTCACCCGACACCAAGCAGTCATTGAACATGGCCGTCAGCTTCGGGTGGAGGGATGTTAAATGTTTAATCCAATACCCCTGCACACCATCTGGGCCTGGTGATTTCCAGTTGGTTAGTTTTTTGGCCTGCTCCTTAAGAGTTTCAACTGTGATACTCAAATCAGTCTGTTGCTGTGCCTGCTCACCGATCTCGCTCTGTACTGTCTCAATCCACCCTGCCTGGACATTATGTCTAACATCCTGCTCCCATATTCCTCTCCAGAATGTTTTAGTTTGCTCCGCCCCAGGGATCAAGTCGTTGCCTCTTTCTTTCCCCTCAAGCTGTCCAAACAACATCTTCTGGTTGTTGTCGAACATGCGGTTCTGTTTATACTGACTGACTCTGTTCTCGTATCGCCTGATTTTTGCACTCTTTGCTACAATGCGTTGCTTCAGTTCCTCTATGATAATATTTAGCTTTTTCCTCCTAGTTTTGTATCTTATTTCCAGTCTATTTTTAGTGCCTATGTTTTTTAGTGTCCCATTCAGTAGTGACTCAAGCTTTCCTATGTCATTTCTCATCTCCCCGATTTGCCCACTCAGTCGCTTCTTCCACCATGGCTCTGCTCTTTCTTGTCTGTTGTTTCCTCTCGCTTTTATTCCAAGTAGTTTCCTCACCGTATTTGCTGTTGCTTTGAGGATATTGTTGCACTGGTGAAGGCTCCTCGCCTCAAGGTATGGGATGACTTTGTTTACCTTAGCTGTTGTTTCTTTTAACTTTTTCCTGTCTACAAATCTTAGGTTCATAGGTCTCCCACTATCATTGTTCAATTCATCTACCACTAAATTTAGGATGTCAACCGAATCTTGTCCTAGCCCGTCAGCATTCATCTCCTCAGTGGCCGTATCTCTGTTCCAGGTATTATTTATCTCAGTATTCAGATCATTGTCTGCTTCGGGTGGTTCCTCCGTTCTCAGGACCTCTTCACCTTCATTTCCCACTGGCTCGCTTGTCTGGCATACTACACCCGCCATCTCCAAGCCATTCTCTCTGCTCAGTTCCTCCAGTTCCAGCTCGCTTATCCACCCATTAGTTCTTATTACCCGAGCCTGCCCGGCCAATTTTTGTTCATCTAATTTAAATAAACCAATCTCGTTCCAGATGTTATGCATCCGTCTCCTGTATCCCCTCTCCTTGGGGTTACTTTTCAGGTAACATTGCATAACAGTTCTATTCAATTCTTTCGTCCAGTTGGTTCTGGCCCCTTTCCTTCTTCTCCTTCCTCCAACATCAGCAGTATTTGGTTGACAGTCAGGTTCCTGCTGCTGAGCCAGGGGGCACCTGTTGGGTGAGAGTCTGTCACATGACGTTCTAGTCTCCATTTCACCGTTATTCGAACTGTTTATGTTCGATATTTAAACACTCTTATCGAGGATTGGCGAATGTATGGTTACATAGCCATCTGTGGATCCGCCATTCCACTTGGCCCTTGTGTGGCATTATCACCACGCTGTATACGAACACACATAAACAAACAAACACACAGGCAGAAAGGGCCCCAAAAATGAATAAGCATAAGTTTCATTGTAATGTAGTGTTCGAATGTCTGACTTAGTTTTTGTTTTTTAAGTTTTAGTTTTTCCCCCCTCTTCTCTGTCCGTCCGCCTGCTTCTCTCTTCATTCTTATTTTCTTTACGTTTTTTGGGGTTTTTTTTTTTGTTTTTGTTTTTCTCTGTTTGTTTTTCTCGTTTTTTGCTGTTGTTGCTGTGCTGCTTTGGTTTTGTTGTTTGTTTTTTCTTTTTTCTTTTGAGTCTATATATATATTTTGATGCCTTCCTCTTTTTTAGCAGTAGGGATTCTATAATGTGGTGGCAGCAGCCAGCTTGAAGAAGTGGGAGACTGGCGGCGGTAGCGATACTGAGACAGTGGTGGTGGTGATGTCGATACCGAGGCAGTGGTGGCGGTGATGTGACCGTATTACTGTAGTGATGGTGCTGTAGCGGTGGTAGCAGTGAAGGAGTGAAGGGGTGGTGGCGGCGGTGATGGGATAATGGTGGTAATGATGGCCGTAGTGAGCGGTGGTGGTGAAAATGCCGTTATCTGGCTGTTGTGTTTAGTGTACACAGGTGATGGGGTGGGTGGTGTATCTAGTTTCTGGTGTTGGTGGGTTTGGCTGTTCTATATAGTGTAGACAGAGGAGAGGGGGGGGGGATTCTTCTTCCATTTATAGCCATTTTCTTTTTTGGATATACAGTGTACAATACAAAGTTGAATATTTGAATATAACAATATATTTTGGGTCCGAAATTTTTGGGGCTCAAGCCGGGTGCTTTACGTAGCATTTGTACTAAGAGTTGTTATTTCACAAATGATTTAAATATGTTAAAAATTCAAAACTTACGGGAGCGATTTCATGACCTCCGTCACCTCGTGCGTCTTCTTCCCTATATTTATTATTCTTCTTCCCTATCCCTATTATTATTATTATTATTATTATTATTATTATTATTATTATTATTATTATTATTATTATTATTATTGGCGACCTACGTAGTAAATCGTATTATCGTGAGCTCCGCAAAGGTTTGTTATTTTCAGTTGTTTAAAATTTCCATTTATGGAAATTTTTTATTGTTAACTGTATATAAGTGCACATACATTGATTTCAGAAAAGGACACTCAAAAAGATTGGGGCCTTGAGCCCAAAATTTAAACTTTTTATAATTATCAAACAAAAAAATTTCTTTGAAAAATCATGGCCGACTCACAACTGAACCCAGTAGCTGAGAGCCTTCCTCACAAACTAACACCTCACACCGACACCACCATTGTAAATATAACTACGTTTGCCAACACTAAAAATATAAACAGTAGCAATATTTTAAATTTGTCTCAGGCAGACATTCATTTCCCGCCATTACCAATGACTGCAGGTGTTAAAGCCGCCACCCCACCATCACCACAGCGACAACAGAAACAAAAGAAAAAAATAAATTAACTCGTGATATCGAAATGAATTCAACCAAATGAACTCTTCCACACCGAACACCACTGACGCCACCACCACCACAACTTGTGGTGAAGGAACCCACCTAAGGGCTTTCTGCCCTCAGACTAAAAGGTTGAGGCCACCCCAGTGACTCAACCATCAAAACCACCAGCAACAGAGATGGTAGCAACAACTGTAGCAGCAACAACAGAAGCAACTGTAACAGCAACAACCCCAGCAACAGTAGCAAAACCAACACCACCACCACCCAACGCGCCAGAGCTAGCACCAGCGCCTACACCATCCACCACGCCACAACCAAAACCAACTGCCGTGGAGGATTTTCCACTCCCCAGCCTATCACAACTGGAGACAGATTGTGATGACGAGGAGTGGGAAACGGTATCAGGAAAAAAGAAAAAAAGAAACCAAAAAAGAAAAAATTCTCTTCCCTCCCCCTCCAAAAACAAAATACAGAGGGAAACAAATAAACTATCAAACAAAAAAGTTAGGACAGATATGCCACCATCCACACCAGCATCACCAACCCCATCACCACAAACACCAACACCATCACCATCATTAACCCCAACACCACCATCACGAACACCACAGAAGTCACCAAAAAGCGAAACAGAAACAAACCTACAACAAACCCAAACAAAACAAAACAACCAAAACGATACACACTACACAGCATTAAATTTGAACAACAACCAATTATTACACTACATCCAACACAACACCAGCATCACAGAAAAAGACGACACGACAACCCAAAAGTTCACACCACCTCCACACATACAAATCACTCGCATCACACAGAAAACGTACACGACACTAAAACAAAAATTCCCCAAAGACATCGGAGACTTCCGACAAGCACTCTCCAGGAGGATTTATAAGGACATCCTTCCGGAGGAGGCCACAAGCAGTGAAAAGGATGGACAAACCATCCTTCCTCTACGAGAAGTAAGGTAAGTGGTTTTTCCCATCTTTTCCACTCAATTTCAACATGACCTCACTCAGAATAGGCAGCATAAATGCGCGTGGCTTGGGGTCGTTATGGAAGCAGGGCCACCTGCTCAACGACCTCAGGTCACTAAACATAGATGTAGTGGCCATCAGTGAGACCAGAATCTCCGAAGCACGGGCCTTCGCACCGATCTTCAGCGGCTACGATGTGTACGCATCTCCCAGCCGTCCTGGATCGGGGGCAGGAGTTGCTGTGCTTTTTCGGAGAGGTTTGGATCTCGCCATACGGGCCATCTTCCTGGACCCAGAAGGTAAGTTGGTGGTGCTGGACGTGACCAGCGGAGACGGGCAAGCTTTCAGGCTAGTGGCCGTCTATGTCCCGACGGGAGCAGGGCGGCCTGATTTCTTCAGGCGTCTGGATACCTTTCTTGGAACGTCCCGCTCTTTAGTGTTAGTGGGCGACTGGAACGGGATCTTAGATGCACGCTGGGACTGTGTGGGATTAGCGGATAGGGGAGGAGGGTGCAAGAGTCTCACCAACCTGCTCAAGCGTTTTGAACTGTCTGACAGGTACCGATTGGATTTCCCGAATGTGCCAATGTGGGCTTGGACAAACCGCATCGGGTCATCCAGATCATATCTAGATAGAGTATTTTGTAGGGAAATAGATAGGTCTAGCATAGGCTGTCCACAATTCAAGATAGTCAGCTACACGGACCACAAATTCGTGATCTGTGTGCTTGACTTAGATAGCCTTCATAGACGAGGACCCGGCTACTGGAAGCTAAACGCCTCTTTACCAGCGCGCAAGGCCTACAGAGACCGGGTTAGCGAACTAGTTAAGCGAGCGTTGACGGGGGCCATCGTCAACAACAAGTGGTGGTTTGCTCTGAAAAGAGCAATTAGAATAGAGTCCATTAGGTTTAGTAAGGCTTTAGCTATAGAGAAAAATAGAGCAGAGGGAGAACTAGTTAGAAAATTAGACGAGGCGCTTAGCAAAGGCATCGCGACCGACGTACTTGCGGCGAAATTGGCCCTTGACCAATTCTTCAATGCAAAGCACCAAGGCTGCGTTGTCAGAGCTAGGGTGCGTGCTCTCAGACACGAGGGGACGAACGCCGTTCAATGGGCCCGAGTGGCGAAGGCGCGTCGTGGCAACAAAGCCAAGATCCGGTCTTTGGTGGACCACGACGGGCGTATGCTACTCGATCCCGGGCAAATATGTGAAGCTTTTCAGCGACACTTCGCTCAGCTGTTCGGAGGCAGCGGCGGGCCGGATCGTGGGATGGACTTTAGTGTCTACCTCGACGGACTGCCGCGGTTCTCGGCCAATGAGGCGGAGTGTTGCGAAAATCCGATAACAGCCGCTGAAGTACGAGAGGCAATGACTGGCTGCACAAGGGGTAAATCGCCTGGTTTGGATGGTCTGCCCTATGAACTTTACGTACAGATGCCAGACTTGTTCGGAGGCCTCTTGGCGGACGTCTACTGCAACTGGCAACAGAACGGGAGAATTCCCAGCTCCGTGAGCCGAGGGGCGGTGGCGCTGCTGAGAAAGGATCCGAACAAGGGGAATAACAGATAATTTCAAGCCCATAACTCTGCTAAACACAGAGTTCAAGATTTTGGCCAAGGTGCTAGCAAAGAGGTTGGTGCTTGTCGTCGGTGGTCTGGTAGGAGAGGCGCAGACATGCGCCATTCCCGACAGATCCATCCACGACAACCTCCATCTCATGCGATACACCGTAAAGAGGGTAGCTAGGGAACCTGGCACGGGTGGGTCCTTGATCAATTTAGATCAGTCGAAAGCTTTCGATAGGTTCGACTATCGTTACCTAGCGGCACTCCTGAAGGCGGCTGGCTTTGGGTCCGTCTTCAGAGGCTGGATCGCTGCCATGCACAGCGACATCTGCTCTGTGGTGAGAGTGAACGGTCACCTTTCGGAACCGTTCAACATCATGTGCTCGGTCCGCCAAGGATGTCCCCTCTCGTACGTATTGACTCTCGAGCCATTACTGCACAAACTGGAGACGTTGAGGGGGTCCCGCGCGAACTAGGATGCGGAAGATCCGTGTCAGCATATGCGGACGATGTCACCGTAGTGGTGTCGAACGCCAAACACATCGAGGCGATCGGCACTACACTAAGAGAATATGAAGCGGTGCCAGGAGCAATGATCAACCAGGAAAAGTCAGTGGGCCTGCAGCTCGGCACCTGGAGAGGCAGGTCCATGCCGTCCAACAGCATCGTCGGGCGCTGGATGGACGGACAGGTTAAATTGCTAGGGGTCTGGTTCGGTCCGGACCTCCAGACGGACAAAAACTGGGACGAGGTGACGAGCAGGGTGGCTTCTCTCACCCAGAAATAGGCGGAGAGGAAGCTATCCCTGAAAGGTCGAGCGGGGGTGGCTAACGCGTACATTGCGTCCGTCATCTACTACCGCCTGACCGTCGTACCTTGTCCTAAGCCCCACCTGACTGCGCTGGAGCGTTTGCTCTTTCGCTTTTTGTGGAAGGGACGCGCTCCGATGGTCAGGCGGTCCATCTGCTGTCAACACCCGCTACGTGGAGGGCTGGGCGTGCCGTGGCTGATGATGCGCAGACATGCGCTCAGGCTAGGACATCTCCACCTCTTCCTAGACGGTGATCAGGTGTGGTCGCCGTTTGCTAGACACGTCTTTCCCCAGCTCGTCTCCTTGACGGAGCTGCAGTCCTGGGTCTCGGAAGACCGAGAGGGAGCACAATCGGGCAATGTGATCGGTGGAAACTCCACCTTGGCGTTCTATAGAGGATTAGTGGAGGGGGAGAGCGACGACGTACTTGGAGAAACTCTAGGCGTCGACGAAAATCAACTAGCCAATCTCTTCGGAAGGACTTTCGGGCCGGGGCATATGGACAACTTCCAGAAATCCCTGGCCTGGCAGTGCTACCGGAGAGCTTTGCCAGTTCGGGATAAACTCTACAGGCATGGAGGTGCCGTCAGCCGGGTATGTCCGAGATGCGTGCAGGGCGACGAAGCCGTCCTGCACGCACTCGTCCAGTGTCCGAAAATTGCTGACTTGTGGGTTTATGGCGAACACTTGCTGTCACGTGTAGGACGGGTCCGGCTATCATCTGAGACCATCGTGAGGATTGCCCCGCCCTCTTCCTTTAGCCGGGAAGGGCAGGCAGTTTTTATCTGTCTGGTGGCCATGGCGAAAGAGATAGTATGGTGGACACGCTTGAAAGGGCTGAAGACGAGCACTTACCTCTTCGGTGATGCCCTGATTAACTTTTTCAAATTTCATTTGAAAAGGAAAATCAGGGTAGAAAGGGAAGTGCTCTCTTCCCAACATTTTGTTGAAAGATGGGTGAGAGAAGCAAGAATAGCCCGAGTGAATGGGCCTACTCTGAGTATGTGTCTGTAAATTAAAGGTGGAAAACTGGGAGAGAGCACTTGCCTTGGTGGTCAGGGTCACTGTGGCCTTTTACTGGGCTTTCTCCACAAATGTCCTTCCGAAGTCCCTCCCCCCCTATTGGGGAATTATTCATTGTTATTTTTTGTTACATCCTCTGTTTTTGTTTTTTACACGCAGAAATGCCCATTTGTACCGTCCTGTATTGTCCCGCACTGTCCTTAATGTCTACTTTATGTAAACCCTTGTGGTTAATAAAGAAATCATTATTACATATATATTATTATTATTATTATTATTATTATATTATATATAAGGGCGGTGGATTGGCAGTATCAGTAGAGGGTCAGACGCCATGCTTTCCAGCATAGTTACGTCCCTTTACGGTCTGAGTTCAAATCCCGCCGAGGTTCACTTTGCCTTTCATCCTTACGGTGTCGATAAAATAAAGTATCAGTAATACACTGGGTAATTGCTGGCCTTGTGCCAAAAGTAGAAACAATTATTATATATATATATATATATATATAAAGATATCGGTTTTAAAAATATAAAAAGTGGAAAGAAATAGGTGGAGAAGTTAAAATAGCTCAAAATACGGCAATTTATTATAATAAACTGCACATAAGGCTATGTATCATACTTCCTTGAAATAATTTTCCAACAAACATATGTACAAAATCCTGTTGTGTTAAAAAATAATTACGCATATATACAGTGTTGTGCGTAATTCAGAGACCAGCCAAATCATTTTATTAGGTTAGGCTAATATTGAATAAGATACAATTATTACATAAAAATAGTATATTATTACAAACATACAACACAAAGCATTATGCTACAAATTATTTATTTCAAATTAGTACTTTGATGACCTTTAGTAGCAATTACTGCAGCAATTCTGCGAGGCATTGATTGTACCAAGGAGGCACAATATTCAGGAGTAATGTGTTGTGTCCATACAGTAAGAATTTTTTTAATTGTAAATCAGTAATTGAGCTCTGATTTAGCTTGGCAACTTTGTCTTTCATGAATTTCCAACAAGTTTCAATTGGGTTTAAGTCAGGACTTGAACCTGGTCAAAGTGCCGGCACTTCAATATCAGATTTTCGAAAAAATTGGTTAATGGTTTTTACCCTATGACAAGGAGAACCATCTTGTTGATATATCTTGTAACCATGAATCGATAATGGGACCTTTTCTCATATGATTTCCAAATACATGTTTGCATTTACAGTCTTTCCTGCTGGAATTATGGTGAGTGCAGCTCGTTCATTTAGGCTTATTGATCCCAAACCTAATGAAAAACTCATGTACGTAGATACCAAGTCTAACCACCCTAGATCAACATTAAACTCTATCTCTAAGGGAGTATCCAATAGAATCTCTAATCTATCCTATGACGTAAACATATTTAGCAAAAACTCGCAATATTATAATATGGCATTAGCTAGATCAGGCCATAATATAGAGATCGAGTTCCTACCTACAAAAACACATAGCTACAACATTATTTCGCACAATATGTCCATGAGGAAATTTAGTAATAAGAATAGCAACCACACACACACTAATACGGAGGATGCCAACAAAAGTAACCCACACCACAGAAATTGCCATAGTACCATAAAAGGAAACAACTCACCAGACATAAAAAACAAAAATAGAAGAAGAAATAATACATTTTTCAACCCTCCTTTCAATCTAAACGTCTCTACCAACCTACATAGGGCTTTCTTCTCACTACTAGATAAAAACTTCCCATCTGGCCACAAGTACCATAGCCTTTTAAACAAAAACACTATTAAAATCTCCTACTCTACTACGCCTAACATAGCATACCACATAGCTAGTAGCAATAAAAGAAAAATTAATTCTTACTTCCAACAAACTAAATCACAACAGACGATAAACCTTCAAAATAACATTATATCAACTAACCCTAATAACAATAGAAATAATAGTAATAGCACTGTAAGCAATAACGCTGGGAACGACAACACCCATAACCATAATCCTATAGCTACCATCCAGACTTCTACACAACATAATAACCGGCAGACTAACACCCAAAATAATTGTAACTGTAGATCAAATAGAACCTGCCCTTTAGATAAAAAATGCTTAATCAAGAATATCATATACTCATGCACCGTCACAACTAGCAACTCTTCTGAAACCTATATAGGCTCTACTTCAAACTGCTTCAAAACCAGATACAATTCGCACCTCCACTCTTTCAAAAAAACACAGTCTAGCCAACTCCACCTCACTGTCTAGCTACATACACTATCTAAAAACTAAAAATAAATCTTATACACTTAAATGGGAAGTGATAGGTAACGCAACATCGTACAAACCACCTAATAAATTTTGTAACCTCTGTCTACTAGAGACCCATACTATTATCTTCTCAAACCATAACCTCCTTAATAAAAAATCAGAAGTGTTCGCGCCTTGCCAGCACCGCTTCCGACACTCCTTCCAAAACTTTAAACCCAATATATAACAATGTCAGACTTGAACCCGTCACCACCTCTAGCAACAAACCTCAAGGGCACACCTTACACCACATCTCCACACTCATTGATCCACTTTAACACAAATAGTGACATCCTCCTTGTACCTTTTACTCTAGAGATATCTCCATGTACATCTACTTTTGGTATATTTACCTTCATTTACTTAGACTACATTACACCACTATATAATTAATGTAAACTTTAAGCACGGAATTGGTTGTGCTAATGTTGTTCTGTGTATGGAGTGCCATCATTGGATAAATGGAAGATTAATTAATTTATTAACATAAAAGAGCTATATAACCTATATGCTGAGTGCAATGAATTATGTACAAGTGATGTATGAGTTATACATACATGTATGACTTGATGGTAAGATTAGTGACATTGTAAGTGAGAATTGATCTCTGGTCTACCCTAGTGATATTTAACTTTACCATGCAATCAGACATGCACTGTTCCAAAGCTTACCAGGAGTTATATATAGAAGTGATTCTAATAAAACCCTGCCAGGTTCTGCGGGTAGACTACACTTACAAAGATCATTGATTTGGAGATCTGACTCTTCATGTAGAATATTCAGTTGTGGCACTCTATGATAGAAGGTAATCGTCCTAATATGAACACCTTTAGTACTTCTTGATAGACTACACTGTAATTTATAAATAAGATACTTAAATGTAGAAACTGATTATAACCTTATATGATAGGGACTCATTTGAGAGACCATTTAATGTACATTAGGATAATAAATTTAGTTATAGAAATCAGCTAGTTACCTCCCCTCACGCATTAACTCCCCTTAATCACACACACACTTGCGTAAAATAATACGATGTCAATTCTCGCAACAAAAACAACCTGCTCTATAAAATTGGATTAAAGAACAACAAGATGTAATATTCTAACATAATTCATCAAACATCCAATATTGAATCATCGTAGATTATGTGAAGGACATATAATCTATATATTACGTTTCCTGGATTGTGAAAATGGTGAATACGAAAACCATAACATTGTTTTGCTTCTCATTTATAATATTTTTAATATTTCTCTACACACAAGCGTCTATATCATACATATAAAAAATACTTTACCAATACAACCCCCATAATACTCTTGATTGCCCGCTTAAAGTGCTTGTATTACATATAACACCCTGCCGCACTATAATCTTATATAAACTAGACACACGTGCATGCCCCATGTGTAACTATTGCATACACTAACTACTTCAAACTATCCTCTTGCTTTATCTTCGTAAACTGCCAATGTTGTATTTTAACTTTAATTTTGTTCTTTGATATGACTTTAATCTTTGAATGTAAATTGCCATGCTAAATATTATAATGGATGTCAACCCACTGTGCATCAATATATACATATGTTTCTGTATGTCTCTTGTGTTGAAAAGGTGGTCATGTATGTAAATAATCATTGAAAAATTGCTCCGAAGACTCCAAACCTCGGTTTGGAAGAAACAATTGTAAGCGAATAAATGGTTTAAACAGAACTTTGATTCATGTAATTTATATATATATATATATATATATATATATATATAACTATGAAAGATTCGAATCCTTCATATTACCATATTCTACTACCCCAAGTCTCGAGTACTTTGGTGAGTAATGGTCTAACAGGTTTTTATTGCATCCATTCTGATTTATATCTATATCTATTAAAAAAACTAGCATGTATAATGTGTATATTGATATTATACGCAAGTATATATACATGTAGATATGATACGTCAAATAAAATCGTAATTGACAATATACACAGAAATTGAACCAACACTGTGTTACACTGTCTTATGTAATCAGTAACGTAATCCATGATACATTAAAAAAAGACGATATTATATATAAACTGCATTAGGAGAAAATTAGTGACAGAAAATTAATATGTTATTTAAGCGATCGCCACCGGAAGTGTTGACATTTGAAATTTTTAAAGAAGTGAATCTTTAAATAAATAATAAAATATATTTGATCAACAGCCACGAAATTTAGTAGATAAATTATGTAATATTTATTCAAAGTAATCCAACTTATTTTACTAATGGGATAAAAAATTATAAACCGTATGCAGTCCCGCGCTTCTTACTTTATTATAGTTTAGATTCAATGCGGGAAAAAGTGGACATAGTCACCTGTAGGAATCATAATTACATTTGCCGGACAACTGAATTACTAAAGTGCGACTGAGCACATATCCGTCATTTTAAAGCATTATCTGTCAGTCAAGAAAGGTATAGCGGCAGATCTGAGCTCCATCCCCCCCATGCAACTCTGTCCACTTTGTACCGTCTCTAGGGGTTTATGGGCCCAACTTGTTCGACTATTTAATAGTCAAACATACTTTCAAAATTCAATCTCACTCAGCTCTTCGTAAAACGCTTATTTATTTGTTTACAACTCCTGGCTTATATATTGGACTACAATCCTTATTATTCTCTTCTGTTTCACTATTTCTCTCCTTTCTATATTTTCTTTTCTTTGGCTAAGCCGTTGTGTAATTTGTCTAAAGACATAACTTATCTCTATCTGTTTTATCATGTCCCAATGTGAACTGGAGTCAGTGGTGTCAACATTAATGTACCAAAACCAGGGATTTTCAAATTTTGACTGAGGAGATGAGACTGTCCGTCTTTCCGTTGTTTTTTTCATTGTCTATTTTGAATACACACACAAGCACACACACACACACACACACACACACACACACACACACACACACACACACACACACACACACACACACACACACACACACACACACACACACACACACACACACACACACACACACACACACACACACGCATACACACACATACACACACACACACACACACACACACACACACAAATTTCATACTTGATGACCCAATATATATATCTTGGATTTATTGTCAGTTGACGTCCATCCATTTTCGCGTAGATTATTGCTAGATATTCCAATATAATTTGTTTCACACCCACACCATATCAAAACATAGACGAGGTTACCAAATAAATAGATGAAACTCGATTTAAGTTTAAAATTTTCCCATGGAATGAATCTAAATTTGTCAACCAAAACTTCGTCCAGGACCCCACATCTAAACCAGTCGACTTTGACCTTCCCAGAAAGCAATGGGTGTCCCTTAATCGGATCCGCATGACACATGCCAGGACAACTCGTCATCTCCATCGATGGAAAATGAAAGACAGGGGGGGGGGACCCTGACCAGACAGTGCTGCATGTTGTTCGGGATTGCCTCCTCAGATGTTTTCTCGGCGGCCTTTAGGCAATCCATAATACTACAAATGATGCTATAGTCTGACTCATTAATCTCGATGAGTCCCTCTAACCATTTACGACAGGAAGAAGAATGTTTTCGTTGTCGTTTGCTCTTTAAAATATATTGATTTCCCAAGATTTTGTTTTCATTTTTTACCATTAGAAAAGATGGACAGATTCCTATGAATATGATTATAAATTTCAATATTCCTTGGCTTAGCCAATGGATGTGTTTCCTTTCAGTTTATTTGTTACTGCCCGTAAATCTTGAATATTTATACTTTTCCCTCTTTTTATTCCACCCTTCACTAAACTGTCGGATAATTTTCGGAGAATTAAGTTACTTTGTAATGCTATCAGTTTTGGGTTTCTTATTGTCTGATTGGAAACAATTGTGCATATTGGTTTTGCCAAAATAAAAAGAATATGTTCTCGTGTATTAATAAAAATACACTTCTAAATGCATTGATTTTTTTTCTTTCGTTTCTACCCCAATATAGAAACTACGCAATACGACAATTGCAATCTGATCACGCCCGTCGTCCTCATATCAGTAATTGGGACATATCAGTGTTTATTTTCCCGGATAGGGGATAGTGGAATGGTTTAGTGAGCGAGGTCAAATGTGGTATGAGTCTAGTGAGCGAGGTCAAATGTTTCCTTACGGATTACGTTTGCCTGAGTTCGGTTCTAGATGTATTTACAATTAAGTCAAAGCAATTGGATATATATGTACATGTATAAGACCGTCAATTGCCCTAACCTGAACGTAAATACATCTTGAACAAATCAAAGTTAGTCACGAACTCTAGCAAAAGTAATCCCTAAACCTATATTCAACTTCACTCACCAGAAGGAAAATTAAAAACCCACACGTCCTTCAAAACCAAATCCCAACACTTCCAGCAAAACAGCTTGCACTAATTACTGGTAAGCGGAGGATGGACGTCATAAGGCTGCATCATTGTATTATATGGTTTCTATAATAATCTGCAGCGACTGCGATGCCATTGTGTAATTGAGCATACATCCACACAGAATCAGAGTAAGCACCATTCTCTGACCATATACCCCCCAACCAACCTAATCTGACTTGCAAACATCTGCCGAAATGAACCGCAAGCTCAATAACCATAACCTAAACTATACAAACCTAAATACTGGAATCACTGATTAACCTAATCCAAACCCTACGCCGCTTAACAAACTGATAAACCTGAGCAAAATAACGAAGTTACAGGCCCAGCGAAGAAACTGAATGAAGTTACAAGCCCAGCAAATTAACGGAAGGAAGTTACAGCCCCATCAAAGAAATGACCGGTTAGATTCACGCGTAACAATACAAAACCACTTGCCACCTCCACAAATTATAAAAAATGCATACATGTTAACTATAAACATAATTTCATACGAAAGACAGATTAAAGCAAACCCAGATAACGTGAAATAATAAAATGAAGGAAACTCTAATCAGAAACCTATTATAAATCAAACAACACAATAAACATTAATTGAAAAGAATAATGCAAAATACTTTTCAGTTTATAATAATTGTTTCTACTTTTGGCACAAGGCCAGCAATTATTCCAGTGCATCACTGGTACTTTATTTTATCGACCCCGTAAGGATGAAAGACAAAGTTAACCTCGGCGGGATTTGAACTCAGAACGTAAAAGGCCATAACTCCATGCTGCAAAGCAAGGTGTCTGGCGCTCTACCGATATTGCCAATAAGGTTTATAATAATGGTATCAGATATAGGCACAAATCCAACCATTTGCTGGGCAGGAGAAAGTCGATTAAATCATCTCCAGTGGGTTCCTGGTGTTATATTTTATCGACCCCGTAAGGATGAAAGGCTAGGCTAACTTGGGTGGGATTTGGAATCAGTACATAAAGGGCCGTAACTCTATGTCACGAATCTCAATTAAAAGCTAAATAAATGTTATTGAAATATCATTTCTTCCGAACTCCCTCTGTGTAATTCCACCCAACGATAAAACGAACACGCAAAATAATAGAACCGCTGCCAAATAACTACACGTGTCCCCAGAAGCCACGAGCTCTAATTCTTCCTCCTTCCGTCCCGACAGCTAATGGTCTACAACCTACATTCTTAGCCTGCAGGTTAGCAAACTTACTAAGAATCCCAAAGCATCGCCACTCCATATAGGGTTGTTGTTTGGCCAAGAACGGCCAAACAACAACCCTAGCCAAAGATGCATGCATGCGTAGTCCCGTAACTCCTGGAGAAGTCGTAGGGGCACAGTATTGTCATACGGTATTTCTAGGGCATATTTTCAAAAATCTGGTGGAGCCCAATCCTCTCCAGGTCTAAATACAGAAGATTTCTTCCAGAGAAGGATAGAATGAGTGAGAGAATGAAAGTGAGAAAGAGATATAGGGGAAGAATTGACCCATTACTTGACAGGTACTTTTTTTAATCAACTTCGAATGGATGAAAGGCGAAGTTAACCGCGGCAGGATTTGAATTCAGAGAGCAGAGAGCCGAAACGAATATTGCAAAGCATTCTATCCGACGTTCCAACGACTCTGCCAATTCGCCGACGCCAGCCAAAGATACCTAGCCAAAATCACACATGACCCAAGACAATACTATCATAACACATATACCACTACGTGCTTCTAATGAAATCTCTATATAAATTTGAACGATTTCCGTCCGTCACACAATGTGTGTTTGTGTGAATGTATGTGTATTTGTGTGAATGTATGTCTGTGGGTGTGTATTTTTGTATGTGTGTCTATGTTTTCGCGTTTATATTTACATACTCATACGTACAGTTTTATGCTTTGTTATATTTTAATTCACACTCATGTGTGTATGAATATATTTCACTCACTTTTTTATAATGATTAAGGCTCGATTTTATTCTCTGAATTCTATCTTGACTGTTTTTAGAGACAAGACATATGTTTGATTTTGTATCATTCATGACATCCTTTACTTGGAATGTAATATAATAATATACTCATACATATAAATGTATGCATATGCACATAGGCACACGCACGCACACATAGACATACGCGTCAGCGAATTCCAGTAATATAAATTACCCTTGAACTTGAACATAAACCGTCATATATAAATCTGATGTTATCGATGAACGGAAGCAAAACAATATCAGCTGATCCCACCTAGGGACCTTAGTATCTGAAGTCAACTTTACCTTTCATCGAAGTCTATAAAAAAAGTACCAATCAAGAACTGGGGTCGATTCTTCCTCTATATCTCTTTCACACTTCCATACTCTCACTCTCTATCCTTCTCTAGCAGAAATCTGCTGTCTTCAGACATGCAGAGGGATGCGTTCTGCCAGGTTTTAAAATGCCCTAGAAACGCCCTATGTCAATATGGCGCCCCTACGACTCCCTCAAAAGTTACGGGATCACGTATGTGTATATGTGTATCTGTGTATTTTAATATACGTAACGATATTTATATTTTCTCGAATATCCAATCATTGTATTTCATAATTGTTTCTATTTTTTGGCACCAGGCCAGCAATTATCTCAGTGCATTACTGGTACTTTATTTTATCGACCCCGTAAGGATGAAAGGCAAAGTTAACTTCGGCATTAGATATGAATTTTGTTTTCATGTTAATGGAGCCCCCTGTTGAAATGATTTGCAGCGTTCAATAAAAAAAACGAACGCCCACCGCGCCCAATAACAACAAATGGAACCCCGCTGCGCCCAATAAAAAAAAACCGGAACCCACGCAGCGCCAAATATAAGAGAAATGGATTCTCCGCGGCGCCAAATAAAAATCAGAACCCCTGCAGCGCCCAATAAAAAAAACAGACCCGCCGCAGCGCCTAAACAAAACGGACCACCCGTCGCGCCACCCCAATGGACCTCACGCGGCGTCCAATAAAAAAACAGCTCCCCGCAGCACTAAATAAAAAACCGACCCCCGTCTAACCTAATAAAAAAATGGACCCCTCACTGCGTATGGTAAAAAATAGACGCCCCACCACGCCCGATAAACAGCGGATACCCGCCGCACCCAATAAAAATAACCGACCTAGAATTGAACCCCGAACCCTGAACCCTGAACCCGAAACCCTGAACACCCACCTTCCCTCGAAACCCGAACCCGAAACCCGAAACCCGAAACCCGAATATATATATATATATATATATATATATATATATATATATATATATATATATATATATATATATATATACAGTCCTGATGAAGGGTAATGACCCAGAAACATGTTGATTGTTCCTCAATGCCAGTGTTGAACAAACGGATGACGATTTGTCATAGCTTTGACTGGGCCGTTTGTTTACAAACGAATCGATTATTATAATTAATATTCGTATAACTCATACTTACATATGTATATGTATATATATATATATATATATATATGTATGTATATATATATATGTGTGTGTGTGTGTTTGTATATATATGTCTGTACGTATGCATACTTACATTTATTTATCAGCTGTGCTAGGGTGAGAAATAAAATTCTAATTTCATATATAAACTAGATCACCAGTGACCCGTTGGGTCACGTTCACTTCACAATATTTTTAAAAAAATCATGTTCACTTAAAAATAATTTTTAAATAATTGAAATATACACAGACATGTATATAATGTGAAATGAAACTGGGAGGCCCATATATATACGTGTGTGTATGTATATATATTATCGGTGTAAAGAAAGCTAAAATATAAATACTTACTGTACGAACAATTTGTATTTTCGAAATCACATTCACTTAAAAATATTTCTAAATAGTTAAAATATTGTTTAACAAGAGCAAAAATATAAACATTTACTGTAAAAACAACTCGTATTTTTTAGTCATATTCACTTAAAAATGTTTTTTTTTTAATATATAATTAAAATATCGTCTGTTTAAAGAAAGCTGAAATATAGATACTTGTTCAAACAACTTGTATTTTTGAAATCATATTCACTGACAAATCACTGAAAAATATTTTTTTAATGTATTTTTAAAATCCTCTTCACTTAGAAATATTTTTTGAATAATTAAAATATTGTCTTTATCCGATTTACGCCAAATTTGTTTTATTCTGTTTGTAATCTCATTTCACGGTTATTTTACTCAGAGTATTTTTCCATTACACACCATTTTGGCTATTTATGAAGGTACCCGGAAAAATCCCATATCTCGGGAACCCGTGCTTCGATTTGCGCGAAATTTGTTTTATTCTATTTGTATTCCCATTTCAGGGATAACTTCCTTCCAAAGTATTTTCCCAATATGCGCCCTTTTGGTTGTATTACATTACAGACAAGCAAGCAAGCAATCACAGAGTTTTAGTATGATATAGATAGATGTGTGGAACTAATCAGTGAGAGTGAGGTAGAGTTCTGTGGCGTTGACACAGATAAACTGGTTCTCCTACTTAGACTTACATGTGGCAGTGAATACTTAAATAATTATGACCATAGCAGTTTCTGCCCCAGTAGACCAATAAGAGGTAGCCCCCACCATAACTTCAATGGCGAAAAAGACTAGGTAGATGGAATTGGTGGACCAAAGCCTTACGGACACCCAAGAATAACGATCAGGTGAGAAAAATGACCGCACATACAGTAGGGGCTTGTATTAAAACTACCCGGCACATACAGCAGGGGCTAGTATTAAAACTACCCGGAATGGACATATGTTTAAATTTAATCTAAATTATAAATTGGTCAAACATACAGAAAATTAAAGCAGTATTGGAAAGGACTATACATTTCATAAATGAGAAAAGAATGAGGGGAAAGGCAAGGACTATTAGACAAAGGAAGAAATAAAGGGTGAAGAGAAGAGGACAGATTCTACACCTTGGTTAGAACGGTGTTTCAGCTGCGGTCAAAATGGCAAAGGCGTTTCCGCCTACAATGGCCAGCGACACCCGCTGCAACAGCCAGCCCACCCTAATATGTATTTCTATGGTGAAATGGTTACGTCATTATACCATGGCGCAATCCATGACATGGCACCATCAGATGGCCCACAAGGTAATCAATTTGTAAGGCACTGTAATGTATTGATATGGAGACAGACATGCGTTTGATGTTATTATACCAGAGCACAAATGTGTGTGTGTGTGTGTGTGTGTGTGTGTGTGTAAAATCCCTACCTCGGCCCCAAACGGTTTCGGCTTGTGCGTTCAGCAAGCCTTTTCAAAGCTATACCCACTCTGCATCTCCCCATGTATTGAGTGCTCCCATGATTAGTGGTCTCCCCGGTCTCAGCACTGCAGAGTCTCTCTCTCTCTCTCTCTCTCTCTCTCTCTCTCTCTCTCTCTCTCTCTATCTATCTATCTATCTACCCCCTCTCTCTCTATGTATCTATCTCCCCCCCTCTCTGTATATCTATAAATATATATATATATATATATATATATATATATATATATATATATATATATATATATATATATATATATATATATACGTAGATACATGCGTACATATATACATAACCTTTTTTTAATGATAATTTCGTATATAAATACATGTTCATTTTCAAGGAAAACCTTTTGAATGAATTGCCTAAGCATTGACGTAAAGAGTCATTGTTCGGTTGATATACGAAGAAAATGCTCTAAGCTGCAGATTATCTCTTCATTTTGATTAGAGTTAATCTATGCACAGAGTATACAATGAGAACGTACGGACTAAAAGTAGTTTGATACATCATTCATTGGATTTTAAATGTTCCTATTGTTTTCTCTCTTTTATATTAAGCTATTGGGGTTTTCCAGCCAACACACACACACACACACACACACACACACACACACACACACACACACACACATATATATATATGTATATGTGTTTGTGTGTGTATAGTCAGAGGTAGATAGTTAAATTAGTTCATGAACTAATTAACTACCTACCTCTGGCTTCTGTCTTATTTTCATTGTTCTATACACAAACACATATATATTTAAATGACTCTGTAACCTGGGTAGATTCTTCTTCGTTGAAACCTTAAGCGTTGGTCACCTACTACAAAAACTACTGGTCACACGGCCTAATCTCGCTGAAACCATCTTTCCAAGGGTACATCGAGTTCTAACAACGTTACCAGCCCTACCACAACCAGGTGGAATAGGATATATATATATATATATATATATATATATATATATATATATATATATATATATATATATATATATATATATATATAATTGGTTATGCACGAGTGCATTAATGTTTTCCAGGACACAGTGTTATGTACCGTGTAGTGGAATGTCAGCTTACAACAGAGTGGTGCTCAACGAAATGCAGAAAATAGGTGTATATTCCAGTTTAGCTATATTCCCGGGCGTGTATAAAGAATTAAAAAGAACAGAAAGATGCAGTAAAAGAGATTTATTCGGTTCTTACGTACGTTTCAATAGACATCAATTTGCCTAGATCTCGCTACATCTATAATATTATATATTTAGTAGAGCATTCGATATCAAATGCACAATCGATCCCATATCATCAGAGATTATATAATTGTTTCTACTTTTGGCACAAGGCCAGTGATTATCCCAGTACATTACTGGTACTTTATTTTATCGACCCCGTAAGGATGAAAGGCAAAGTCAACCTCGGCAGGATTTGAACTCAGATCGTAAAGGGACGTAACTATGCTGGAAAGCATGGCGTCCGACCCTCTACCGATACTGCCAATCCACGCACATTATCAGAGATTATATAATCTCTGATGATATGGGATCGATTGTGCATTTGATATCGAATGCTCTACTAAATATATAATATTATAGATGTAGCGAAATCTAGGCAAATTGATGTCTATTGAAACGTACGCAAGAACCGAATAAATCTCTTTTACTGCATCTTTCTGTTCTTTTTAATTCTTTATATATATATATATATATATATATATATATATATATATATATATATATATATATATATATATATATATGTATATATATATATATATATATATATATATATATATATATATATATATATATATATATATATATATATATATATATATATATATATATATATATATATGTAGAAGTTGTATTTAATTTGTTGGAATTCCGAAAAACATAAATGTTTATAACTGATTTAGAGCACTCAACAGAAAAATGGAGTAAATATTCCATGATATTAAATAAATGGAAACTATATTTATAAAACCATATTTATTTTATTATATATATTTCAAGGGCAACCAAGCCAACCTTGGTGCGCTTTCATCAGATAAAATACAAAGCGCACCAAGATTGGCTTGGGTGCCCTTGAAATATATATAATAAAATAAATATGGTTTTATAAATATAGTTTCCATTTATTTAATATCATGGAATATTTACTCCATTTTTTCTGTTGAGTGCTCTAAATCAGTTATAAACATTTATGTTTTTCGGAATTCCAACAAATTAAATACAACTTCTACATATATATATATATATATATATATATATATATATATATATATATATATATATATATATATATATATATAATAAGGAGTTGACGGACCCAACATATTTATCAATGCCAGGACCGGTTGTAACTCAGCGTACTCAATAGGCAATGTAGGATACATTCCAGAGTATACACATAGTTATGCGCTTCAATACAACACACGTAAAACGGGTGCCTATAATAGTTCCCGGACTCGAGTTTCGGCCACACTTAATGCAGCAGTAGGGTGCACTGCACCCTCTGTCTGCATATATATATATGTACATATAAATATATACATACACATATATATATATATATATATATATATATATATATATATATGTGTGTGTGTGTGTGTGTGTGTGTGTGTGTCCATGTATGTATGCATGTATATATATATATATATATATATATATATATATACATGCATACATACATGAGCACACACACACATACATACATACTGCTCTGTATACACACATACACACCCTTATATTAACATACTTTTGCTCATAGCTTCGTACTTACATGCACACACACTCTTTTACTCACATATACACACACATTTCTTCTTAGCTTCGTACGGACGTATAATAACACACACACACACACACACACACACACACACACACACACACACACCCACACAGACACACACAGACACACACACACACATGCTTACGCACGTGCACAAGTATAGCTCTTTTTACAAACGTTTTTTTTCCATTTCAGGGAGACGTGTTCCATTATCCACTTTTCTAAAAAATAAATCATACACAAAACGGCAGCACCAACAGTTTTGCAAGAGATGTCAACATGAATGGACCTGTTATTTTTATCTAAAGACATTTTTTTCCAATTCCAGCCCGCCCGTCCCTTCAATCTCTCTTATTTCTCATTCTTTCTTCTGTTGAAGGACTAGCGTCGGAAACGTTAAGACCTTCAAGCGTTAATCTAATATATTCCTTCCATATACTGTACCGATTGTGTTGTTATTTCTGTTTCCTTTTCTTTTACATATATATATATATACATATATATATATATATATATATATATATATATATAAGAAATAGGATTTCGCTTCAAGCATAGTTTTATACAATATGTATAAATATTTCGTATCTCCAAAGTTTTAGGAAGCCGTAGCTATGCAAACAATTGTCAGTACTGTGAATAAAGCCCTTATTGTACAGCCAACCATATTACTCTTATTTCTTGAATTATTATTACTCCAAGTATAACCTACATAGAAATCACCGTGAACTCGCTGCATCACTATGGAAGCGTCCTGTTGAGTCAAACTAAGCCATACGTTAATACCATCCACAACACGGAGTACTCTAACTGGACTACCTCTAAGTGGACTGCTTATAACGATAACTTGTTATCCCGTATATATATATATATATATATATATATATATATATATATATATATATATATATATAAAACATGAGAAGAAAGAAGAATACTACGTGGTTGCACATTGGTTACATATGATAAAATTAGTCCTTCGTCAGTGATTTGCCAACCATCATTGATATTTCGTTGCATTAAAAATCATATATCTCAGGTTGGTGCGAGCAATAACTAAAAAAAGCTATTGGGACAAGTAAATCGCGTAAAGCGAGTGAGACAAGTAAACAACATAGAAGGATGAAAGCAACGCAAAGATGGGAATAAACAAGCAACATGGTTATCCGGTCAGCATAAGCTGGGTGGATTTCATGAGCGATCAAGATACAGACCGTCCGACGTGAGTGAGATGTGAGCAAGAAGAGAACCCACTACTAGCCATATATATATATATATATATATATATATATATATATATATATATAAAAGCGTGAACCTAATAAACACATATTTGTACTGCCTCTCTGTTTTTGTTCCCGTCTAAGTTTTAACTATACGATACACGCTCACACGGATTCCACACCACCTTGGAATACCACCTTGACCACCGGCTCAACCCCGATTTAATCCGCCGTGACAAACCTCTGAACTTTCCTCAAACTCTCCCACAAACCTTTTCTTCCCTTGTTTATTGTTTCCTATTCTATCGTTTTTCCTCCCTTTTCTCTCCCCACTTTTTTCAAAATGGCTTTCCACCACTCCCACACACACCCTCGGAATTCTCTTCCTGCCCACTTTTCTCCTGATGAAGGGCTTATGCCCGAAACGTCGTTCCCCACCCCCACCCCACTCTCAAAAGCGTGAACCTAATAAACTCTTATTTGTACTGCCTCTCTGTTTTTGTTCCCGTCTAAGTTTTAACTATATATATATATATATATATATATATATATATATATATATATATATATATATATATATATATATATATATATACCCGGACAGACGTTCATCCACGAAACTCGCAAGCCACGTATGGTCCCTCAAGGACTCAAGTATAGACTACTCCATTCAATGGAAAGCCATCACTATGTCCAAGCCATACGCAAGGGGAAATCCATCGTGTGGACTATGTATTGATGAACGAATAAATATTCTAAAGAGATTATGCAATAGTGAGTGCCTAAACACGAGAAATGAATTCTTCACACGTTGTCCACACGTCTCGAAACACCTCTTACATAACTACAAAGCTCCGGATTGAATCACAACAACATCCTAATTTTCTTATCAACTAGAAACTTTTCGGACTTTTGCAGTTATCTCCCTTACACCTCGCACGCTTTTTAGTATTGCCTGTGTGAAGTGACGGTTTCTGCGCATGCGCGTTCGTACGGTTGTCCTTCCTGTTCCGTATAACCATGTCCATTACGAGCTGAGGATCCGCTAAGGTGAAACAATTGTTCTCGGCATGGTGAACTAACTGTTGTGTAACCACTTCTACCTAACTCGTCCCATGGCCTGAGTGCTCTACCACTACGGATATTACCTTCCAGTGTTCTACCACTATATATATATATATATATATATATATATATATATATATATATATATATATATATAAGGATGAAAGGCAAAGTTAACCTCAGCAGGATTGGAACTCAGACCGTAAAGGGGCGTAACTCTATGCTGCAAAGCATGGCGTCCGACCCTCTACCGATACTGCTAATCCACCGCCCTTAATAATTGTTTCTATTTTTGGCATAAGGCCACCAATAACCCAGTGCATTACTGGTACTTTATTTTATCGGCCCTGTAAGGATGAAAGGCAAAGTTAACCTCAGCAAGATTTGAACTGCAAATTATGGCGTGATCATGTCACAGCTATATCAGTTATTGTGTTAGAACGCCAGTCACTGGTGTTTAAGTGAAATCAATTTCGCATTGTATGCAAATGAACATTCCCTGCAGATATTTTATACGCAAAAAGTATATAATCTATAACTTATTTTTCTCTCAGATCTGAATGAGTAAACTTCATTGATGGTGGATTTGATCATGAAACACCAGTACCAGGCGTGTCAGACGTCTAACGAGATATTTGTGACTTGATCACAACTTTAAATATTTATTGCAAGACTTATCTTCATATGATTAGTTTAGTCATAGTATAACTAATGTTTTTATTGAGGGAGAGGTAGAATAGTTTTCTTTTTTAAGGTATGTTTAAGGTAGGTGTAATGTGTTTTGTTGTTGAGTTTATAATATACTAGCAGTGGTACTCGGCGTTGCACGGAATAAGGTATTTTGGAACGCGGGCCGCCAACAGACCTAATCGTGGAAAAATTGCATGCCTGGACAATATGTAAAGAAAATAAACCGAATACTCTGATGGCTGGATAATCTTTAAGATTTCCCTCGATGAAGCAGGAAAAATGCAGGTTTTCATCTAATGCCGGCCCTAGGGGATCAAGAACAATTTTTTTTTTATGTGCATAATATGCCTTGAAATTTCTGGAAAATCGGCCTCAAAAAAACCCTAAAAAGCTGAAAAAATGAAGCTTTTCACTTAATGCGGGCCCTAGGCCATAAAAAAGTTGGATTTTCTTTGCTCACGGTATGAAGAAGAGACTGACTAATACATAGTTACAATTTTAAGGAAATCCGTCTGACGTAACGCCTCAAAAAACCCTAAAAAGCTTTTAAAAAACGCAGTTTTTCACCTAATGCGGGCCCTAGGAGATTACAAAAAGTTGAATTTTTTATGTGCATAACACTCCATGAAACATAAGTAATACACATGTAAAGTTTGAAAAAAATCGGTTGGGTACTTCTCGAGTTTTAGGGATTCAAACTCACACACACACACACACACACACACACACACACACACACACACACACACACACACACACACACACACACACACACACACACACACACACACACACACACACACACACACACACACACACACACACACACACACACACACACACACACATCCTCAATTTTATATATATAGATTCTCTGCGTTGATTGATTGATTTATTTTTTGTATTTACCTACGCTGTTTCATTTGATAATATGGTGATGATATATTTTTGACAACCCTGAATTTACCATGAAAATATATTGCACAAAATATGATTTAAAACTACACAAGCAAGACTGGGCTTCATGTTAAAATAATCACTAATTAGAAATATACTGAAATTCAGTATAGTCGATACTAATACTGGAGTGCTGTATAGTATGTATAATAGTATTGTTGTATTTATGCAAGTACTTGTAACAAATACTATCAGCAAGGACAATTCAAATAATTTGCTCTAAACAAAGATTCTTCTTACCCCCATAATGCTCGCCGTGTTTTCAAAACTCTCAAAGGTCGTAAACGTGTTTATCACTCGCCACACGGAATAGCAAAGGTAGAGAGAATTAGTAATACTAGAAAGACACAATTGATGACTGTAATGATAGCTTAAATGATGCTTTGTCAGTGAACTGTACGTGATGTTTAAGGAAAGCATAAGCAATTAAACAAAATGATTAAGTGGAAATTGGGAAAGGTGTATATGAAAACATACTAACTGGCCCTTTGCCGTAAAAAAATTACGGCAAATTGTAATATGTATACATAATATAAAACACAGATGTTTGTTTGTTTGTTGGTTGGTTGGTTCCTTCGCATTCACACACGTGATACAAACATACAAACACACAGTGAATGTGTGTAGTCAAATCGCTACACATACAAACACACATCTGTGACGAATCTTAGTTTCTCACCCCTCCTTCCTCAGTCATTGCATAGATGTGTATGTATAGAATAATTATTTGTTGTAGGTGTGTCTGTTTATATATATGTATAGATAGATTCATGTGTGTTTGTAATTCTATTTTCTATGTATCTTTCTAAATAAACACATATACACTCACACAAATATTATACATAAATATAATTTACACTAACACACATATACGCACACACAAACACACACATAATCATAACAGCCAAAGCGTGTAGCCAATTCACTATACATATAGACACACAGATGTAGCGAATATTGGACCCTGCACCCCTTTCTTTCTCAGTTTGTCATAACCCCTTACTTCCTCACACATCTCCTGTGACGGACAAATACACAACGCATTTTATATTAGTAGAAGATACGATATGTTTATGTATAATAAACAAGGACGTTGTAAAGAGAGACATCAACACGGAGTCCTGGGAGGGCCTCACAGTTGACCGAACACGATGGAGGAGCACACTAAATAAATGCCTAAAGTCAGAGAAGGAGACGTTAATGACCGCAACAGCTGACAAGCAGGCCCGGCGAAAGAAGTGCTGCAACTTCAACAGACTAGAGATCATACATAGATGTGGCCTATGTGACAGAGACTGCCAGTCACACATAGGTCTGTTTAGCCATAGGAGGTGCTGCTCCAGCTGAGCAGACAGCAACTGGGATACAACTTAAGCTGTCTGATGAGATCATGGCACTGGGTACACGGAATCGCGTGGCCACTGTCGTCATTGAAATATGTATCACAGCCTTATCAATAAAGGACTTTAACATCTGAAACTACTTCGCATTTTCTTATTCTAAATATACTCCGTCATTTTATGTGGAAAAAGTACGTAGAGTGCTTCAATTGAATTCCATCAACAGCTACCGTAAGTATATATATATATAATTATAAAAATAAATATATATATATGTATATATATATATATATGTATATATGTATATATATATATATATATATATATATATATATACATATATATATATATATACATATATACATTGTTATACTTTGGGAGGGTCATAACAATATCGGTTTCAACACACGTTTTCAGATAAAGAATCTTGCTAAACAAATTCAGAAACGAAATATATATCTACGCGCTTATAAATTCACCCAGCTTATGCTGACAGAATAACTATGTAGCTTGTGCCCTTCCTATCTACGGTTAGCTTTCCTCTTTGTTGTTTACTTGTCTCACTCGCTTTACGCGTTTTAATTGTCCTAATAACTTAATTTAGTTATTATTGCACCAACGTGAGGTATATGATTTTTAATGCAATGAAATATCTATGATCGTTGGCAAATCACTGATGAGGGACTCATTTTATAACATGTTATCCATGTGCAACCTGCAGTATTCTTCTCCCCATTTTTTCATATATATATATATATATATATATATATATATATATATATATATATATATATATATAGGAACGAGTAGGACCCCGACGACTGAGCTCAATCCGTTTCAACGGCTAATTCTGGACGCCTAATTTGGTGCGTTATGGTCCACCTGGTTCCTTACCACATTTCCTTCGTTATATATATATATATATATATATACATATATATACACATATATATATATATACATATATATATATACATATATATATATATATATATATATATATATATATATATATATATATATATATATATATATATATATATATACACATATATATATATAGAAAAGATGAATATAAAATGAAAGTGCTTTTATAAAGGAATTTATTAGGTATTGACATATGTTTCTGTAACAGACGGAATACCTATGTATCGCTGCTTGCGTAATCATATAATGTTAGCAAGTATTCGATAGCAAATGTATAATCAGTTGTCACTTCTTCAGAGAAATTGGAAAAAAATCGGAAAAATCAAAGTATTTATATTAGTTGTAAGAAAGGAAGAAGAGAAGGGATAGTATATGACAGATGGCAATTCAATTTGCTGGTAAACAAGTATATAGAAGGTTTTTAATGAGAATACAATGAAATACAATGAAATACAATAACAATTCTTATCTAAATAAGAATTTTTGGGAGTGCCTATTTTAATCTATATTTGACCAATTGAACAATGGACAGGGTTGGTCGTTTGGTGTAGTAGTATTAATACAGATATAAAGTGTCAAGTAATGACAAGAAGTGACAACTGATTATACATTTGCTATCGAATACTTGCTAACATTATATGATTACGCAAGCAGCGATACATAGGTATTCCGTCTGTTACAGAAACATATGTCAATACCTAATAAATTCCTTCATAAAAGCACTTTCATTTTATATTCATCTTTTCTACATTTTCTCCGGAATATAATTTATACTCGTTGAGCAAACCTACACGTATGCTGTTCATCTCTAACGTGACGATATATTATCACTACATTATTGATAACTTGAAATTATATATATATATATATATATATATATATATATATATATATATATATATATATATATATATCACCTTGATCACCTTGACCGACCAGTCTGTCGGGCGCCATTCGGCGCCGCTGGTCACAGCACGTGCTGTTTTAGCCATACGATGACGTCATCCCACTGGCTGGGCGGGCAGGCCGATATATATATATATATATATATATATATATATATATATATATATATATATATATATATATATATATATATATATATATATATATATATATATATATATATATATATATATATATATATATATATATATATAAGTATTGAAGTTTCCTTGTCTGACGAACGAAACCTCTGGTAATGAGGTAATTATATTGTATTGTTTATTATACATTATATATATATATATATATATATATATATATATATATATATATAATTCTAAAAAACATTATGCTCGGTACACTCTCCTAAAGGATGAGGTTCTTTGCATTTGGTAATAAACTGGTATTATACTCAATTTATTTATCTTCAATATATATATATACACATTCATTTATTATGGTTTATTATGGTCAGCTTTGTTACTCTAAAGTTTCACCTGCGCACTTACAGGATCACCACTCATGTCTGATGATCCTGTGAGTACGCACCCCTAAACTTTCCCCCTCTCTATATCTACTAAACGACATTCTCCAATTATCCCTCTCTCTATATCTACAACTACCAAATTCTCCCCCACTCTATATCTAACATACAAAACACTCTCCCAATCCCCCCCCTGTATATCATCTCCAAACTCTCCCTCCTCACCATCTCTATCACACTCTCTCGTAATCGTTCTCTCTCTTTCCAATACAAACTCTCCCCTCTATATCTTTTACGACAAAGTCTCACCCAGTCCCCCTCTATACATTTAGGAATATTTATCTCTCCAACCTCCTCGTTATATCTACAAACATTGAAGTGTACCCCCTCTCTATATCTACTATACGACACTCTCTCTCCCAAACACCGTCTCTATATCAATTACCACCAAACTATACCCCTCTCTATATCTGCCATACATCACTCTCTCTCATTCCTTCTCACTCTATCCATCACTACCAAACTCTCTCCCTCCCTATATCTAACAATACCTATCTCTAGCAATCCTCTCACTCTATTCATTACCACCAAACTCTCCCCCTCTCTACATCAACCATACAATACACTTTCCCAATCCCTCTATATATCAATGAGCATCAAACTCTCCCCTTCTCTATATCTACTACACGGAACTCTCTTCCAGTACCCCTCTCTACATCAATAAACATCAATCTCTTCCCCTCTCTATATCTAATATACAACACACTCTCCCAACCCCCCTCACTATATCAATGACCACCAAACTATTCCCCTCTCTACATCGACCATACAACACTCTCTCCCAATCCCCCTCTCTATATAAATTAACACCAAATCTCCCCCTCTCTATATCTACTACAGGGAACTCCCTTCCAATTCCCTTCTCTATATCAATTTACATCAACCGATCTCCCTCTCTCTATCTACCATACAACACTCTCTCTCATTCCCTCTAACTCTATCCATCACTACCAAAACCTCCCTCTCTATATACCTATCAATCCTCTCACTCTATTCATTGCCATTCTCTATATTTACCTCTCGGAACTCTCTTCCTATCCCCCCTCTCTATATCAATTAACACCAAACTTTCCCTCTCTGTATATCTACTACACGGAACTCTCTTTCAATCCCCCTCTCTATATCAATAGACATTAATCTCTCCTCATCTCTATATCTAATATACCACACACTTTCCCAGTTTTCCTCTCTATATCAATTACCACTTGATATAGACGTGAATTACTTCGCTCCGGATTTGTACGGATTATTGTAAAAAAACTGTGAGTTCATTGCTCAATTTAATAGCATTGTTTAGTTTAACCCCTTGCCTGGGCCTTCAGACGTTGAGTCAACTAATTTTCGCCCCTTTCTGGGGCAAAATTTTTATTTTCATCTCAAAACTGTGTAGACTTGGTAGTCAGCAATGGATGCCATTTCAACCTCGCACACTGTCGTGAGTGCCACGCCCACTAAGAAAAGTGGTGGAGGGAAGGTGGGAGTACAAAGCTTGCAGCCTTCCCCCCTCGCATTATCGAAAAACGTTGAAAATATTGAAACCACGAAACCAAACCCGGTAAATAATACCAGCACCAACAACAAGAACAATGACAATAGCACCACAACCAACAACTGCAACAATAGCAACACCAAGGAAAACATAAACAATATTACCAACAGTGACAACAACAGCAGCAACAAAAAAGACAACAACACCAAAACAACATTCGCACAGACTGTAAAAAAAACGAACTATACACGCCAATAGACATAACAAATGCTAAACAACAAGACGCAAAACAATTCGTGACTTTTGGCGAAAACGGTGCTTTTAGCATCAATTCTCCACAGGAATTACGTAGAGAGGCTGTCCTGAAAACCACAGTTTTCAGGACAATATCGAACGAAACAAGAAAACCAGCTCAATTATCACAAAAAGAAATTGAGCTGGTTCTAAAAGATGCAATGAAGGACTTAACCTTCATACAAAAAGGTAAACTGTTTGGTAGCATTTCGGTGCTAATGAACAACCAGTCAACAGCACAAAAGTACTCGATATCGCCCATTGTGTCCACCCGCTTCACCTTTTTCCCCACATATAGGGGAAAAAGGACACAAAGAATAAAAATAATGAGTATCACACCAAATGTAAATATTTGGTGGATACTATGTGGAATCATTGACTTTGATGAAGACAAGATAATTTCAATAGGAAAGTCCTCCGGAGGTGTATTTGGTGGGACCAGCGTAGAAGTTCTGGTGCAAATGAGCCCAGAACGAATAGCGAATATCCCACAACGCGTGCCTCTGGACGGGCTAACTTATATAAACATTTCAGTGGGGGGAAGGCGGCCGTCATGTTACCACTGCTTAAGCAGGGGTCACCTGAGGGCTGCCTGTCCTCAATTAACGAGTAAAAAAAAAGGCTCTTCTGCCAACCCCGAACACAACAACACAACCACCACCACCACCACCACCACCACCACCACCACAACACAGAAAAATAACAACACAAAACACTGTTCCACCCAATCCCTCCCCACCTAAAACAAATACAAAAGCAACCACAACAAAACCCAAAAATATACCCCTCCCCAAAAACACGGAAGAGGACTCCGTATCAACGTCACCCAGTGACGACGAGGGAGAACCCTTTCAACAGGTGAAAAGGAAAAAAAAAGGCACCACATTAACAAAAATGCTACAAACACACAACCACCAGCACAAACAGAACAAACATCACAAACAAAAAACCCACCCCTCCCCAAAACATAACATACTACAAAACGCAAACACGCACAAGAACAACAAACAAAAACAAACACAACACAACAAAAACTCTATACATACATTAACAAGAACAATAAAACTTTAATGAAAGCGATAGAAAATAACCCTTCGGTGGAAACCGAAGGGATCACTTTCACCTACGCAGCGAACAAACCGCACCTAATGATGATTAGGGTCCTAACGGAAACCTATGTAACTTTGAAAAAGAACCACCCAATGCATGTGGGGACCAACTGCACCAAACCACTTAACCACGTCCTATTGAGATGTTTCCCCACCCCCACACCAGACACCCACACCCCACCAAACACCCTAATGCCACCACACACTGATGTCCTCACCCCACCACAAACCACCACCCCACCAAACAACCCTTCCAACACCCCCATGGAAATTGTGCAGCCTGGTCCCCAGGAGACGAAGAGGTAAGTAATTTCCTTTGCTCTTCCTTTTTAACTCTTCAGCACCAACATGGCCAATATAAGAGTTGGATGTGTGAATGCACGCGGCCTGGGAATGTCCTGGAAACAGGGCAAACTCTTAAATGACCCCAGGTCGCACAGAGTGGATGTAATGGTTATTTGCGAGTCCAGGATCAACAGCGAGCGCCAACTGGCCCTCATCTTCGACGACTTTGAGATCTACGCATCTCTCTGTCAGCCGAGGGGGGGGGGGTTGTCGTTCTGCTGCGAAAATACCTGGGTCTTGCCACACAGAAGGTACGCCTGGACCCGGAGGGTCGACTGGTGGTTTTAGACGTCGGCAGTGGTGAAGGTGGAGCTTTCAGGCTGGTGGCAGCGTATGCCCAATCTGGGACACCGCGACCGGACTTCTTCCGACGCCTGGAGAATTTCCTGGGAACGTCTCGCTCCTTGCTTTTAGTGGGGGACTGGAATGGTATCCTGGATGTACGTTGGGACTATGTAGGGGCATGTCCCGATAGAGGGCGGTATAACAGCCTCAAACGATTAATCGGCCGATTTGATCTGGCCGATAGATATCGACTAGATTTTCCGACTGTGCCACTGCGGACGTGGACTAATCGCAGCGGAACATCTAGGTCGTACCTAGATAGGTTCCTAGTTAGAAATAAGGATAGGGACATATTAAGCTGTCCACAAATGTTCATGGTTGACTATTCGGATCACAAGTTGGTGACCGGAGTGGTCAACCTTGATAGAACTCATAGACAGGGACCCGGTTACTGGAAGCTAAACTTGTCTTTACCGACAAACAAAGCTTACAGTAAGCGGATTAGCACACTAGTTAAGCAGCGTTTGACGGGGGAAATTGTCAACAGCAGGTGGTGGGGATCTCTCAAGAGAGAAATTAGAATAGAATCGATAGGTTTTAGTCGGGAATTAGCATCAGATAGGAATAGAACTGAAAGGGATTAACAAATAGAGTAGAAGAGGCGATTAGGAGTGGCAACGTGGCCGGCGTGCTGGCGTCAAGAACGGCCCTAGACCAGTTCTTTGATGCGAAGCACGAGGGCTGCGTTGTCAGGAGTAAAATACGTGCTCTGGGTAACGAGGGAGCCAAAACTGTTAGCTGGGCCCGAGTGACAGAGGCAAAAAGTGGAAACAAGTCCACGATTCGGTCTTTGAAGGACCAGGATGGATGCGTGATCCTTGAACCTGAGCGGATGAGCGCGGCCTTTCAACAGCGCTTTGCACAACTGTTCGGGAGGGGCGGCGGGCCGGGTGGGGCCATGGATTTCGGTCCATACCTCGACGGTCTGGCGCGGCTCTCGGACGGGGAGGCGAAGTCCTGCGAGAGGCCGATTTCAGCCGCTGAAATAGGGGATGCGCTGAGCCAATGCAGCAAACGCAAATCTCCGGGTCTCGATGGTCTACCATACGAACTTTATGTAGCGATGCCGGGCTTGTTCTCCGGTCTCCTCGAGGCGGTCTACTGCAACTGGCAACAGAACGGGAGAATTCCCAGTTCTGTGACCAAGGGCGTAGTTACGCTGGTGAGGAAGGACGAGAACAAGGGGGATGACATAGATAACTTCAGGCCCATAACTCTGCTAAACACAGAGTTAAAGATTTTGGCCAAGGTGTTAGCGAAGAGGTTGGCGCTTGTCGTCGGGAACCTGGTGGGAGAAGCGCAGACATGCGCAATCCCGTCCAGGTCCATACACGACAACCTCCACCTCATGCGATACATCGTAGAGAGGGTAGGGAACGAACCCGGCTTTGGTGGGGCCCTGATCAACTTGGATCAATCTAAGGCGTTCGATAGGGTTGATCATCGTTACCTGGATGCGGTGCTCGCGGTGGCAGGCTTCGGATCCGTTTTCAGGGGCTGGATTGCTGCAATGCACAGCAGCAACACCTGCTCGAGGGTCAAGGTGAACGGCTACCTCTCGGAGCCGTTCCAAATCACGCGATCCATCCGACAGGGATGCCCTCTCTCCTCCCTCCTGTATGTGCTGGCTCTCGAGCCACTACTGCGGAAGCTGGAGCTGTTGCAGGGCATCCCCTTGGAACCGGGATTGCGGAAAGCGGTGTCGGCCTACGCCGATGACGTGACAGTAATGGTGTCGTGCGCCTCGGAAATCGGGCAGATCGGCACCTTACTGGAGGAATATGAAAGATTCACAGGAGCTAAGCTGAACCGGGACAAGTCCGTCGGCTTGCAACTCGGGACGTGGAGGGGAAAAACGATGCCCTCCGACGACATCATCGGACTCTGGACGGAGGGACCGGTGAAGCTGCTTGGGGTCTGGTTCGGACCGGACCTCCAGGTGGAGAAACACTGGGACGAGATAACGGGCAAGGTGTTTGCACTCGCCCAGAAGTGGGCCGAGTGCAAACTATCCCTGAAAGGTCGAGCGGAGGTGGCGAACGCTTATATAGCGTCTGTCATCTACTACCTCTTTACCGTCGTGCCTTGCCCAGAGTAACACTCGCCAAAATGGAGCGCGCGCTCTTCCGATTTCTTTGGAAGAAGCGGGCTCCTTTGGTGAGAAGATCCATCTGCTGTCAACACCCTTCGAGCGGAGGGCTGGGGATGCCGTGACTGACGATGCGTAGACACGCATTAAGGCTACGGCACCTCCAGGTATTCCTCAGCCGGTGTGGGCCCTGTTTGTGAGGCGAGCCTTTCCGAAACTTGTCTCACTCACCGAACTGCAATCCTGGGTCAAGCAAAGACCGACTAAAGTGGGCGACTGGCACATTGAATGTACCCAGGCGCTCACGGCCCTCTGGCAAGCGGATCCGGCAATCAGTGGAGACTCAACCTCAACATTCTATAGAGGGTTGGTGCGCATAAGTGCGACGATGCTCTCGGAGAGGCTCTGGGCATGGAGGAAGATGAGCTGGCCAGTCTGTTCGGTAGGACGTTTGGCCCGGGACCGATGGACAACTTCCAAAAGTCCCTGGCTTGGCAATGTTACCGAGGAGCTCTACCCGTTCGGGACAAGCTCTACAGACACGGGCCCCCGGGTAGGGACCCCTCGAAGAAGATCTATCCGAGATGCGTGCGTGACGAGGAAACCGTCGCACACGCATTCGTACACTGCCCGGGCGTTGCTGACCTGTGGGGCTATGTGGAACGACTACTGCCGCGGGTGGGACCAATCCAGTTGACCACCGAGAAAATTGTCACGATCAAACCGCCTCCCCTTTTCAAAAACGAAGGAGAGGCGGTTTTCCTCTGTGTGATAGCCATGGCAAAAGAAGTTGTATGGTGGACAAGGTTGAAAGGGCTGAGGTCAGACACCTTTCTCTCCGGCCAATCAACTGGTCTTTTTTTTCAAGTACCACTTTAGAAGAAGGATCAGAATGGAGAGAGAAGTGCTCTACCCCAGCAAGTTTTATGAAAGGTGGGTGAAAGTAGCGAGAATGGCCCGAGTGAATGGGCCCTCTCTATATATCAGCCTGTAGGTGAGGGAGGAGAAGAATGAGAAGAGGAAGGAAGCACCCGCTCTTTGTGCTTCTGAAGAGGAGCGTTTCACATTTTTTCGGGGGTGTGTGCGACCCATGTCAACGCCCCTCCCTATTGAGGACATCGATTGTTAAATTTAATTTGTTATATGTTTTTTACACGTCTTTTTAAATGTATGTAAACTCCCCCCTTTGTATTTGTCCCAATCTTTGATGCCCTGGTGGCAAATAAATAGAAATTTATATCAATTACCACCAAACTCTCCCCCTTTCTATATTTATATCTATCTTTCCAATCTATTTCTACATAACATGTACAGAAATTGTGGCGCATATACAAATAGATGTGTGTTTTGGTAGTTTGGGGAGAACAAATATTATTATTGATTGGAGGAGGGATGCCCTCCTCCAGTTCCACCGCCCCTGTTCCTACTATCTCAGTGCATTCTACAATTTTAGACACCCTAATGCCTTCATCCCCCGGGGGATGGTAAGGGAGATGCGCTGGGAGAGCCATTCCATCTCGCGAGATTCACACCTGCGGCTGGCCAGTTCAGCGCCTATGGTGGTGAGTAGGGAGGTAGCCCTAGGGCCAAGGACATCAGAAGTCTCCACTGCCAAGGGCACGACCGCAAACCTGTCGGAGAGCGACCGGTACTTGGAGAGCGACCGGTACCCGAAGTGCAGCAACATCTTGAACAAAAAATCTGAGGTAATTTCGGCTTGTAAACACCAATTGCATAACACTTTCCTGTATTACAGCCCCACATTATACCCTAACGGATAGTACGAACAATACGCGGATAATTTACGTCTTGATGTGGTAGCTAAGTATATTTTATGTTTATACCATTACTTATTTGTATAGGTAAGTATACCTTAACCGTATGTTTTGTGAAGGTACTTATACTTTTTCGTACTTATATATGCTTGTATTTGTTATAGGTGTATATATTATATTATATATACTAGTATATGTGTATATGGTTATGTGTATATGTGTATTATGTGTTTGTGTGCGTATGTGTGTATGCGTGTTTGCACGTATGTAAGGTGTGTATATGTGTACATTGTGGTTTGGTTGACGTACATTTGGTGAACATATGCGTATTTACCTGTAGGTATGTGTGTGCGTGCGCTATATACGTATTTATGTGTGTATATTTATATACGTTTATATAATTATATGTATACACACACACACATATATATATATATATACATATCTTTTTTATGTGTATTTGGTGTATACATTCGTATGTGCGGGTAATGTGTCGCGCGGGTTTATGTATGCGTGCGCGTGTTTATATGTACATGCATGTATATGCATGCATGGTGGATGTTTTCGCGTTTGCACGTGTATGTACGTATATAGATATGTATATATTTAATTATTATTGATTTTAATAACCTCTGTCATTTTCGTTCTACTAATTTATTTACATTATTCTTAACTCTGAAACCGAGAATCATTCGGTTTCCCAAATAGAATATTAGTCTACAACTTCATTTATACCATAAATGTGGTTTTGTCTTTGCGTGTAATTGTTCTCAACGTTCCACATAACGACGTATTATCTTCGCTTTTTTACGTTCATTGCCAGGGAACGTCTTCACGAACCAAAGTATCGTCTTCCTGTTTTCCTTCGGTTGCAACGTTTTTCGAAATATTTACTTCTGCGTTCACAGATTGAATTTTTTAGCTTTCACCCTTAACGGGATCTTCTGAACTTAAACTTTTAATCTGTTATTTTAATAAATATTTGCTCTACGGTTCTTATATATTTGATATATATTTATCCTTATCGAGGCCTCTTTGGATTTTAGTTTTCAAATTTATTATTATTACTATATATATATATATATATATATATATATATATATATATATATATGTATGTATATGTGTGTGTATTAAAATTTAGCTCCGATATAGCTGTATGCGTACATGTATGGGAATTTCGTATATTTGAAGATATACGGTATGTTTAATAAATAAACATTTCGAAAGCCTAGCTATGAATCTTGAAACGCAGACAGCCACTGCCATCTAGCGGATTCCAGCAGAAGCAGCGGGGGATAACTGTCTATACGCATTTCGAGCTCTGGCTATCATCATGACAGTGTTTCCCCTGCTCTCTGGTGGAACTTGGAACAGTTGAAAATATATAGTTTTTTTCGCCTGTGTAGATGGGCTGATTAACCTCATTTGCATATGAGAAAATATAATTAAAATTTAGCTCCATCATAGCTGTATACATACAAGTATGTGAATTTCGTTCGTAAATCTAAAGACTAGCTGAATGACCCGGCGTTGTCCGGGTTACTGCTGTTCTTATTCAGATTAGTAAACAATAAATATGAAAATATATATATTTTTCTCATAATTATTTCAAAATATCTATATTTTGTTAATAAAACATCAAAATTGTAATGATTATAGAATTAGAATTGAGAATCTATCAATCTTGAAGCACCCCAGGGTAAACAATATTCATTGTATAATATTTTGTTGGTGTCCAAATGAATAAATTGTTGCTGCTTCCAATACGTGAGCAACCAACATAGAGTTGACCGTGGGAGAAACGTTTAGTAGAGAGATCAAGTCCAACTACCTTGAGGGATTGACCCTGAGATTTGTTAATTGAATAACAAAACTTAGTTTGACTGGAAACTGAAATACAAATGGAACAGCTGTAGGTATGACAGGAATTTTTAGAATAAAGTCATTTTTTTTCAATATTGTAAACAAATAAGTGTCAACATCCAAAAAAAATATATGGTAATCTCTATTTTTGTAGGTAGTGTAAATAACCAAATATAAGCAAATGTATTAACTGCTAATTTAACGGTATGAGAATATAAATATAAACGAACACACATACATACACTCACACAAACATACATTTATAAAAACACACACCGACAGGCATTCATACAAATACACACAGACATACATTCATACAAACACACACATAGAGATTCACCCACGAACAGACACACATACATTCACACAAACTTATAAAAATCACACACAGACATACATACATTCGTAAAAACACACACAGAGTTTCACCTCCAGCATTTCGTTATGTCAGTCGTTACAGAAATGTATGTATACGCACACACAGATACACTCACACACATATGCAGATGTATGTGTAGATATGTGTGTGTGTTTAATTCTCTGTGTATCTGATTAAATATTTACGTGAAGATGTGTGTGTATGTAACTTATTAAGGTCTAACGTACATAACGAACGCGCAAACACACAAACACTCACACACATACACATGCATATTCAAAATGTGACGTCGTCGTCGTGTTATAAAATATCCGTTTAGTTATAGTTGACTATCGTCGATTATTTTAGACAAAATGTTAGATTGTTTTAATCCAAATGAAAATAAAAATTACCTGTTGTTAATCCGGGGGTCTCATACTATTACCTTCTAAAATTTGATTTGATTTGGTCGAGCTGTTTGAGAATGCATAAAGAAAAGACAGACAAAGAATTTTATATAGAGAGTGTTCACACACACAGACAGGCACACAAACACACACACACATATATATATATAACATATATATAATATTGGCTATCGAAATATATATAAATAGTCGACATTCTTCTTCTTCTTCTTCTTCTTCTTCTTCTTCTTCTTCTTCTTCTTCTTCTTCTTCTTCTTCTTCTTCTTCTTCTTCTTCTTCTTCTTCTTCTTCTTCTTCTTCTTCTTCTTCTTCTTCTTTAATAGACTAGTAGACCAAAATATAAAATGCAAGAAAGATTAAGAACTGCCATGGAAATACAGTGTAACCTCGGCTTACGAACGTCTTTCATCACGAACAAATCGGGTCACAAACAATTTTTCCGACCATAAAACGTCTCGGTATACGAATGGTGTCTCGAGTAACAAACACGCAAGCCGGCAACAACAGTTGGCTACAAGCTAGGAGTATCGGCGGAAAAGAGTCACTTGTTGTGTAGTTAGTGACTATAAAGATATGTACTCGTCTTCCACACACAGTCTCTCTTTCTCTCTCTCCCCCCCCCTCCCCTCTTTCTCTCACTGTATTTCTCGCTCAACATTTCGTATGGGAAAAACAATTTCGGTTTACGAACATTTCGCTTGACGAATGGCCTTCAGGAACGAATTAATTTTGTAAACCGAGGTTCCACTGTACTGAGTATTTTGCGGGGGTTAACTGCTGTAAGATGGAATCCCTTCTCCTTATAATTTCTATAAAGAATAAGAGAAAGACTACACACCGTGCAACTAGAAAACAATTTGTTGTGGAAAGATGAATGAAAATCAATAACCACTGTTAGACAGTATTAATTATCATAAAGAACCTGCATACAAGTAATATCCGCACAATTTCTCGTAGATCTATCGATCTAGCTATTGGCGGAAAAAAAATAATTTTCTTTTAAAAAAACATGTGATAAAAAAACATGTGATAACCTCGATTATTTCCTCTTTGCACCGGTCACTGTCGAGACCTCAGACGTCCTCGGACCCCATACAGCCGAGCTCTTCTATAAAATCGTCTGATGAAGGAACCACACGAGATGGAGTGGATGTTTCAGCAGATGTCGCTGGCCATTATCTGCGGAAAGGCATTGCAGTTTTGTCCGCGAGGCGCAACCTATCACCTTCTTCCCTTACTTCTCTCCTTTTTGCGTGATCTCATTGTCCTTTCTTTTCCCTTTCTTTTCCTCTCATTTACGGCATTTATAGCCCTTTCTCTTAATTTCCTATGCAGTCAGATCTGCCCTTCTTTACACCTACCCCCCCCCCCTCTGTTTGTTGTTTGATTTTGTTTTTATCCTTTTTTTCTTTTTCTTTCATATTTCCATTAATATTTGTAATGTTATTTATACAACTGTGAATTTATTGTCCGTAATTTTATTTTATAACATGGACTGAGCCCTTCTATTTTCTCCGCGGGACTCAACAGTAAGTAGCACAACTAGGTTTCTTCATAAAATAATCATAAAGCTTAAATTTATCTGTGACTATTGATCGGGCTTATAGCATGCAAGTAGCCAGCCAAACGACAAGACACACCCCACAGATAAATCTCATGCAGGTAGCCGGCCGAATAACAAGACACAACACAGATGAATCTCTTTAGTTATATCATATAATTTTAACGGGCTTAATAAATATTAGTTTGGTAGTATGTAATGGTAGTGATGAAGTGTGCAGTTGATGAGTGAGTAGCTTGTTGGTCGAGTAATGGCAAGTAAGTGAAGTATGTCTTAGTGAGACGAGAAAAATTTTGCCATGCTGAAGGAAACAAGTAGTTGTGATCGTTTGTTGTGGTGTGGGTGAAGATGATTTTCACAAATCACATGGATAAGAATTAACAAATGAACAAGACACACACTAATTTTAATATTTTTATTTGTAATATGAGTTCAGGGCTGGCTAGCAAGTGTTGTGTCTGTGTGTGGGGCTACACTGCTGGGCTGACCAAACAAGATGTCTGTCTTTTGCAGAGTCGAAAAGCAGATTGTCTTCGGGAGTCGAAAATAGTTTGTATATATAAGAATTCGGTTGCCCAGAAACATTAAACAGATATCCTTTTCAACTGTCCTCTTATCGAACAGTCTGACACCGTGAGCCTCATACAAGAGAACATTATCTAAGTTTGTGACTGGGGTTGTAGGTCACTCTTTTGATGGTTGTGTGTGGCAGACTAAGAAAACCATTTTGGGAAAATATGTCAATGTTTCGCTACATATTTGCCTAGCTAAGGAACAGACTGTACACCGATGTGCAGAGATGAATCATATGGAATACAATATGATCATGGGGTTATTGGATCTTGTTAGACAGAGGAGTTGAGTTTCCTAAAATGTTACAAAGAAAAAAAAAGCAAATGCCAATTTCTAAAAAAAAGAAAACCCTTTGTCAATCGACAATACAGTTAGTATAAATTATACAACATACAACTTAAAAGAAAATTTTTTTCTTTCTTTCTTAGCTGCAAATATATTAATTATTTGCAGTAAACAGCTTCAACAATACCAGCTACAGTTATATGTGAACATGATAAGTGTGTATGGTCCATGGTATACTTTGTGTAGTTTGACATATTTTCCTTTAGGAGAAACACATCAACATCATGTTGTAATGTAACAAGTTCATAATGAATATTTGAATCATCTGGCATATCAACATTGAGAATATAACTGAGTACACAAACTATGTCTTGTTTATTACCATTACATTGTAATCCCGCCGAGGTTAACTTTGCCTTTCATCCTTACGGGGTCGATAAAATAAAGTACCAGTAATACACTGGGTAATTGCTGGCCTTGTGCCTAACGTAGAAACAATTACATTGTAATTCCATTTCCGCCGTGACTTTAGGTAGTTTATACAATCAGTCTTTGTTATTTTGAGACACTTCTAATGTTGATTCGCTAACCAGGGCTGACAATCAACGAGACGCCATTTTTTCTGTGGAACTCTTGCTTCTTTGATTTAGAATCGTGAGCTTTGGATGGTTTCTTTCATAACTTCACCTAACATTTCTGTACATTTCTAAATGATTTTGAATTTATCTTCATTTCTGCAATTAACAAGAATTTCTTTGGTTGCTACAGCTATACTTCTCGCTGTTCTTCTTCTTGTGTTACATATGCACAATAGTTAGAGAGGCAGGTCGAGATCGGTGAGCCAGACCAAGCCGCCATTTGCAGCATTATGGATTTCCTCTAGGCTGCCGGAAAAACTTCTGAGGAGCCAATCCCGAACAACATGCAATACTGTCTAGTCAGGGTCCCTACAGTCACATACTGAGCTGTCTTTCATTTTTCAACGATGAAGATGATGAGTTGCCCTGGCATGTGTTGTGCGGATCCTATTAAGGGACACTTATTGCTTTATAAAAAGATCAAAGCCGACTAGTTTAGATGTGGGGTCTTGGACGAGGTCTTGGTTAGCAAATTTGGACTGATTCCATGATCTTCGCCACTCTTCCTTCAGATCAAAATTATGGTCCTGAAGTGTCTTCATTGATATCCAGAATGGTTTGTGTGATTTTCAGCACATGTTGGGAAGGTTTTCTAGGTTTTCGTGGATGGGAAGGTTGGGCTTCGACTTGGTAAGAAGTGCTGCTTAGCGGATCATCTTCTGACGCCGCATGTGAGAAGGAGCTATATGAGAAAGGGTAGGCAGTCACTGAGTAGGTATAAATTTCATTGTGCCAGATACTATTCTCATTGCCGAGTTGAGAATGGCGTCAATTTCCTGTCCGGACTGGTGAACAGTACTCTGCAATTGAGTATGCAGGTGCTAAGCACGCAGTTCGGGGTGTGTACATCAGACCCCAGCTATTTTCTGCTAACTTGCATATGATATTACTACTGGTTATGACCAATCCGGCAACCCTTTTAGGTGCTCTCGATAGGGTGTGGTTCATTCTTGACGGGTCTACCACAGAAGGAAACTTTGAGTTCCGTCCTAGCTTGTATGGTGCTGAGATGGAAGGCTGTCACAGGACGATAATAAACAAGAGAGGACACCAGCCTGCACGATTAATTCTTCGCTACGATCTTTGTTAATTCTGACCTTGCTGACTGTTCCATTATTATGGGTTGTACTGCCCTCACAAGCCACTCGTCTGCTCCTAGTTTTCCAAGAGCCCACCAGATAATGGAACGGGGGCTCTGTCAAAAGCTTTCTCCAGGTCTACAAAAGCCAGTAGAGGGGTTTACCTATAGCTAGGTACTTCTCATACAGTTGTCTTACAGGGAAGAGGTCATCTGTGGTACTTTTACTTGGTAAAAATACAATCTGCATCTCACCTAGGTTAACTCGTTCCCTAATCAGCTGAGGTATGGCTCTTTCAGTGACCTTCATAATCTGGCTAACCAATTTAATGCCTCTATAGTTTTTTTTTCTATCTGGACTCTAGATAGAGAAAACTGCTACAAGCGCAAATGTGGTGCTCTAGATTCTAAAGCATCACCTTTGCCTTTGTTGCAGTTTACGATGATGATGCTACACCAGTCATTGGGTATGGCACCATTTTGTATAACATATCCTTGATTACCTTACTTATGACTTGTACAGCCTGTCCCTCCTTTTGGGTCGACATGTGACAAACGTTCTTCTTCCTGTGCATTCTCCTCATTCAGTAATCTTTCATAGTGGCACTTCCATGCTACCTTCTTTTCAGCGTCAGTGAGGGCAAGTTTGCCATTATCATTTCAGACACACTTCAGACACACTTCTCTGCGCTGACATCACAATATTCCCGGACACATTGTCTTGCGATCTTGAACACCTCACGCCTTTGATCCTCATGCTGCAGAACATGCTTAAATTTATTGTTTTCTGCTTCCCTTCTTGCAAGTTATACTTGTCGCCTTGCTTCTCTCCTAGCCTTCTAGTAAACTTCTCTACCACCCCCATTTCACCAATCCTTCCAAGCCCATCTTTTGGCCTTAATTGTCTCGTCTACTTTACTTTTCCACCACCAAGTCACTCTCCGTCTGCCTAGAGACCTACTCCAACCACAGATTTCATCTGTCGCCTTCAGTAGGTTATCTTTCAGGAACTCCCACTGTTCCTCTATATCGTATGTCTCTATTTGCTCTTCCTTACTGTCGAAGGCGTCAGTCAACAAACTTCTAAATTTGTTACTGTTTGATGGGTCTTTTAACTTCTATACTCTTCTCCTCCAGGTTATCTTCTGTTGCAGGGTTCTTCTAGCTCTGACTATAAGGTCGCTAACTACTAAGTTCTGTTGAGAGGTGCATTCTTACAGTCACTCCATTTCATCTTCTGGTAAGAATGAAATCTATTCGGCTGGCGTGCTCACCTGATTTATAGGTGATTAAGTAGTTGTATCGTTTTTTGAAGTTCGTGTTACAGATAAATAGATCATTTGCGTCACAGAATTACAACAGTCTGAAATCTTCATTGTTTCTAGCGCCAAACCCGTAACCCCCGTGGATCCCGTCGAAGCCCTAGCAGTGTTGCCCCACATGCCCGTTAAAGTCACCTGCAATACGTAAGAGGTCGCTGTCATTTATTTGGGGGGTAGTGTGCATTAGGGACTCATAGAACCTGTCTTTTATACGTCCAGACTGAGGTGTATATGCAGATATAACTGTCATGGTTGTTCTCTTTAGTACAAGTCTAAGTTTAATTATTTTGTAATTTACTCTTCTTACAGCAATTACTTTGTCTGCCCATTTTCTGCTGCTAAAATCCCTACTCCACCCAGCCCGTCGTCATCTCACACCAGAACATTTTGTTGCATCGTTTTTTTGCCCACGAGAAATCTACCTGACATTCCCCTCCATCTAATCTTGTTGTACACACACACACACACACACACACACACACACACACACACACACACACACACACTCACTCATATATATAGATATATAGATATATTTGTGTGTGTGTGTGTGTGTGTGTGTGTGTGTGTGTGTGTGTGTGTGTGTGTGTGTGTGTGTGTGTACAACAAGATTAGCTGACATTCCCCTACATCTAATTTTGTTGTACACCACACACACACACACACACACACACTCACTCATATATATATATATATATATATATTGAAGCAGTGCGCATGTCCGATTCATTTTTACGGATTTCTTTCTTTCGTTGATGTGTTATTTATATATAATAAATGTTCTTTCACACGCACTCGCGCATACAGACACACACTGTGTGTGTGTGTGTGTGCGGTGGTGATTGTGTGTCTGTATGCGCGAGTGCGTGTGATAGAACATTTATCTAATATATATTTGTGAAATGGGTGGTGGTTGAAATTCAGTTGTGCACGGTTAAATGGTAGTAGACGTGGTCGGACGGACATGAAAATATACACACCTATGTAACTTGAAAAATGTGGTCCCTGGGGCCCCAAAACGGTCTATTTACTATCGCGTTCGGTGAGTTATTTCCCCCTGTTCTAATACTTTTGTCTTATTTACAATTTCATACAAATAAAGCAGTAAATAAAGGATTATGAGTTCATGCAATTGACTTATGTTTCGTCACTATATATATATATATATATATATATATATATATATATATATATATATATATATATATAATATGAAAATGCTTTAATAAATAAAAAATATCAACTGTAATGTATGTATGCATGTATTTATGTGTTTATATGAGCGGGGATATCCAAGTAAATCTTACTTTGTGGACAGCTGCCCCTTAGCATAATATTCATGCTAGAACAGCATATATTTGAAAGTTTTCAGGGAGTTGAATTACTGATTTTGGATCGGCAGCTTTAGCTTTGAAAAAATGAAATGTGCAGTGTAAAGATTTTTTATTATTCCTCCGGGGATGTATCTTCTCTGCCTTTTTCCATCTCTTTCTTTCTCTCTGGAAGAAATCAGCCGTAGTAAAACCTAAAAAAATGGTTAGATACACCATGACGCACCGTGCATCACGGTGGAGTTGAAAAGCAGACTCAGAACATGGCGTTGTGTGGGGGTGGCTCGCAGCCCAATGTTCCAGAGGGAGCAAAAGAAGAAGAAGAAGAAGAAGAAGAAGAAGAAGAAGAAGGTGTGAGCTGGAGTCCTATCAAATATGTAGGTTGTGTCTTAAATTGAAGGTTTAGTAGAAACAATTCATGTATAGTTTTGTACTTTTCTTTTTGTCATTCATATATAAACAAATCTACTATATAAATTGGAAGTGGTCGGACGTTGTATATGTAGGTGTAGTCGGATAAACGTCGAAACGGCTTGGTGGAATGCAGCGAAAATTTACAGTTATGCAGAATGACCCGAGGAGGCGTTGGGTCGACTTTCAAGCTACAAGCTTCCATGGTTACGGAGAAAATCGATGAAACAGGAATTTCCCATTCAAATTGAACTGAGAGTAATCTGTGAACGCAGAAGTAAATATTTCGAGAAATGTTGCAACCGAACGAAAACAGGAAGACAATATTTTGGTTCGTGAAGACGTTCCCTGGCAATGAACAGGAAAAAAGCGAGGATAATACGTCGTTATGTGGAACGTGAAGAACAATTTCATGCAAAGACAAGACCAAGTTTATGGTATTAATGGAGTCGTTAGACTAATATTCTATTTAAAATAACAGAACGATTTCCAGCCCCGGAGTTTAAGAATGATCTAAATAAAATTGAAAACGAAAATGACAGAGGTTATTAAAATAGTAAAAGTAAATAGAGAAGATTTAGGCCAGTACATACGTATGCCCCGACGGACATACACATACACACGCACACACAAATACATACCCCCCCCCCCACACACACACATACACACACACACACACACACACGAACGCACGCGCGTATGTATAAGCCTTATGCATTTCTACAGTATTTTCACCAAACTTAAGACATAGGTTACTTATGTACTCCGGATGGTCATGGGCACTGTCATTTTTCCAGATATTGATTATAGGGCCTCCCGGCAGATAATCCCCTTTAACCACTTTAACCACTTCCTTGGAGTCGACTGAAGCACTGCAGTGCAATGCAACAAAACGTCATAACTTCTGGAGTTCGCAACCGATTTTCACAAAACTTGACACATGGGCTACGTTTGTCCTACAGATGAATGTGAACTCTCAGAAATGGCACATATTGGGTAGGAGACCCCTGGGGGAAGGAACCCCCATTTGGAAAAAGCCGATGATTTTGTAAAAGTATAGTTTTCGAAGTAGCACTGAAGTATTGACATAAATGGTATACACAACTGCTATTTAATATACGAGCAACGCCGGGTACCTCTGCTAGTTATATATAAATAACACATCAGCGAAAGAAAGAAATCCGTAAAAATGGATCGGACATGCGCACTGCTTCAATTACTCACTATAAGCGGATGCTGGGGTTGCTTTAAACATTTTTTGGCTAAGTTGCTAGAGTAGCCAAACACTCCCATGGGCGTCACCTGATGCTTGGGTAAATGGTTTTAATTGCCCAAATAAATTACATCAGTTACAGATCAGACATCAATTAGAATATATAAAATTAGCATGTTCACCCAAATTCGGTTCTTTTTTACCTAAGACATATGTGACATTTCCTCCCAGATTCTTGTTTTGTACTGCTTTGCCCTTTAGCAGAAATGTTGGTTGTTGATGGTGCTGGAGTGTTGTTGATTGATGTGAGAAAAGCGATCAGGATTAACAATGAATTGAGACTGGCCAACAAGGAACCCGAACTGTTAATTTAGATATTCTTCTTTGTACTATGCAACGAAATCGTGTAGCAAAATATAACACAATCGTAATAACAGAGGACGATGTCGCAGGCGACGAAGCGCAACGAACTCGTTGAGCTAGGAGAACCAAGGCAAGCTTAGATGCCGAGCAGCCGGATCAAACCGTTGTAAGAGATCAAGCTGCTTTTCGCGACGGAAGCAGGGACACATGGATTCGATGCCACTGTAATACAACAGAGCGTTTCGTCAACTCGTTGCTAAATGTAGTGTTCAAAGATAAGAGTATTTTGTTGTGATGCGTTGAAATTTGTGAGTGAATGTGTGGATGTAGAAATGTTGCTTGAGATAAGTTATTGCCTTGGTGCATGACAGATTTACTGATCTGAGTACCATAGCCCAAGTGTAACAATGCCTTAATGACCAGCAACTACTACAGTCAGTCGTCAGCTGACTCAGAGACCAACAAAGTAAGAGAGCTTTTGACTGAGGGTCTTGGCTTAGTATATCCTTCGTGATAGCTATTTCTTGTCATGTCATTATAGATGCTTTCCTCTGCATTTCATACCCGCAGATCTACTCGTGATAATTTGGCTACAGCTCTATCATATCCAGTACTGCAAACCAACGAGAACTTCTATTTGGTCGTTCGACTTGCTAGAAATAGCAGCCAAGTCTCCCTCAAAATTACATACTCTGAAAAAAAGAAAACAACAACAAAAACACGATATTTTGAAATAATGCAGTCCTCCTATGTACAATATGTTTGAAAACAAAACGGGATAGTCACGACCGGAAAAATGTTTGATCGTATGTCAGTTTTATCAGCAGTAACCTACATTTACGATCGAACGGGAGAGCCTGTGTGGTTGTGCGAGATGCCATGATTAGCAGACAAATCTCTATCAAACCATACGCCTGCTAATGTAGTTTTTGCAGAATGAAAATATAAACACAAATATAAACACATATAATTGTTTCTACTTTTGGCACAAGGCCAGCAATTATCCCAGTGTATTACTGGTACTTTATTTTATCGACCCCGTAAGGATGAAAGGCAAAGTTAACCTCGGCGGGATTTGAACTCAGTCCGTAAAGGGACGTAACTGTGCTGCAAAGCATGGCGTCCGACCCTCTACCGATACTGCCAATCCACCACATATAATTAATACAAATAAGTATTGCCCGGAACCTCACAAATACAATGCACAAAAATATATGAACAAAGTGAGAGAAAAAGGTTAAAAAAAAAAAACAGACATCAATTCACCACCCAGTGCATCAATCGGCCGTACATCACAAGGAGCAGTAACCTCCACATTTACAGTGGCATCCATGATGGGGGGGGGGGCAAAAGAGTCACTGACTGTGGCGTCCCAGATGAGACATCTGCCTCTTACCCAGAGACAAAGGGTAAGATCAACTAGTCTCTTCCCATCAATTCTGGATAATCCAGCCGGCTTCAGAACTGAGGAGATATTTACTCGAGCTAGAGCCCGCTTAATGATCAGGTTTAGCTCGGTGTGGCGGGTAAAGCGACCAGCATTGAAGCGGCAGGAAAAACAGTGGAGGCTTGTTTGTCGAGAGACCTACCAGAGCGACATACATCTCAGATCCCAACAGACATCGGCTCCCACTCATAGTACAATGGAGATGTGGAGCTCGTCCAGACTGAGAAGACGACCAATGTTGACCGCAGGCAGGGCATCAATCCAGTCCCACGAGAATTTTGCGCTAGCAGAAAGTAAGTGGCACCTAGAAAATTAATCAGAATGATCAAAGAGAGAGTTAAATGTTTCGCTCAAACGCAGATTGTCACATACTCACTGCTTCCATCTATCCTCATCAGTAACTGGGACTGACAAACCCAGCTCCCTCCACTGTAGGAAAGCTTCATCCATCTCTCCATGTTGTAAAGGAGAGGAGTCACCCACAAAAAGGGAGCAAGCATGGATGGAGGAAAGAAAGCACGGTAGAGACAGAAACGAACATTTACGCAGACCAAGACCTCCAAACCATCTTGCAAAGCAGCCTTGTCACGGGACCCTGGAGTGTCTAACTTGACCAAGCCCTCAAGTTCATTGAAGATTAAATCGTCAAAGCGTTGGAGAGACGACGAGCATTTGTAAGAGGGACTAACTCTGAGGAAATACAACTTAGGTATCGTCAAGTAATTCCCAAGTATAAAAAACCTTGGTGAGGCTCAACAACCTCAAGGTTTTTTTTTAAAAAGTTGCTCGAGGATAGCCAACGTAGATCATAAGATGGACTCGAAGGCTTAATCAGTAATTGGGGCTCCAAGGGAGAACTACACTGATGAGGGAGGAACTGCAATAGAGGGGAAGGACTCTGCAAACAGGTTTACAGTCTGCTTATGTGAAGCTGAATGGCTCACATTTGGAACTGTTGATGTGAAGGCCCCTACGAATCAGTTCCTCAATCATCACCTTCACGGTTGCAATGACTTTATATGGAGGACCCCCCACTCCCCCCAAAATAAAACAATAACCAGATAACAGACATTCAAATCCAGATCAGCTCCCATCGTGGTGACGTCATCAATGCACAATGTGAAAAGAGCAGACCCGAGCGGGTCACCTTGTTGGACCCCTAAGGCAGATAGATAAAATGGTCACCGATAGGCCTGCCAAGCAAAGTAGTAAAGCTGTGGGGTCCTCTCCTTTACTGAACGGAAGATGGCATAGTGATTGATGGAATTGAAAGCGTTCCTGAGATCTAGTTTGATGATAACCTTTATGATCTCAGAAGTCAAGCTGGTGGCATCCCTAGCTGAATAAGGGAAAATAATATAGTACCCGATAAACACAGTGACGAGATTATCACGGCTGAAATGGCTTATACTATATATAGATCAACTTTATTAGAGTTCACATAGAACTAAACAAAAACGTCAATATCCAGCACCATTTACTCTATTCCATACTGAACACTATCTATTTCGCGAGAGAAAAAAAAGGTCTTTAGGTTTGGAAATCGACGCTAAATTTAAACAAAGGAAGTATGTTTGGAACGCGGCGAGTGAAGTTTAGAGTTGAAATAGAATTAGAAGTTACGCCGTAATATTTTTGACTATGGTGTAGTCTAATAATGAGGCATATAAACCTCACTGAACGGAAAAAGATGGGTATCAGTACACATGGGCATCGAACTCACACCCAGGCGAGGTGATTTGGAAGTAATAGTGGAAGTAATGGTGGAAACACTGGTCATTGATTGGTTGTTTTACGATGACGTCGCTCATTACGTTTCTCCCTGACTGTCATACACAGCATTTTACCTTTGTTGAGAGGTTCAGCGTTCTCCTCTATTAACACTCCATTTATAACATATATATAATAATGATCATGAAGTTACCTAATATCATTGCTGTTGTCTTCTTGGTTGCAGTTATATATGTACAGTCTGGTAAGCTGACACTGACGTTTCTAATCTATTCTCTCTCTCTCTTATGTTTCTCATACACCGCTTTAAACCACCTTTTTACCTTATATGAAAGTTACAATCTATCATTTATTAATCACCTCATTCATTCGTTATTTTTTTTATTTAGTATCGTTAATAAATCTGTTGCTGTAGAAATCTGAATTACCGATTTAGTTGAAAGTCATCGGGGTAAATTAGCTAGCGAAACTTAATTTCAAAATTGCTTGCTTATAAATCTATCATAATTTTAATTGTCCATTTCAGGTAGTTGTTACATTACAAGGTGTAAAAGGCTTGACCTAGAATTAAGACATTTTGTTAATTCATAAATTGCAATAACGATCATTTCACTGTAATTGCGGTCTTTTGCTCTGGCGTTGGCTCGGTTGTTCACCCCTTCCATTACATTTTCTTTAATATTTTAACATTAAAAGAATATATCTTTCTGAATGAATCGCGAGCTATTTATAATGTTATCGAAGCATTTGTAATGTTATTTATGTATATATTTAAAACATGTTATGTTATTCTACTGTAAATTTATTTATATACTCTGTTTATATTTTCATTCTGAAAGAATTGCAAACGATTTGTAATATTATTTATACAACTATGAATAAAATTAAATGTTTATAGTAAAAAAAAAATAACAATAAAAATTTAAATATCATCCCTTTCGTTTGTTTCATGGAATATTTAAATATTTCTAACTAAATCTAATTGCTTTAATAATTTTATTTTATTCTTATTTGAAGTTTCACTTTGGCATATCCATATTTTTAATACATATTTTGTTAGGCCAATTCATTCTCTGACCCAAATGTTAAGGGAAATAAAGCGATTTTTTTTTTTTTATTGACCTTGCGAATTGTTTATAGTCACCTTGAGTCCAGCTGCTAAAGCCTGTATTGATGACTTGTTATTGGTATTAGCTTTCTACTATAGTACCCCTCATCTTAGCGACCTATTTAGTTGAATACTGGTGCTGCTTCAGTCTGACGCACTGCTTATATTTATCTTTAAATTATTAAGGTAGATTTAAATAGGCCAATATCTAATTATATTTTTACGTTTATTAAAAAATGAAATTGAAATATTTCAAGATTGTTTAGAATTTACACATTAAAGCTAATTTAGCCACCCAACAACCTGTTCCTGCGAATAACCCGTAGCTTGAAGTATATGCATTGAATGAAGATAAAAATGACAAATACAAATATTTTTGTATTATAAAATAATGTTCGATACAACATGGATATTTATGCTGGGATATTGAACGCTGGTGCTGCTTCAGTCTCACGCACTGCTTAGTTATCGTTATAAAATCACGATAAAATGTCTTTAAAATGTAATTATATTATATTTTTATACAACTGTGAATAAAAGTACAGATACCGACAGACCAAAAATATATATATATAAATGTTTAATTATATTTTACATTAATTAATAAAAGCACTAGATTTAATATCTAATTTTAAAAGCACTAGATTTGCGCCTGGGCTTAGTAAAAATAATAAATAAAAGTGGAGGTATGTTTCTAATAAACTTAGTGTGGGTTCCTGATTAAAATTATTTCACTTCACTCCTATCGTTGATGCCCTTGAAGTAGACGAGTGTCGCAGTCTCCTCATTTCTCCTAGTAGAGAAAATCAATATGTTTGCTTGTATTGATCAGTTCTGGTGGCTTTAATGTATTACCAACAGAACCAGATAAATATTTACGATCTGTGTTAATATCCACAATAAAGTAACCAATAAGTATGATTAAAAAAAAAAAAAAGATTTAATTTCTTTATGTGAATGTAAAGTTAATGCAGTGGTGGCCTGTTATTCCTGTCTCTTCACTTGATATTCCTGTGAGTATGTTCATTGACTAACAAATGATCAAAAACGTTCATCCCGTCCTTTTAAGATATCTAAAACTACATTTTCCAATATATCCTTTCCTTCCACCAGTGTCTGTGATTTGAGGGATATTTGGCTGTTATTTGTATCATGTTGAGTAACCATTCTGATAATTACTAAAGGTCACCTCTATACATCTATTTTGACCCCGTATTAATCCGATCTTTGCTAGTAATTATCCCCCCCCCCCAATCCTAATATTCTAACTTATTCCACTTTCTATAATTACTGCAGTTCTTGAAATATATTGCACTGTGAACGTTCAATAAAACAGTTTTCTCACTCCATCGGCCGGTTTTAAACATATGCAGATTTTCCCATCAATAATCTACACCTCCTCGTCATCACTCACCTCACTTAACTCTGGATTGATTCTTACTTCCAAAATATACTCATTATTATCCCGCCGAGGTTAACTTTGCCTTTCATCCTTACGGGGTCGATAAAATAAAGTACCAGTAATACACTGGGTATTTGCTGGCCTTGTGCCAAAAGTAGAAACAATTATTATTATTAGTAGTAGTATTTCATATATTAATCCAACTTTTATATAGAAATGCCCGTTTCCTTGCACCCTCAACTGATGTCTACATCGTCACAAAACCTATCTGCCACCAAAAATTCAGACAAGCGTTATAGAGACATCAAACTCACTTAAGAAATCACTAAACTGATGAAAAGCTTTCAACTCTACTAATTTTGATGTATCATTCTACCCATTTATTACTGCCGGACTTAACAGTAAACCCAGAGAAATAGTATTGTAAGGCGTGGATGGTAAAGCTGTAGGCAAAGGTATATATAGGTAAACCTATACATATTGTTGGCTAGATTAACAAATTAAACTTGGAATAATAAAGGAGATTCGATGCATCTCTCTCAATTCACACTCTACTATCTTAAAAACATTGAAGAACATATTGGATAAATATAGTCTTCAATATAAAAAAAGATGGTCATGACTAAAACTTCTTTGATTCTAGGTTTGCTCACTCAGGACCAACCCAGAACTAAACAAATTGTTCCACTGGTGTCCTAACAGAAACCCTAGTGTTCTCGGACATAGCATTTGCCTTTATCAAACTATCATTTTACTCTGAATGTATCCTTTTCCAATTAATGCTTTTATTTGAAACACATCGGGCATTCTCATTAATCATCATTATTGTTTTGTTTTTTTCAACTATAGTGATTCACTTGACACGGAAAACCCACATTCTCAATAGAGCTAAGCTTATAACGAGTAGATTAGATGTTCTAAAATTAAATTAGTCTTTGCCAGTTGCATGTGTGAACTGTCAGATATTGTTTCTGCTAACCCTGAAAAGGAGCGATTATTTCACTTGTCAAAAAGTTGCACCATATCCAAACAAAAGCCAACTATCTAATAAAAAAGCTCATCAACACACACTTTTTCCCCTTGAAATCAACTTGGGTGATCTGCGAAAATATTAGCCAAAATCTACACAAAATTACACTCTTTTATTAAAAAAAAAGCAAAAGATATTGAATAATGTAGTGATAGATGGTCACCGATGAAATGTCTTTGATTGAAAGTCAGTTTGACTAGGACTGACCTTGGGCTAAACAGAAACACAGTATAAAATACACTATTTCATTGACTTTGCTCTACATTTTTATTTAATCATATCTGCCAGTTTTTATCCTACTTTAAGCCCATCTAAACCTATTTACTTCTCCATCTTTACTTATGTTTTAATTCTAATAATGAGAACATACTCATCTTTGACTAATAACTAACTCTTCATTTTTGTGCAAGCCTTCTTATGCAATCATCATCATCATCGTTTTACGTCCGTTCTTCCACGCTAGCATGGGTTAGACGGGTTGCCCTGTTGTGAGCAGTGTCTGGTCGGCTGACCATGCCTTGCTCATACAGGAACTGATTTGGCTTGATTTCTACAGCTGGATGCTCTTCCTAACACCAACCTCATTTACAGTGAGTGCTGGGTGCTTTTTCGTGGCGCCTACACGTCCACTTTACAGTGTGGGCTGGGTGCTTTTTTGCCGTGGCACCTCCACGACCACCTTGCGGTGGGGGGGGGGGGCATATTGTCTATATGCTTCAGTTTGTACCCATGGGAGGTCGGGTACTCTGTATTACTGCGTGATACTTTAACTAAAACGTGTTGTTGTTTTTTAAATGTTATTTTACTGTTTAGTCAGTAGGAAGAGCAGTGCTTGTGACCCCCATTCAATGTATGAAGAGTAGTGGGGTATCCTCAAAACTGGGACTGGCCCTGAATGCTTGAAGTAGAGTGGACTTCATTGACACTCAAGGGCTAGGTGATGGTGTTAAACTGGGTGTTAAATTAAGTCTATTAAAAGATATTACTTCTGTTATTTTACTTATAAACTTAAATGATTTTATTTCATTACGTTATTCTTATGACAATATCTAGTAGTTTTGTATTAGTTTACTTGCTATATATATAATAAGGATTATTGATGTCGAATTTGCCTTCAGGCCTAGAAGTTACAAGTAATTATGATGAGCTTATAGTGAACATTGGTAAATCTAATCAGCTTGTCATGTCTTCTCTTCATTGTTGATTTGATTTTTATATTAACTTGTTAATTTATTAACTGGAATATTATAAATTAATTTTACTGTTTCAATCTAGATTGATTTCAAGTGTTAAAGTAAATATAAAGGTTAAAAGTTATTACATTAAACTCTTAGTTTTCGGTTGCCTTAAAATTAAACATTCTGGTTCTTAAAATGTTCTTATTTTTAGATATATGCTAAAGCAGAAGATAGATTAGTTAATTATTATCTATCAAGATAATTCTTGTTCTAAATGAGAAATAAATCGTTTGTGACGAACATTTCTATTGCTTGAATTCACTGTTAACAAATGCTTGTTCACATATATTTTCATTTCTAATATTAAATTTTATTTTGTGTTTTAGGTTTCGGAATACAATGTTATGAATGCAATTCTTTCCACCAGCAGGATTGTGGAGATCATTTTGAAAATACAACCTTTCGCTTGGTGGCCTGTGAAGGTAATCTATGCCGAAAAATTGTACAAACATGTAAGTACTTTTCAGTAGTTGTATCTACAAAATAACCGTGTGAGTGTCTTGTTTCTTACAATGATTGAGAATTTGAAAGCTTAATACAACGTTTAAAAGTGCAAATAGGATGGGGTAGGGGGAATATTTAAATCTTTTAACATTTCTTACCTGAGAGCATTAATTGATCCTTAAAATGTATTTATTAATGGGAATTAAAAGAACTAACTAAATAAAAGATAATCTGCATTTACTAAATGATTTTCTTTTATAATGTAATTAAAAGGATTGTCAGAACAGTAGGACTTGCTCATCCTCACAGAAACACATGCACATAAACATTTAAAATAGTCAAGTGTTACATAATCACTTAATGTGCTAGAAATAGCAGTCAAATTGTACTTTTTCTGAAATAAAGATAAGATAGTCATGGATAGAATGTTAGATCGGATTAGTGTTTTACTCGATCAAAGCTGTCCAGAGGCTAATCATTGACATGGGAAAAGTACTACAGATGCTCTCTTCTTAGTGAGGCAACAAGTGAAGTTCTTAACCAAGTATAAGCCATTATATTTAGCTTTTGTTGATCTAGAAAAGTTCTTTGGCAGAATACCTCAATCCATTATCTGGTGATCCTTTAGAAAATTAGGAGTAGAAGAATGACTTGTGAGAGCAGTGCAAATAACCATGTACAGAGGAGATGTCAGTAAAGTGAGTTTAGTGAAGAATTCAAGGTACAGGTAGGAGTTCATCAAGGTTCAGTTCTTAAGCCAGTGCTGATGAACAGTACTGGCCTAAGAACCAAAAGGTTTCATCTCCCTACATAAAAAAAAGGTGATTGTATGACGTCTGTGCAAAGTGCAATGCTGGATGGTAATGAAACATGGGCAGTGGCTGCAGAAAACATACGCAGACTGGAGAGAATTGAAGCAGCCATGCTTCGTTGGGTGTGCAATGTCAATGTTAGAGAAAGGCAGAGCTTGGTTGAACTGAGGGAAAAGCTGGCTTTAAGAGGCATCTAAGGTAGTGTGCCAGGGAAGAAATAGCCTTGTGGATAACATTGTCACTGTGAGGATCCTCAGTTATGTCAAAGTCATGACAACCTCTGCTGAGCACTCGATGGAACGTGAGACTGTACATAAGCAAGATACAGATCCCTAGCTTGTTTGGGAGATCAGTGGCTCCACTTCCATAAGGACTTGGTCTACATAGACCCGTCCAACCCTTGCTAGCAGGGAAAGCAGAAGTTAAAACGACAATAATGATGATATATAGAATTATATTAATTGATGTACAATTTTTAAGTAAAATTACAACAATAAAAATTAACTATGTATTTCTTAGATACTCTACATTTATCTCTGTATGAACCATTTGATTATAAATCTACAGGCTATTGACTTCAGCCTTGCAGATGAAAGATTTCTCATATCTACTGGTAGTGTCACTGATTGCCCTCGAAGTGGCAGACTTAAAAGTGCAACTGATCCGACATCAACCGGTTGTTTTAACAACTCTTACAAACAGCCTCCAAAAATTAACAAGGAAGTTAAGAGACAGGTATTAACCAAAGGTCTGTTTTATATATTCTCCACAGACATCACTTCCATCCTTATAATGGGATTCAAACCAGGAAACTTTATTTCTAAACCAAGAGTGACAATGTTATCCACTTGGCTACTACTAACCCATCAATAGATAAAATTAATCATCCCCCAAAATATAATCTTATTAACAATTCATTTCAGATATTTAGACTTCAATTGTACGATTCATTTAAAAATTACTCACCAATTTAGTTGTCATGTGGTCGATTCACACAATTGTTAGAGTATCGGACAAATACTTTGTTCAAATCCTGCCAAGTCAATTTTGCCTTTCATCCTTTTGGTGTTGATAAAATAAAGTACTGGGGTTGATTTAATTGAGTTTTCCCTGCCTTTGTGTCAAGATATAACGTATCAATATTACTACTAATGTTGAAATGAAATAGACTGACCTATGTGGTGAAGAACCAAGACCGACCTATGTGGAGAAAAGCCATATCTTGCATGAGGTGCCTCTGATATGGCTATCATGGGATAGTCTAGCAGAACAAGTCAGATCTAGAGGAGTAAGCCTCGATTAAAATCCTGCTTGTCTCATAGTAAGTAGTAACTCATGCGGTGACTATCAGTTTGAGTGACTTTAGTGCTGTGAACACCAGTGACTTCTCAGATGATCAACTATTAATACAACAATGGATTGGCACAACTGCTCCAGTTAGCAGAGAAATCTATGAGTATGCCAGAGTGGTGAACTACATATATTCTAGCCATTAGAAAAATCAAAATGATACGCCTTCAGTGGAGGGATGACTCAAGAAGGAAATAGTACTGGTGCCAATTCAAAATAAGCAGTTCACCCTGTAAGGTGGTAATGCTGGTGCTATGACAAAAAGCACCCAATCCACCCTGTAAGGTGGTAGTGTTGGAGTCATGATAAAGTGCTCCCTGTACACTCTGTAAAGTGGTTGGTGTTAGTAAGGGCATCTGGCCTTAGAAACCATGCTCCCAGCAGACAGTAAAGTAGTTGGCATTAGGAAAGGCATCCTGCTTTAAAAACCATGTTCGCAATTCACTCTGTAAAGTGGTTGGTATTAAGGCATCCAGCCTTTAAAACCATGCTCTCAGTACACTCTCTAAAGTGATTGGCATTAGTATAGGCATCCAGTTGCAAAAAACCAAGCCAAAACAAAGCGTATGAGCAGGACCTAGTCACCTGACTAGTCTGGCTTCAACACACAACAGCGTTCTAACTCATGCAAGTATGGAAAATAGACATTAGAAGGTGATGATGACAGTGGTATGACACAAATGATGGGTCTCTTGACTAACTACCTTACTGTATCATTGTTTATAAGTCTATGCTGGCATGGGTTGGACAATATTTTGAGACAATGTTTTATAGCATGATGCTCTTTCTGACACCAACCCTTTTATTTGCCTCTTACGATAAGCAAGGATACTATGTATTTATTCTAAAATCTGGTATGGTGGATAGTATTAAAGTTTGAATTGATATTTGTATGAGTGGAATTAATGAATTATATATTAAGTAATAAATTGTTGAGTATTTGTATATTTTTTAACTGGTTTCAGTCATTTGACTACAGTTATTGCCAAAGCACTGTTTTAAAAGGAGTTTTAGTCAATCTTTATACTCAGTGCTTATTTCAGTCAAATACCTATTTTATTAATTATGCTTTTCAACACAACACAATACCAGTTAAACACCAGTTTACACTGACATTGACACACACACCCACATCTAGGATTAACTGGGACTTCAAGTTTTACTTTTTGTGGATGAATGAGCCATAGAAGGTGACATTTTGAGTCCTGGTCAATCTAAGATGCATAATAAATGTCTGTTATTAATAATCCTATAAATTAACAACTCCAGCATTAACAGTTCTATTCTGATGGAGGACTAGTGTCCAAAACGTTAAGACCCTCTTCATGCTATTTCAACCGTTAAACTAATATATTTCTTCCATGTACTGTGCTGTTTGTTTTGTTATTTTTGTTATTTCTTTTATATTATATATATATATATATATATATATATCCATGGATACTACTGATGCAGTGGTGGTGAATAGTCCTGTCTTATAAAGCATCCAAAACTATATATCAGCAGACTGGCCAGTCAGTTTCCTGTATACGAGCGATAAATGGCCGGCTTTGCTAAATTCAAATAAAAAAGAAAATTTCGCTCTACATGGCTGAATACAATAACTGTAATTTGAGTTTTTCGAATATTAATAATAACATTCGATTCATTTGCAATTATGCAAACAAGCCTCAATTTTATAGCCATGTCAGTAGAATGAACATTTCATTCTTGCTATCCAAATCTGGCTGATCAGTGGATCTGCTAATATACAGATCTGACTGATCAGCCAGTCTGCTAATATGCAAATCAGTGTATTTTTGAAAATAGCATATATTTTCACTAGCTCTGACAGTTTGGCAGGTGAACAGTGAGCTCTACTGATGAAGGGTGATACCCAGAAACATTGTCTGCAGTTCTGTTCACATGCCAACACAAGAGCAAGAATGAAGTGTTTATTCTACTGACATGGCTATAAAATTGCAAACGAATCGAATGTTATTATTAATATTCGAAAAACTCAGATTACATTTATTATATATATAATGTGTGTGTGTGTGTAGATGCATACAAAAGGCAAACGGTGTGCTTTGTAAGAAACCTCAATATCTTACTATGTTGGGAGAATTTGAAATCCAGTACAATTTCCTAAATGAAGCTATTTAATTTCATTTTGCTGCTAATGTCCTTTGGAAAATATATCTAGTGCCTCTACAAGTAATCAATAGTGGTAATTATGGAAAATATTGAGGTATAAAATACTTAATTCCACATTGCATGCCAATATTTAAAATGTGTAGAATCTATCCAATTGAAAAAATGTTAGAAAATTATAAAGATATACATAGTGATTATAAAAACACATACCCAAGATTTTGATTTAAAAATATGCAAAATGGTTATATTTGATTTGGCTCTCTGTACTGACTCATCAATGGGAGTGTAAATGCCCAATGGAAAATATATCTATTTAAAAATATGCAAAATGGTTATATTTGATTTGGCTCTCTGTACTGACTCATCAATGGGAGAGTGTAAATGCCCAATGGAAAATATATCTATTTAAA
>OZ024740.1:292165318-292182818 GCA_964016885.1 Eledone cirrhosa
CAAATTCAATTTCAAGCACTATTAAATTTCAGTAGCTTCTTTGTAGCTCTTCACTACTTATAAGTTGTTATTTCACATTCCAATATGTTGGTTTAGAATAATTATAGGTAAACCTGAACTAAAATGAACTATTAAGTTTCAAAAGCTTCTTTTTAAGCTCTTCTCCACTACGTTTGAGTTTTGGCCTCTCACATTCCAATTTATTGGCTTAGCATAATAGGTAATCCTGGAAGTAAAAAAGAAAATCTGGGTGGAATTATATTTAATGAATATCAAAATAATTTTGTATAATACTTCATATTTACCAACATTATCTTATTCATGAAAATTGTTTGCATAGCATTTTTTGAATAAATTTGTTTTTAAAACCTTTGTAACACTTTTGTAATTAAATTTCTTTAGAAACTACTTTGTCTTTTCTTTTTATATTAAATGTTTCTGTTTGAGGACAAAATATAAAAATTTTAAATAAATTTTTATGTTGCTAATGAATGTTTTTCATATGAGGTAAGTGTAATTCCCAGTTATTGCTTGTTGAGTAAGATTGGTGTGTTTGAATTATGTTAGTAGCTTCAAGTAAAGTGAAAACAGGCAGTCATTAGAACATCAGATAGAATGCTTTGCAGTATTTGTTTCAAGTCTCTGCTCTCTGATTTCAAATCCTGACGGTCAACTTTGCTTTTCATCTATTAGAGGTCGATTTAAAAAAAAAAAAAAAAAAAATATTGTTGAAAGGCAGTGTATTTCTGCTCTGTAAAGAATTGTTTTAGGCTAAATATTCTGTATACACATTTTCAGTTTTAGCCATTTAGAGAATATTAGTCTTATCTATAATTCAGGTTTGGTTACTTACCCTTTTCAAATACTTTCTCCTACTATATTCACTTTCTATTCTACAAAATATTGAATGGTAGAAACTATTTGATTTTCTACTTTTAAAGGGTTGGGAGGATCCTTCAGTTGTCAAAGACAGACATAGCAAGTTCTTCTGTGCATTCATTCTACCCTGTAACGTGGTAGTACTGGTGTCATGACAAAAATACCTAGTCCACCCTGTAAAGTGATAGTTCTGGTCTCATGACAAATGTTGCCCAGTCAACTCTGTAAAATGATAGTACTGATGTCACAATAAAAAGTCCCCACTCTACCCTGTAAACTGATAATGCTAGTGTAGTGCTGTGAGAAAAAACACCCAGACAACTGGTTTTATCAACTTTGCCCTCTCCAGCTGGATCAGTTGGAGATAGCTGCTTCTGACAGGACCTGCTGGAAGGAGTGTTTAAGAACTCTGTCCCCACGATCCTCTCAGGAATAAATGAAAGAAGTTTAATTGGATTTTTATATTATAATTCAAATATGAACACTTCAATAAAGGTAATTTAATTTATATCCTTTTAATACCAAACTGCTATAAGTCACCCTATGGTTCTACAATACAAAACTGTTTGTTTTAAAGTGGTTATAAAACCTATCCATCAACATTTAATGTAAGAACTTTTGTAAAGCTCAACTTGATATGAAATTAGTTATATTATTGAATCCCTAAACATTCTTCTTTATATTTTTAATGATTTCCTTAGAAATATGGTAATGAAATGTTAAAGGGGTTATGTCATTTACCCTTAGTTTAGAAATAAAAGTTCTTATTTCAAATCCAGCCTAGTACTAGGTAGAGATCCAGGTGAAATCAATCAATACATTGTGTAGATATTTTTTTAATGTTTCATCTTAGAAGTCGATGTTAATAGCATTTAATTAAAAGTGAAAAATGGTTCTTATCTTTCAAAGCAAATGTGTAATATGTTCACAAGGCAAATAATGTGTAATAATTGTTTCTACGTTTGGCACAAGGCCAGCAATTATCCCAGTGCATTACTGGTACTTTATTTTATTGACCCCGTAAAGATGAAAGGCAATGTAAGAAAGAGGGTATAGTCAATTGTGCCATGTGTATACTGGTTTTTAGAATAGGTACCGTGTCCCTACATATATTCAAAGGGTTGGCATAATGGAAGATCTTTAGCCATAAAACACTACCTCAAAAATTTTTGTCCAGCCCATGTCAGCATGGAAAAGTAGACAGGAATATGGTGAATTACACCATGTAACAAAAAAATTATTTTTCTCTTTTCCTGGCTTCTAATCACTTTTTTTGTGTTGCTTAGGTCCCAAATAAATAAAAAAAAAAGTGCTATTAAACAGTTAAAAGTTTGGGTTTGTAAAAATTCTAAGCTATTCACTAGAATTATTTGTATGCTGGATTTTACGTTGTATGTAAGTTTAATTTGCTTATGTTAAATGATTTTTTTTATATATGTTTCAGGTTAAATTAAAATTATAAGATAAAGAGTAATACCTAAAGAAAATTATTAAAGTACTGGCAGTTTGAAATTTCAAAATATGAAAATCCAAAACTCACTATAGATAAGAGCTAAGAAACTTTTTTCTTCTTCATCCACTTGTTTCTGAGAAGGTAGTGGAGGTAGAGTCCTCAAGTATGCCTTTCAGCAGGTCCTGTCAGAAGTTTAGCAGATGTACTTTAATTGTTGTCTATGTTGGCAAGTGAGTAAGTGAAGTTGGTCTCAGTGAGTGGAGAGAAGCTATGCCATATTCAAGGAAACAAAAACTGTACTCACTTGTGGTGTGAAGTGATATTACTATGAGGAAGATGATTTTCCCATACCACATTGGGGTCACCACTTTAACTAGACTACATATTTGGTTGTTTACTGTATTTAATATTGGTGGTAAAAAGGATCCGAAAAGAAGATATAAATTGGTAGGCTGCGTGTTTATGTTTAGTAATAAGTTCCATAGTTGAGGAAAGAATCCAAAGGCATATTTAAACTTATAATAATGGTTTATTTCCTTCCAAACAAATTAACACATAGTTTTATCGTGAAGTAGGCTGAATAAAAATCAGTAATGAGTTACATTCCAGGTTTTTGTCCTGAGAGGACTGTAACTGCTAGAGTATTGATATTTAGTCGCGAATTTGCCTGCTGGGCGGGAGTCGCTCGTAGTATTCCTAAGCCGCCAACTTAGAGGACTGGCGACTGACCAAGCATGACCCAATTACTCAGCTGCGAATAGGTAGTGCCATTGCTTGCTACAGAAGCAACCAATTAATCCAGTTGGATCCCCAAGCGAGACCAGCTAAGCTCATGGATGTTATTCAACCATCTTGCTTGGGGTCTACTCCTGCCAGTTGGTTTTGCTCGCAAAATCTGTCCAGTGATTCCTGAGATGGAAAGGCGCCTAAGCAACGGCAATCGGGAGTGGTAATCCCAATTTTCAAAAAAGAAGACGAGATCTTGTTAAGCCTCCCTGGTAAAGTCTGGCAAAGAGATGCAGGGAGATTGTTAAGTCCAAGCAAGCTAATAAACTGTGCGGTTTTCAGCCCGGACACAGCACAGCCAACCACATATTCACATTGCGGCAGGTTTTTGAGAAATCATCGGAGTACTGCCAAGAGGTATATTCTTGTTTTGCTAAGAAAATTTAATTTACCCAATTTTCTCAGCTATTATCTATAGTTATCAACTGTTATTACAAATAGAGTCAGTGTTTGAGATGATGATGGTGAATGAAACTGGTATTTTGTTGGTATTTATTTATTTCTGTTGGAATTTGAACTGAAAATATTGGTGGTTGAAACTAAATTTTCTTGTAACAGTCTAGTGCTCCATCATTTCTGCTGACAACTCTTTCTAATTTCAATATTAGTAGCTAAATGAGAGGGTTGGATTGGCAGAATCATTAGCATGTTGGACAACATGCTTTATACATCTTCCATAAATATCACATGTTCATACCAGTGCAGTCTTCTCATTTGCACACTAAATCAGATTCCTTTAGTGCTGAGTTTTTCTCTCAGCTCATTTATGCTGTGTTGTTTATGCTCACTAATATTACATATTCACCAAAGCATACTTGCTTCATTTCTTTCTACCCTTTGCAGATCCTCTGCAGTCAAGGATCATGTCTCACATCCATGCAAATCACATACTAGCATCATACAGTCTACCATTTGCTTTAACCCTATAGTTATCAACCTAGCCAAAACCAGCTCTGGTTCTATGAAATAAAACCACCGATTTTAAAGGTTTCCAATTAAAATTAAAATCTTCCAACATAATCTCTATATATATATATAACGGAAGATGTCTGTCTGTGTGTGTGTATGATTTTTATGCATTTCCACATTTCTCTACCGATTTTGATGATTTTTTTCCAATGTGCTCCAAATTTACCAAGGATGGTCAACGAGTAATAAACTTTGCCAAAAATTTCCTGCTTCTAAAATAAAAATCGATAAAACTAAATACATGCTGTAACCCTCTCTCTTACATGCTTAATTTCTCTCACTACTACCCTAAAAAATCTATGAAACCTCATGCATGTTGCAACTCTCTCTATATATATATCACACACACACACATATACATATACATCTAAAGAGAGAAAGGGAGATGTAGAGAGAGAGAGTGAGATAGGTTGTTATACAGAGAGAGGTACAAGATAATCAGATAGAGAGAGAGAGAGAGAATGGTGACAAACGCTGGTTTACACGCACACACACACAAACACATATATATAAAGACAGAGAGAGAGAGAGAGATCTGCGCGTTCTTTATTGTTCTCCATTCTGTAGAGGAAGAGAGAGAGGGGGTATGAGAAAAAAGGGAGAGGGTTGAGAAAAAAAGAAAGTTTAAGTAAAGAATCGCTGTTTTCAACTTCTTAAACTAAAAAATTCAATCTGTGATCGCAGAATTAAATACTTCGAGAAACGTTGCAACCGAAGGAAAACAGGAAGACGATATTTTGATTCGTGAAGATGTTCCGTTGCAATGAACGGAAAAAAAAGCGAGGATAATACGTCGTTATGTGGACCGAGAAGAACAATTTCATGCAAAGACGAGACCAAGTTTATGGTATAAATGGAGTCGTTAGACTAATATTCTATTTAAAATAACCGAATGATTTCCAGCCCCGGAGTTTAAGAATGATGTAAATAAAATTGTAAACGAAAATGACAGAGGTTATTAAAATAGTTGTTTCTACTTTTGGCACAAGGCCAGCAATTACCCAGTACATTACTGGTACTTTATTTTATCAACCCTGTAAGGATGAAAAGCAAAGTTAACCTCGACGGAATTTTAACTGTACCTTAAAATAGTAAAAGTAAATAGTGAAGATTTAGGCCAGTACATACGTATGTGCCGACGGACATACACATACATATACATACGCGCACACAAATACATACACACACACACACACACACATAACTTCTGGAGTTGGCAACCGATTTTCACAAAACTTGACACATGGGCTACGTTTGTTCTACAGATGAATGTGAAAGGAACTTAACATTGTAACTTTAACACAGCTACTGAGCAGCCCCGAGCAACGTCGGGCTTTACTGCTATAGGCGATAAAGTTGTGCAGACAGGTGATATAGGCGTAAAATTGTGCAGGCAAACAGTCGGGCTGATAGACGATGTAGGCATGCAGACAGACAGTCGTGCAGAGAAGTGATATATAAAGTTGTGCAGACAGACAGTCGTGCAGAGAGGTGATGTCCGTCCAATTTCTTTGTTTCAAAATAACTGATAGTTTGGTTACGCTGATGTTTTTTTCTGAGACAAGTGTTGCAGTGTTTACATTTTCGATTTTTGTTAATAGATTACCAGTGTAGTTTTTATCCCCAGCATCCTCTTTTGTTTTAACATTCGAGTTATGGTTATGTTTTCTTAACTTCTTAAGGTATACTGTTGGTTGAGGGAATATTAATCAAAAGTACCACATGAAAGTCTACACTGTAAACTCTACAGTTTTTAAGCCAAGAAAGGAACTTAACATTGTAACTTTAACACAGCTACTGAGCAGCCCCGAGCAACGCTAGGCTCTACTGCTAGTTTTATATAAAAACCTTACATTAAGTTACGATCTTAGTAATGAAATAGTAATTTTAGTAAATTCGTAAAAATTGTTTTTAATTAACTCCCACGGGAACAAGCCGAAGCTGAAGCATATAGATAATATGCCCCCACTGCAAAGTGGTATGGAGGTGCCACGGCAAAGTGGTCATGGAGGTGTCACGGCAAAAAAGCACCCAGCCCACACTGTAAAGTGGATGTGTAGGCGCCACGGAAACAAAGCACCCAGCACTCACTGTAAATGAGGTTGGTGTTAAGAAGGGCATCCAGCTGTAGAAATCAAGCCAGAATCAGTTCCTGTATGAGCAAGGCATGGTCAGCCGACTGGACACTGCCCACAACAGGACAACCTGTCTAACCCATGCTAGCGTGGAAGAACGGACGTAAAACGGTGATGATGATGATGATGATGATGAATGTGTATTTCATTAGAAATGCTGTCATGAAAGGGTTAAAAGAAAAGACCTTTGTTGCCAGCAGAGATAAATTTCCTGTACTTCTTCCAACCAGTTCTAATTGCTACTACTACACTTTCAGAACATAAGTCTTCAATAAAGTTTCTGTCTACCAAATTTCACTCAACAAGTTGTGATAGCAGACACTTGCCAAACATGTCATGCAGTGAGATTGAATCTGGAACCAGTGTTGTAGAGTAAACTTGAAGCCATGCTACTTATTTAATATCATTAGAAATAATTTTTTATGATGTTAATCTGTTCTGTCAAGGTATATAATAAATCATCATCATCATCATCATCATCATCATCATCATCATCATGACCGTTTTACGTCCATTTTTCCACGCTAGCATGGGTTAGACGAGATGTCCTGTTGTGAGCAATGCTATGTCAGGTGACCATGTTTTGCTAATAGAGAACTGATTTTGGCTTTGTTTCTACAGCTGGATGCCCTTCCTAACACCAACCTCATTTACAGTGAGTACTGGGTGCTTTTTGTTGTGATACCTACATGACCACTTTACAGTGTGTGCTGGATGCTTTTTACCATGTCACCATCACAACCACTTTACAGTGTGGGCTGGGGGCTTCACTGGATGTATACTTCAGCTTGTCTTCATGGGAGATTTGTGGGAGTGGGTGGGGCTGGTACATATACCATCTTCAGTCTGTGCCAATGGGGAGTCAGGTCTTCTGTATTACTGCATAACACCGAGGTGCAATTGGGCAAGGTTGGCTTTTATCACCTCATCCCAAATCTTCCTGGGTTTCCCCACTTCACAGCTTCCATTGACTTTGAGTGCTCTACATCTTTTTATACAGCTGCTATCCTTCATACGCATCACATGTCCATACCAATGCGATCTCCTCTCCTGAACACTGCATCTGATTCCTCTTGCGCCTAGTTTCTCTCTCAGTGTGGTTATGCTTTCCCGTTCACGTATATTACTATTACACATTCATTGGAGCATGCAAGCTTCATTCCTTTCCAATCTTCTGCACACGCCACCCAAGACTCACTACCATGCAACATTGCTGTTTGTATGCACGCATCATACAGTCTGCCTTTCATTTTGAGGGAAACGCCTTTTGTAGCTAGCAGTGGTAGTAGCTCCCTAAACTTTTTCCATCCCGTTCTTACTCTGGCTACTATACTTTCAGAACACCCACTTCCACTGCTAGTTTGGTCAGCCAGGTAGCAGAAGCTGTCTACTGTTTCTACCGAGCCTTCCCAGAATTTGACAGTAGTTGTTTCATGTTGTTGTTTGTTGCTTACAGTCCCGGTGCAACTTCTAGATGTAAAGCCTGTTTTTTTAGCTAAACTTTCTGAGATTCCACTACATATCTTGTGTATCCATAGTTTGCATTTGGGGCAGAGGATGGAATTTCTACCTACACTTTTCCTACATACTGAACAAGGCCATTTCCCGAAGGGGATCAGGGTTCTGTTTTCTCTTCTACTTACTAGGACCTTAGTTTTTGTCAGGTTGACTTTAAGATCCCTTGTTTCTAGGCCTTGCTTCCATATTTGGAATTTTTTCTCTAGTTCCGCCATAAATTCTGCTATGAGTGTGAGATCATCCTTGTACAGGAGTTCCCACGGGCAGCCAGTCTTAAACTCCACAGCTATAGCCTGTAGTGATAAACAGGAGAGGGCTAAGACCTGTACGCTAAATTCCTCGCTATAGTCATTGTTAATCCTAACTTTACTGACTGCTCCCCTATACATGGCTTGTACAGCCTTCACAAGCCACTCACCTACTCCTAGGTTTCTAAGAGTCCACCAGATTATGGCACGGGACACTTTTTCCAGATCGACAAATGCCAGGTAGTGCGGCTTACTTTTAGCTAGGTACTTTTCCTGTAACTGCTTCACCAATCCGAACTGCATCTCATTTAGATTCACCCGGTCCCTAATCAGCTGACCTGGTCCATCAGCTTGATGACCCTATAGCTTCCTCTATCTAGTGCATCTTCTTTACCCTTGTAGCAGTTGACAATGATGCTGCTGCGCAAATCATTTGGTATGACACTATTTAGTATTACTTGGTTTACAGTAAGTGTGGTTAAGGTGTGACCTACTGACTCAGATGCTTTCAGCATCTCAGCAACTATTCCCAATGGACCGGCTGATTTCCCGGTCTTCATATCCTCAATAGCCTTACTTACTACACTACCTTGTACGGCTGAGCTCTCTGTGGGGGTCCACTTGGGGTGGGATCTCTTTCTCCCATACATTCTCCTCATTCAATAAACTTTCATAATGGCTCTTCCATGCAGCTTTCTTCTTGGTGCCTGTGAGGGCAACTGCGCCTTTATCATCCCAGGAACACTTCTCAGCAATGATATCGCAATTTTCTCTAATCCACTGCCTCACAATCCTGAACACCTCCTGTTTCTGATCTTCATGCTGCAAAACATGCTTGAATTTTTTATCCTCAACTTCCCTCCTTGCCAAGTATACTTGTCTAGCTTCCTGCTTCGTCTCTATATAGTGTACCCTGCTTACCCCATTCTTCCATTGTTTTATGCCTGTCTCTTGGCCCTAATTTTATCCTCTACACACACATGAAATATCCACGATCTCCAGAAGACAACAGATGAAGGGAAATTATCCCCCGTCCGTGCTTTCCTCTTATTTATAAATACACTTTATCCAGCAACCACACAACCCCTGTTTCTTATATATATATATATATATATATATATATATATATATATATATAGTAATAATAATAAATTTGAAGACTAAAATCCAAAGAGGGCTCGATAAGGATAAATATATATCAAATATATAAGAACCGTAGAGCAAATATATATTAAACTTTAATCTGTTATTTTAATAAATATATATATATATAATATATTACACAAAGAGAAGTGTGTTACACAGTGAGATGTGTGTAAAGAATTATTACAAGTGAGTTTTACCGTTACTGTATAGGGAACAATATCTACAGGTTTAGCAATTAAATAGAAAAAAACTAAGTCAGAATCAAATCTCTGAATTAGAGTTTTAAATTACCAACCTTATAACTATAAGTTTGCTGATACGAATCTCGCTTCGTTTCACCATTGATATTTGAGCTCAGAAGGAAATTCTCTATTCTTCTTTGAGCTAATACTATTATTATTATTACAGTGAACTGCGGAGTACTCTTAATTCCGATCTTGCCAGCCGTAGCGCAGTAAATCGCTTCGACTTCCGCCACCGTTCCAAACGGAATAACATCTCACGGGGCGAACTCCTCGCTCTCCGCTCCCTCCGTAGCCGAGATGACATCGTCATCAAACCGGAGAACAAGGGAGGCGCCGTGGTGGTGTGGCGTGCGGACTTTTACACGGCCGAAGCCCTCAGGCAGCTCCGTAACCCCTCTTCTACCGCCCTCTACCCTCCGATCCCGCACCCCTCTGCCAACAACAAGTTTCCTCCACCATCCAACACCATACCTCCTCCTCCCTCCTCCTCCTCCCCACCGCTTCCCACCTCATCGTCCGCACCTCCTGCACCCCCACCATCTACTTCCTCCACAAACTCCACAAACCCGACAACCCCGGCCGCCCCATTGTCTCTGCTTGCAACTGCCTCACCGAACTCATCTCCGCCTTTCTTGACTCCATCCTCGCCCCCCTTGTCACCACCCTCCCCTCCCACATCTCCGACACCAACCACGCCCTGCGCCTTTTCGACTCCTTCACCTTCCCACCCGGCCCACAGCCCTTCCTCTTCACCCTAGATATCAAGTCCCTCTATACCGTCATCCCCCACGCCGACGGCCTACGTGCCCTCAAGCACTACCTCGACCTTCGCCCCTCCCCCATCCCCTCCACCCCCACCATCTTTCGCCTCGCCGAGCTGGTCCTCCCCCTCAATTGTTTCTCCTTCTCGGGTGGGTTTTACCAACAGGTCACGGGAGTAGCCATGGGTACAAGAATGGGCCCAAACTATGCCAACCTTTTTGTTGGCCATGTTGAGGCCCAAATCTTTGCCCAGTACACCGGCCCCACACCCGAACTGTACGGTCGTTACATCGACGACTGTATCGGAGCCACGACCCTCACCCGAGAACAGCTCGACTCCTTTCTCTCCTTCTTCTGCTCCTTCCACCCCTCCCTCCACTTCACCACCTCTATCTCCACCATCCACGTCCACTTCTTAGACATCTCCGTCGCCTTCGACCCCTCCCACCACTCCCTCGTCACCTCCGCCTTCTTCAAACCCACCGACTCCCACTCCTACCTCGACTTCACTTCTTCCCACCCTACACACACTAAACACTCTATTCCCTACTCCCAACTCCTCAGGAGCCGCCGCCTCTGTAGCCGAGATGCTGACTTTGAGTCCCAGGCCCTTTCCCTAGTCAGCCATTTCATCCGCAGAGGTTACCCCCCCTCTCTCGTCCACACCGCTCTCACCCGCGCCCACCACCCTCCACCACCCTCACCCTACGCCACCGCAAACCCACCCACCGTCTCCCCTTCCCCATCACCTACCACCCTTCCATCATACCCCTCCACCGCACCACCTCCGCCTCTTCCGACGCCTCCAGTCCGACCCCTCCACCTCCCACATCTTCCCAGCCCCACTTCAAACGCGCACGCAATCTCCGTACGCTCCTCGTCCACAGCTCCCTACCCCCTAACCCACGCTCCCCCCCCCCGGTTCCCTTCCCTGTTCCAGGCCCCGTTGCAACACCTGTCCCCACATCACCAACACCACCACCTTCCAGGGTCCCAACGGCCACTCTCTCTCTGTCCGGCACGCCTTCCGCTACACCTCCTCCAACCTAGTCTATGGACATCGCTGCACGGAGTGCAGCGCAACCTACGTCGGACAGACGGGACGTCGCCTGGCGGACCGGTTTACTGAACACCTCCGAGATATTCGTCTCGGTGGTAGTTCCCCCATCGTCCGCCACTTTAGTGCCCCTGGACATTCCGCGCACCACCTCACAGTCTGTGGCCTACTCCAATGCCACGGAACACCCGCCACTCTCCTCAGGCTCGAACAACGAACCATCTTCACCCTACAGACCCACACTCCCCCCCGGCCTGAACTCCCCACCGTTATTCCTTTAGCCTTCGACCGCCCTCCCCCCTCCCCACACACATATCCCCCACTACCACCACTAACACACTCCTCCTTTTCACCGCCCACCCCACAACTAACAATACTAACACCTCCACTCCACCCCACACCCGACCACCCTTCCCCAACTAACATACTAACATCCCTCCTTGCTTCTCCTCCCCCTCTTCTTATCACACGCTCACACCCACCGGTACATATATACACACGCTCACACTAAACACACACCCTACTACCACCACTAACCCTCACCCCCACACATCCACCCCACCACCCCGCAACTAACATCACTAACACCCCTCCGACCCCACGTACACGAACACACACACCCACTTATACAACCCACTCTACACACCCTACCACCACTGACCCCCACTAACACCCGCATTCAACCCTTTCCCCACCACAGTATACTAACACCCACTAACACTCCCTTCACCACACACACACTCATCCAAACACGCACACACACACCAATACACTACACTCCCTCCACCGGCCCCCACACCTTTCTCTCCCCCTCCCCCTCCCCGCTCCACCCACACCCTTTCTCACACACACACACATCCCACCAACACCTCTACTAATACACACACCCTCTCCTCACTCTAACTTTCACACCTACCCATCCTCTCCCCTGTCCACCGCACCTCCGCACACACCGACTTTCTTCCCTTACCATTCTCCCCGACTGCTGCTATGCCCCCCTGAATCTCTGACCACCTCTCCGCACACACAGACACACAACCACACAGCCCTCCTCCTGCCTTGACCCTCTGACCACTTTCTGTTGCGCGCGCACCCCACATCTCCCCTCTTCCGACCAACCCAACCACGGATTACACACATTAGACATCGCTCCCAAGAATCAACATCCCAAGGATATTACCCAGCATTCCACCACATCCTCTACGGAACTACCTTAGGGACTTACCCACGGACATACACTAAAAAAAAAAATTTTTCCCACACGCTACCTACATCCACAACACGTATAAACACCACACACACGTGCGTACCACCACATATTTACACACTCAGCCCCCGGAATCCTCTCCCCCCACCCCTCTGACCCTCCCCATCCACACACACACACACACCGACCTACACCCCACCCTACACACACCTTTTCCTGAACATGCAAACCCGTTTTTCCCCCAACTCTTACTTTCACATACACACACACTCACACACACACACACACACACACACGTACACCTACACACACACAACACCTTCAGCCCTCCCCGCTCGGACACCCCGCCTCCCTCTCCCCACTCCACCCGCCACCACCCCTACACGCCCCACACCCTTCCACCACCTGTTTTACTTCATGTTTATTTTTATTTTTATTTTTATTATGCTTTTATATTTAATTTCATTTGTACCGTTTCCTCTCACCTCCTTTTTTCTATATGTTTCTCCACCACTCCCCTACACACCCTTGGAACTCTCTTTCCACACACTGTTCACCTGAAGAAGGTCTTATGCCCGAAACGTCGTTCCCCACCACCACCCCACTCTCAAGAGCGTGAAACTAATAAACTTTTGTTCGTACTGCCTCTCTGTTTTGTTCCCGTTCAATTTTTTACTATATATATATATATATATATATATATATATATATATATATATATATATATATATCCATATGTGGTTGATGGCTGAGAGAAAAGAGTACTCAATACTGAAGTAGATTTTTAATATTCATTTCATTAAGGCTAAATAGTGAGTCTTGTTATTCTGGATACATATACAAACTCCAGAGTGACAAGACTCACTATTTAGCCTTAATAAAATGAATATTAAAACTCTACTTCTGTACTGAGTAATCTTTTCTCTCAGCCATCAACCACATATGGATATATATACTGTTGTATCAATCTTAAAGCACTGAAACAATGTATCTCTAGCAGTCGACTGATGAGATGGAACTATCTGTATTCATTCATTTTCCTGTCTTCGGCAAATTTTTTATTCACTTATATCATCATCATCGTTTGTCCATTTTTCATGCTAGCATGGGTTAGCGGGGTTGTATCATTAGAGGCAAGTCGGGTAAGGTGACCGAGTCTTACTCATATAGAACTGTTTTTGACTAGATTTCTATGGCTGGATGCCCTTCCTAACGCTAACCACATTTACAGTGTGGGCTGGGTGCTTTTTGCCATGACACCTTCATGACTACTTTACAGTGTGGGCTGGATGCTCTTTTGTTGTGATACCTACATAACTTTACTGTGCAAGGGTGGTGTGGAAAGGACTGGGTGGGTGGTTTTGGGGGGCGCTGGAGGTGTATGGACAGGGGAATAGTAATTAAGAAGTGCTTACTAGATGTATGTTTGAGTCCATGTGCATACATATATATATTTATCTTGGGAATTTTACTCGCCCTAGATGATATATATATATATATATATATATATAAACATCATAATCGTTTAACGTCCATCTTCCATGCTAGCATGCTTAGGATGGACTGTCTCTGTGTGAGAGCTAAGGTTGGGGACCGTGATTTGCTCACACAGAACTGGTTTTGGCTTGGTTTTCACAGCTGGATGCCCTTCCTAATGCCAACCATATTTACAGTGTTTGCTGGGTGCTTTTTGTCATGATACCAACATGACCACTTTACAGTGTGGACTGGGCTCTTTTGTCGTGGCTCCGCGGACGGAGGATCACTTTATGGAGGGTGTTGGGAAATTGGGAGGTGTGGGAAAGATGCTTGGGGAAATTGGGGACATAGATAGAGGGGTGGGATGATTGCGAGGGAGATTTATGGGAGGGAAGATGGTAGAGGAAGGTGTTGCCTACTAGATATATGCCTCAGCCAGAGCATATAAGAGGGTGGGTCTCCTGAAGTTTATCCCGGGTTCGTGTATGTTGCTATTGCACATCTATCAAAGTATGGAGGTTTCATTTCTTTCCAATCTTATATATATATATATAAGTTTATCCTGGGTTCAATCAGGGGGTAACCATAGTAAGTAAGGTACTCAATACATAACAGAATATAAATATTTAATATAGAAATGGCTTCTACAGGACTAGAACTGTTTCAGATTTCTCCCGAATGAAATAGTTCTAGTCCTGTAGAAAAACCACCTTTCGAGTGGTTTTCTGCTAGCATGTGTAGTGTGCATATTGATATACGAAAATATAGGTATGTAGATATGATACATCAAATAAAATCGTAATTGACAATATACACAGAAATTGAATGAAGACTGCGTTACACTGTCTTATGTAATCAGTAACGTAATCCATGATACATTAAATAAAGATATTATATATAAACTGCATTAGGAGAAAATTAGTGACGGAAATATATGAATATTTATTTAAGCGATCGCCACCGGAAGTGTTGACATTTGAAAATTTTAAAGAAGTGAATCTTAAAATAAGCAACAAAATTATTTATATTTAATCAAGAATAACGAAATTTAGTAGATAAATTATGTAATATTCATTCATTATTTATTCAATGTAATCCAACTTATTTTACAAACAGGATAAAAAAATATATTCTGGACGCAGTCCCGCACTCCTTGCTTTATTATAGTTTTTATATATACTAGCAGAATGGCCCGGCGTTGCTCGGGATTCTAAACATAGATTGGCATGTTTATCCCTCCTTTCTGAAACAGTTTCATCTTATGTTCACCAATTGATGCAGAAGTCCTAATAAAAAGTGAAGTCGCCTTGGCTGAATAGGCAAATAATTTTCCATTGAAATTTTTCAAAAGCATGTAATTGCGTTCCCTCTCTTTTTTATTGTTGTTTTTGATGGTGTTGAAAATATTTCGAAAAAAGTTACACACACTATATATATATATATATATATATATATATATATACACACACATTATATATACATATACACACACAGAGATAGTGTCATAATGTCGTAATGCAGACAGCCAGACACAGAGACAGATATTATAAGGGCGCGACGTTATAGCTATCTAATGCGGTCCCTAGGGCATTGAAAATTTGAAATATTTTTTGCTCAAAACACTCACACGACCATACATATTACATGTGTAAAGTTTGAAAACAATCGGTTGGGTGGTTCTCGAGTTTTAGGGAGTAAGACAGACAGACAGACAGACAGACAGACAGACAGACAGACATACAGACATTCTCTGTTTTAGATATATAGACTAGCAGAATGGCCCGGCGTTGCTCGGGATTCTAAACATAGATTGGCATGTTTATCCCTCCTTTCTGAAACAGTACAGAGAAGTACGGAATACCTCGGCCTGGGGATGGTGTCTACATTTTGTGCTTATAAAAAAAATTCGTCGTAGATAACCAGGGGTTTAACTTAATTGGGTGCCTGAGAGTAAAATGTTCAACCCACGACAGCCAAGACGATAGGGTTAAGTAAAAAGGCATTCAACAAACCGAACATGTATTTGTTGTGCTATGGTACAGTGAAAGCAATAGTTACAGAGCAGTAATCATGTGGGACTGCAGTGGTGGAGAGCATGAAGGAATTTAGTTGGATACCTTTAAGGTTACAGGCCCTAACGTAACCAAAATGCTAAACAATGCGGTCCCCGGGCAAACATTTGAAATCTTTTTCAGTCAAGAAAATTTGTGAAACATAAGTGATGCATATGCAAAGTTAAAAAAATCGGTTGGGTACTTCTCGAGTTACAGACCCTAACACAACCAAAATGCTTTTAAAGATGGGTTTTTCGTTTAATGCGGTACATGGGGCAAAAAATGAGAAAATCTTTTTCGCTCAAAATACTTTAAACGACATAAGTAATGCAAATTTTGAAGAAATCGATTGGATTATTGTTCCGTTATGCCTCAAAAAAGCCTTTAAAGCTAAAAATATGCGGTTTTTCGCCTAATGCGGTGCCTAGGGCATTGAAAATTTGAAATATTTTTTTATGAAAACATTCACACGACCATAAGTATTACATGTGTAAAGTTTGAAAATATCGGTTGGGTGGTTCTCGTGTTTTAGGGAGTCAGATAGACAGACAGACAGACATTCTCTGCTTTAGATATATACTAGCAGTGGTACTCGGCGTTGCACAGGATAAGGTATTCTGGAACGCGGGCCGACAACAGACCTAATCGTGGAAAAACTGCATGCCTGGAGAATATGTAAAGAAAATAAACCGAATACTCTGATGGCTGGGTAATCTTTAAGATTTTCCTCGGTGAAGCAGGAAAAATGCAGGTTTTCACCTAATGAAATCCGGGCCCTAGGCCATAAAACGTTGGATTTTCTTTACTTACGGTATGAAGAAGAGACTGACTAATACATAGTTACAATTTCAAGGAAATCGGTCTGACGTAACGCCTCAAAAAACCCTAAAAAGCTTTAAAAACGCAGCTTTTCACCTAATGCGGGCCCTAGGAGATAAAAAAAAAAGTTGAATGTTTTATGTGCATAACACTCCCTGAAACATAAGTAATACACATGTAAAGTTTGAACAAAATCTGTCGGGTACTTCTCGAGTTTTAGGGATTCAAACTCACAGATACACGCACACAGAGACATCCTCAGTTTTATATATATATATCGTCACTTTCTCCCTGTTTTCATATATATATATATATATATCAGTGGCGAACGGTAACCTGGAAATAGGGCATGCAGTCCAATCGCCATGGCGGAAAGTGGGGCCGGGCAGCCTCACCCCCCCCCCCCCCCCACACACACACACAATTCCCTCTAAATGACCCTCCCGGTCAAAGCCGCATGTAGTGTTATCTAGTGTGTGTGTGTTGTCTTTTTATGTGTCTACGATTTAGTAAGCAGTCAAAATTCTGCTTGCCCCAAAGCTGTCGTGTGTTTGTGTGTATGTGTTTGTTTATGCGTGTGTGTGTGTGTGTGTTTGTGTGTGTGTGTGTGTGTGTGTGTGTGTGTGTGTGTGTGTGTGTGTGTGTGTGTGTGTGTGTGTGTGTGTGTGTGTGTGTGTGTGTGTGTGTGTGTGTTATTATACGTCCGTACGAAGCTAAGAAGAAATGTGTGTGTATATGTGAGT
>OZ024740.1:292185318-292200318 GCA_964016885.1 Eledone cirrhosa
TCTCTACATAACGGAGAATATTAAAAGAAGTTAATATGCCCACGGGTACTAAGTACCCCTGGAAATATATAGGTTGTCTATGATACATATATATATATATATATATATTTATGTAATAAACAACATAAGGCAATTATTCCATTTACCAGTGGTTTCTTAAAAGCAAAAAATTTTGCTTTCAATCATCAGAATGAAAAAATCCTCGTCTGTTTATTTATATTGGATTTTAAAAACAATAATGCAATTCATCTAAAAAATTTTTTGGGGTTTTAAGAAACCACTGGTAAATGGAATAATTGCCTTATGTTGTTTATTACATAACTATTAAGCTCTGTTACCTACATAGAGCACTCTTTTTTCGTGGACTTTTCCGACGGAATTACTTCATTTATATATATATATATATATATATATATATATATATATATATATAAACGTTTGAATATGTGTAATAAGGCCAAAACAATGCAGGTATGGACATAGAAAAAAGAATGCAATAGTAAAAGAATTCGTCTTTCATCTTGAATTTATTTAAATGTCCTTAATTTTCGAGATAATATCTCTTCTTCGGAGGGAAATAAAGGTCTCAAACCAGCGTCTTAAATCTCTAGCCAACCCATGCTGACCGGAAATAGTATATATATATATATATTTAAAAGAATGGAGGTGTAACACACAAGTTATGATATATTGGTAAACGGAAAAGAAAATGCTGACAAATTGCTCACAGTGAAAAATAGTTTAATTAGGAATAAGTGAGATTTAGTAATAGTATTGGTTAGTATTACATATATATAATGGAAAAATTTGAACAGGAACAAAACAGAGAGGCAGTACAACGAATGTTTATTAATTTCACGCTCTGGAGAGTGGGGTGGTGGTAGGGAACGACGTTTCGGGCATAAGCCCTTCCTCAGGTGAGAAGTGTGTGGGAACAGAGTTCAAAGGGTGCGTAGGGGAGTGGTGGAGAAACATATAGCGAAAGGAAACGGTGCGAATGAAATTAAAAATAAAAATAAAAATGAAGCATGATCAAAATACAAGGAATGAAATAAATTTAAATATAAAAGCATGATCAAAATAAACTGAAATTAAAAGGGGGGTAAAACAGGTGGTGGAAGGGTGTGGGGTGTGTAGGGGTGGTGGCGGGTGGAGTGGGGAGAGGGAGACGGGGTGTCCGAGCGGGGAGGGCTGAAGGTGGTGTGTGTGTGTAGGTGTACGTGTGGTGTGTGTGTGTGTGTGTGTATGTGAAAGTAAGGGTTGGGGGAAGAACGGGGTTGCATGTTCAGGAAGAAGTGTGTGTGGGGGGGGTTGTAGGTCGGAGTGTCTGTGCGTGTGTGGATAGAGGGGTGGGGGGAGAGGAATCAGGAGGCTGAGGGTGTAAATATGTGGTGGAAAGCACGTGTGTGTGGGGTTTAAGCGTGTTGTGGGTGTAGGTGGCGTGTGGAGAAAAAAAATGTTTGGGGTGTGTGTGTGGGTGAGTTATATAGGTGATTCCGTAAGAGGATGGTTGAAAAGTTGGTAGAATCCTATGATGTTTAGTGGATTCTGTGGTGGTCAAGTTCCACATACGAGTATTCCATGAAGAGATGGTCGGAAGAGGAGAGATGTGGGGTGCGCGCGCAACAGGAAGTGGTCAAGCAGTGGGAGTGCTGTGTGTCTGTTTGTGCTGGGAGGTGGTCAGAGGGTATAGCAGCAGTCGGTGGAATGGTAAAGGGGCGAAGATGGGTAGGTGTGAAAGTTGGAGTGAGGAGGGTGTGTGTGTGTGTATTAGTAGAGGTGTTAGTGGGATGAGTGAGTGTGGAGCGAGGGTGTGGGTGAAGCGGGGAGAGAAGGGTGTGTGTAGTTCTATGGAGGGAGTGTGCTGTACTGGTGTGTGTGTAGTTTGATGAGGGGGTGTTAGTGGGTGTTAGTATACGGGAGGTGGGGAAGGGTTGAATGCAGGTGTGAGTGGGGGTTAGTGGTGGTAGGGTGTGTAGAGTTGGTGGTGTACGAGGGTGTGTGGGTACGTGTAAGTGGGGTTGGGGGGTGTTAGTGATGTTAGTTGCGTGTGGGGTGGGTGGTGTAAGTGGGTGCGTGTGTTCGTGTGCTTAGGGTCAGGGGGTGTTAGTGAGGTTAGTTGCGGGGTGGTGGGGTGGAGGTGAGGGGGTGAGAGGTATGTGGGTGAGGGTTAGTGGTGGTAGTAGGGTGTGTGTTTAGTGTGAGCGCGTGTATATATGTGCCGGTGGGTGTGTGCGTGTGATAAGGAGGGGGAGGAGGAGAAGAAGGGAGGGATGTTAGTATGTTAGTTGGGGAAGGGTGGTCGCATGAGGGGTGGAGTGGAGGTGTTAGTATTGTTAGTTGTGGGGTGGGCGGTGAAAAGGAGGGGTGTGTTAGTGGTGTTAGTGGGGGATAAGTGTGTGGGGAGAGGGGCGGTCGAAGGCTAAAGGAATAAGGGTGGGGAGTTCAGGCCGGGGGGAGTGTGGCTCTGTAAGATGAAGATAGTTCTTTGTTTGACTCTAAGGCGATTGGCGGGTGTTCCGTTGCATTGGAGTAGGCCACAGACTGTGAGATGGCGTGCGGAATGTCCAGGGCCACCAAAGTGGCGGGCGATGGATATATATATATATATATATATATATATATATATATATATATATATATATACACATATATATACACATATATATACACATATATATATACATATATATATATATATATATATACATATATATATATATATATATACATATATATATATACATATATATATATAAATATACATATATATATATATATATACAAATATATATATATATACCTATATATATATATATATATATATATATATATATATATATATATATATATATATATATATATATATATATATATATATACATACATACATACATATATATACACATATATATATATACCTATATTTATATATATACATATATATATATATACATATATATATATAAATATATATATATATATATATATACATATATATATATATATACCTATATATATATATATATATATATATATATATATATATATATATATATATATATATATATACATACATACATATATATACACATATATATATATACCTATATATATATATATATATATATACATATATATATATATACATATATATATATATATATATATATATATATATATATATATATATATATATATATATATATATATATATATGCCTATATACATTTTTCTTCTAACTTTGATTTTGTACCTAATTGTGTATGGATTGGCTATATATCTAATCGATTTCCACGGGCTATTAGAAATACTGGGTAAATATTCTGTGGCTGCTGATCGCGAATAAAATAGCTATCGTTTATTTATCTATTGTTTCTTTATAGGTGCCTTTTAATCTTATAGCCTTGTTTAATTGATTTTTTTTGTGTGGTTGGGAAAGGAAATACTGTATATATTTTATCAAATGATTCTATGGGCGTACTTTCTTGTATATTGCTCTGATAGTTGATTATTTAATTAATTAATTCGTCATTGAGCCACACCGTGAATGGTTGCCAAAAACACATATATATATCTATGGCTCTGTCTAGTTTATATATATGTTCGGTGAATCCATACGTGCATATATATATGTGTGCATGTATGTATATATATATATACATACTATTTAATTAATATACATACTACTGTACGTCGGTATACATATATGTATGTACGTGTACATACTTATATTTAAGTAACAGCCGTACTAAGAGTGGGAAATGAAATATCGTTTCATTTTTTCCGTTTATATATATATATATATATATATATATATAGTAATAATAATAAAATTGAAGACTAAAATCCAAAGAGGGCTCGATAAGGAAAATATATATCAAATATATAAGAACCGTAGAGCAAATATTTATTAAAATAACAGATTAAAGTTTAAGCAAAGAATCGCTGCTTTCACCCTTAACGGGATCTTCTGAAACTAACAAAGTCAATCTGTAAACGCAGAACTGGATATTTCAAAAAACGTTGCAGCCGGAGCAAGACAGGAAGACGATACTTTGGTTCGTGGAAAGGTTCGCTGGCAAAGAACGGGAAAAAACGAATAATACGTCATTAATAGGAGCGGTGAAAAACAATTACGCGCAAAAACACAACCACGTTTATGGTATAAAAGAGGTCGTAGACTAATGTTCTCTTAGGTAGTGCATAGAGACGTTCTCTGGCAATTAACGAAAAAACGAAGATAATAAGTCATATGTGGAGCGTGGAGAACAATAGCACGCAAAGACAAAACCACGTAAATGGTATAGCAGAAGTCGTAGACTAAAATTCTAACTAGGAGACCAAATGAATCTCCGCTACAGAGTTAAGAACAAAGTAAATAAATACAATACAGAAGTAATAGAAACAAATAAATACATACACGCAAACAGATACGTACATACACAAGCATACGCAAAACCTTACCATAGGTATACAAAACCACGCACATATAAATATGTGTGTATGCTTGTGTACAAATAAATAAATAATTATATAAACGTATATAAGTAAATAAATACGTATATAACAAGCGCACACACATACCTACAAATAAATACACGAATGTTCGGAGACGTAAGTCAACTAAAACAAGAAGTACACATATACACACACCCACCATACGTACGAACCTGCATACTCACGCAGACGCAAAACTCCCGTATACACATAGCAAAACCCTAAATACCAGAATATGTAAAAATTATACGCCATAACAGTCAAATATACGTACGAGAAGGTATACATACCTTCACAAAACATACGGGTAATATATACTTACCTATGCAAATAAGTAAAGGAATAAACAAAACATATACTTAGCTCCCACATCAAGACGTAAAATATCCACATATAGATCGTGCTATCCGTTAGGGTATAACGTGGGACTGTAATACAGGAAAGTTTTGTGCAATTTATGTTTACAAGTCGAAATTGCCTCAGATTATATATATTCATTGTTAAATTCCAGGATGGAATTTAACAATGAATATTGGACAAGAGCTGATACTTCCAACAATTTTGACATCACCATGGGTTCGTCAGATTCAGCGCAATTGACAGACTTGATTGGAATTTTCATCTTGAACTCTTTAAATCGGAAAATTCCTCAACTTCGCGGTGGAATATATCGTGATGATGCTCTTTTTACTGTCTTAAATTGTAACAAAGTAAACTTTAATATTATTAAGAAAAATATACTTGGACTATTTAAGCATCTTAACCTAAAAATAGAATTTGAGAATAATGATAAATTAGCAAATTTCCTCGATATATCCCTTAATCTAGATACTGGCCTATATTACCCATACCATAAGGATAATGAGAACCTAAATTATGTTAACTTTAAATCAAACCACCCGAATAATGTTAAAATTGCTATAGTCAGAAGTGTTGAAAAAAGAATTTCTAATTTATCCTCTAATAAACATATCTTCGATGCTAATGCCAACTATTATAATAATGCGTTATCTAGGGCTGGGTATCCAGACAAAATTAAATACACTAAGGAAACTAATCTTAGCAGAACTTATAGTAATGTAGCTAGTTATAAGCATACCAGTAACATAAAGAGGAGACCTAGATATAAAAATATCCTTTGGTATAACGCTCCCTTCTCTCTTTCACTTATTATTTTTTAGGGCTTTAGATAACAGCTTCTCCCCTTCACATATTTATAGCAAGATTTTTAATAAGCATACCATTAAATTCTCATATTCCACTACTTCCAACATTTCTAAAATTATCTCAAGACATAATTCTAAAATATTAAATAATAACTCATATGCACCAACCATGAGAGTCATAATAATAACACTCTAAGGCCCGACGTCAATGTAAACTCAAGGCAAAATAACTTAAACATAAATACGACGTCAAACGTATCTTTGAGGAATGCTTCAAATAGTAATGTAAATCAGGAAACTTTAGCACCTCCTTTAGCTAATTCCACCACTCCTGGGCCACTGGTAAATAACTCTGTTAATAATCTTAATCGTAAATGCAACTTCCCTATTAGAACTAATTGTCCTCTTAGTAATTTCTGTCTCGATAAAAACCTAATATACGAATGTAAAGTGGTAACTAGTACCAATACCTATACCTACATTGACTCTACTTCTACTTCTTTTAAAGCAAGACTCTATAATCATTCTTCTACATTTAAATATCCACTTAAAAGGATCAGCACCGCACTCTCAGAAATTATTTGGTCCTTAAAAGACAAAAACATTAATTACGAAATCTCTTGGCGTAAAATATGCAACGCTTTACCTTACTCCAATGCTTCCATATATAAGGTTTGTAATTTATGTCTAGCTGAAAAATTTACCATTATCTCGAATTTCAACTCTTTAATAAATAGAGGTACGGACTTATTTGGTCTCTGTATTCATAAATCTTTTAAGACCTTTCACAAAATATATAGCTAATGTCCTATAACTTATTCTACGAATAACGATTAATTTTTTACACATATATATTTTTACACATATATCTTTTCACACATTTTTTCTCACATATTTCATTATATTCTACAATGTATTAATCCCTTTTCTCTGCATTATTAAGCCTTTCACCTTCTTTCTCTATTGACGTAAATTTTTCGTTCAAACCTTCGTAGATTTTGTAAACAATCTATGACGTCATATGTCTTTCTACATTTATAAACCTTTCTAGCAATTTCCTTTATTTACTTGTTGATATAAAATAATAATCAAATACTATACCCCACATATATAAATTTTTAATAGTAATTTTTAATTTTGATATAGACTATTCTTATTTTTATTTTATTTAGTCTATCTTATTTTATTTTATTTTTTTATTTTATTTTATTTTATTTTATTTTATTTTTTAAAAAACCCTTTTTTTATAATTATTATAATTATTTTTAATTTAATTTTTATTTTATTTTATTTTATTTTATTTTATTTTATTTTTATTTTATTAATACATTTTTACACTTCTTAATCCAATTTTTAGTATTCAAACTCAATATTAAATAATATACCCAGTTTCTATATTCTAGACCACTAATATTTGTAACATTAGCACATTCACCTCATCAATTTATTTATTTATTTATTTATTTATTTGTTTTTATTATTTTTTTAGCCGTTATTCACAGCTGTTTTTTCATTTTTGACAGCGTTCCCGATCAAGAGGTCTAGGAAAGGTGACCCAAACATTGTCTGTTCCACCAGCAAGCTGGTCAGCAAGCTGCGACTGACGCTGTTCATACTGCCAAGTGAAACAAGAAGAATATTAATTTTTAAAAGAATAGAATTGTACTGAATGTTGCGTCATGGAATATAAGAACACTTCTTCACAGGGAACCATTCACAAATTCAGAACGCATGATTGCTATTGTTGGAAGAGAATTGAGCAGGTATAATATTGAAATAGCTGCACTCTCTGAAACTCGTCTTAGTGGTGAAGGTCATCTATCAGAGAGAGGTGCTGGCTATACGTTCTTCTAGAAAGGGAAACCGAATGGGAAGAAAGGGAATGGAAGAGCAGGTTTTGCTGTCCGGACAGAGATCACAAAACGACTGGAGCAACCACAAGGCATCAGTGATCGAATTATACATCTAAGAGTTCCTGTTTTAAGTGGACGTTTCATGACTATTATCTCAGTGTATGTCCCTACCCTGCATAGTAGCCAGGAATCAATCATAGCTTTTTACCAAGATTTGCGCGGGTGTATAATATCGATTCCACATTTGGACAAGATTTTGCTTCTTGGAGATTTTAACGCACGTGTGGTAAAGGATGACCACATCTGGAATGTTTTAGGACGTCACAGCATGGGAAAAATGAATGCCAATGGTCTTCTCCTTTTGCAAGTATGCGCTGAGTTTGAGCTGGTCCTTTAGCAAAAGAAGATCCCCAAGGCAACATGGATACACCCTAGATCGAAACATGGACACATCTTGGATTATATCATTACCAGGAAGAGAGACCTCCAGAATATATGCTCTGTAAGAGTATGCGTGGTGCAGAATGTGTTACATACCACAAACTTTTGCGTGGCAAGATGAAGGTGCAGGTCAGAAAAAATATTGAGGGCAGTAGGGGTACAAGTGCCAAAACGTACAGATGTGTCAAAACTGCAAAGTATAGAAATGCGAGATGCTCTTCAAAATGCACTTGACGTCCTCGTTGATGGAACGGGAGTATTCCCAGTTCTGTGAGCCAAGGAGCAGTAGTCCCGCTGAAAAAGGATATGAACAAGGGGAACTATATCGATAATTTTAGACCCATAACGTTGCTAAACGCACGCAGAGTTCAAAATGTTGGTCAAGGTGTTAACGATGCGTGTGGTACTTGTCATGAGGGTTTAATGAGGGAGGCGTAGACATTCGCCATTCTAAACAGATCCATCCATGACAACCTTCACCTTATTTAATACATCACAGAGGGGGTGGCTAAGGAACCTGACACGGGTGGTACCCTGATCAATTGAAAGCTTTCGATAGGGTCGATCATCAGTACCTGACGGCGGTCCTCAAGGCAGCTGGTTTCGGGCTTCTTATTAGTCTTCTAAAACGTCCTCTCTGACTAACCCTCTCCGATACCAACTGTTAAAATTACCCAAGCAACTCTTGGGTTCTCGGGTAACTTTAACGGCTGTTGCCCACTCTGTTACAGTCAGGCTAGCATTGATTATCTCTCCTCCCCTTTTCCATGCACACATTGCTCTATAGCAGTAGTTCCCAAACTTTTTTTTATCGTGGAATCCCTTGACATTATCGCGGAACCCCTTGCACATGAATTAAACTAGTAGTTGCGGAAGGTTGTGCTGCATGTTTAACAATTTCTGTATCTTCTATAGAAGATTTTGTTTCTGTATTACTTGTAATTTCAGTTCCTTTACGAATTTTTTGTTTTTTTTAACCATCGATCTATTGAAGAGCTTTGAAAATAAAAATTTTAATAAAACACAAAAATAAACTCGTTGTCAAGGAGCAAACGTTTATTGATACAGGACACAGCACGCGCTCACCGTGTGAGACTTGGTACCTATGTTACGTTTAAGAGAGAACTTAAATATTCAAATGAGAGATTCAAATACGTAAGTTTATTGTAAAAAGTTATAAATCTGATTATAATTCTGAGTATTACACGGTGCTCACAGTAGACCCTTAATAATGGAATACTATAACCTAACTGAACGATTTGGCTGAGAGCTCCGCAGTGTAACACTCTTTGCATGTTTATATGTGGAGTATATACCGATCATACACGTTACAACTTGTTAGTCTTTATTTTTATATAACTTCAACTTGCGCCTTACGGAACCCCTGGCCTTGCTTCACGGAACCCACTTTGGGAACCACTGCTCTATAGCTATTGACGTTGGGAATGAGGGTAGGATCAATCCAATCAGTTTCAGAGGACCTTGCAAACGTCATGGGTTCTGTCCCTCTTTTTCTGATGCTACAATGTCGGTTATTTTACATTACCAATACTTAGCCCAAGGAAAACAACAACAAGCAAAAGTGTTTTCCGTATTTTACTCTAATCTTTCCTGGATATTTTACTGTTGTTAATGGCGAATAGAAAGTAAGTTCAGTTAACTTCATTCACTTAACTTTTTATTTCCTGTCACTATAAACTACATTTACTTAGCGTTTAGTAAAAGATACCACTAGAAGAGTTGTTATTTTTGTTTAACCCCTAAGTCAGCCCCTATCCTGTAGTCCTATAATCACGGTGTTCCAGTCATGCCCATTCCGTCTGCTATTTCGAGGTGGTCCAATGACCATGTTTAAGTTTCTTTATAGTTTCAATGCTAGTAGAATTGTTGAATGTGGCTGAAAGTAAAAACAAATTGTATCTAGTTTAACACAGAGATAACGTTGAATCAAAATCTTCCTAAAACTCGACAAAATAGATTCCAATATTATTCTTGAATGAAGTCACGGTGGTGGATTGGTAGAATCGATAGAGTGTCGGACAAAATGCGTTGCGGTATTTAGTTACGATTTTCTACGTTTTGAGTTCAGATTTCACCGAGGTCAACTTTACTTTTCATCCTTCCAGAGTCGAAAAAATAGGTACCAAATAACTACTGGGTCTATATACAGTTCTCCCCCTGTATTCACGGGGGTTACGTTCCTAGAGCACCCGCGAAGAGTGAAAACCCGCGAATATTGGACGTGGTCCATAGAAGTGCCTATAAACGTCAAAACATAACGTAAAATATAGGTCGGTAAATACGGTATATTGTTATTAATAATTTAGCGTTAAAAAGCGTGAAAAAATATATATTGCCACGAAAAAAGCCATAAAAACATTGCGGAAGATATTTACGATTCCGCGAATATGCGGTGCTTTCCACGAACAATTATTAATTAGGTTCTAAGGAAAAATCCGCGAATAACCGGGACCGCGAATACCGGGGTACACTGTAATCGACTTTTTCTTCCCCCAAATTGCTGGCATTATGCCAATATTAGAAAGAATTATTATAACATTGTACAAAAATTAGTTTCAACCTCTACACGCACCTCTAATCAATACACATGTATTCCAAATACCTTTGATCTTTTTCTCCCAACTAAACCCAGTCTCTAGTAAACCATCATCATCTTTGCACCTACAGGATCGTCTGCCAACTCCCTTACTGTGACTACCCCCCCCCCCCTACCCCCCACATATTCACATAGTATACCTCTATCATACATGCCAGCTCTCATAGCACTTTAAATCAGTTGACTCGGGTGAACCATGATATTTCTACGCTAACCATTCCTGGTAGCTTATTTCTGGTCCATCAGAGATGGGCTAAACAGATGATTGGAACAATCCATTTAGGAAGTCTTTCCACACACCAAACATAACCCCAAATATCTCAAATAGTTCCCTCATAGCTGCCTTGTTATAGATCTCAAATAGTTCACTCATAGCTGCCTTTCTATAGTCCCTTATAAACAATCATTCAAAGTCCCTTATAAACAATCATACCACATTGGTGTACGCGGTATCGCAATATCAATGTGACGAGAAGCAAACCACTGTAGAGGACAGTTAGGAAAAGCGAATGAAGATTAGGTGACTTACAAGGAGTTCGAAAGTGCATCGAAGATTTTTAGAAGATTTTTAGCAGATAAAGAAGATTTTTTAGCAGATTTTTAGCAGATAAAGAAGATTTTTTAGCAGATTTTTAGAAGATTTTTAGCAGATAAATCTTTAAAATATGATTTTTAGTTGCGAGAAGGATCCTTAAAGAAGATTAGGTTATAAGGCTGCGTGTTTAAGTTTCTTCATGAGGAAAGGATCAAATAGGAAAGCACGGCGAGGAAATAACAAGGATTTATTTTTCTCCGTAAAATATTACAATAGAATGTTAGGCGCCATTGTGGAATATATCTAGGTAGGATGTTGCTGGGCCCTTGCCGAGAGGGCCATAGTTCCTTGGTAAATGTTTCATCTTGCCAGTTACTCCAGGGAACGAATTTAGTAACGTCCTGTTTGTACAAAAATGAAGCTGTAACTGTTTAGACGTGAAAAGAAAGGCGCGAAGCAATTGCTGGGCGGAATATATATAGTGCCACCAGTGACCCAATATATATAGATAGTGTCACTAACGACCCAATATATATAGTGCCACCAGTGACCCAATATATATAGTGCCACCAATGACCCAATATATGTAGTGCCACCAGTGACCCAATATATGTAGTGCCACCAATGACCCAATATATGTAGTGCCACCAGTGACCCAATATATGTAGTGCCACCAGTGACCCAATATATATAGTACCACCAGTAGCCCAATATATGTTGTACCACCAGTGACCCAATATATATAGTACCACCAGTAGCCCAATATATGTAGTGCCACCAGTGGCCCAATATATGTAGTGTCACCAGTGACCCAATATATATAGTGTCACCAGTGACCCAATATATATAGATAGTGTCACTAATGACCCAATATATGTAGTGTCACCAGTGACCCAATATATGTAGTGACACCAATGGCTCAATATATGTAGTGCCACCAGTGGCCCAATATATGTAGTGCCACCAGTGACCCAATATATGTAGTGACACCAATGGCTCAATATATGTAGTGCCACCAGTGGCCCAATATATATAGTGTCACCAGTGACCCAATATATATAGTACCACCAGTAGCCCAATATATGTTGTACCACCAGTGACCCAATATATGTAGTGACACCAATGGCTCAATATATGTTGTGATACAAGTGACCCAATATATGTAGTGTCACCAATGCTGGGGATAACGATGGAGAAAAATTGAACCCGGCGGATTTCAAATAAAAAATCCCTGGGTCTCACGAGAGAGTCACTATGTTAAGACAGGATGGTGTGCCATGCAAGGAGTGTCTAGTTCTGGTTAACAAACTGTTTCTCATTCGTCAAAGAACTTGGAAAGATATGACTGTATATTACTGGGAAAGAGCAGAAGACATTCACCTTCCCTAAGAATATAATTCAACCCCTCTTGATAATTCAGGCCAATTTTACCTCTGAATGTAGATAGAAAAATCTGGTGTCCTTGGCACTAGGGCTACCTCCCTACTCACCACCATAGGCGCTGAGCTAGCCAGCCGCAGGTGTGAGCCTCGCGAGTTGGAATGGCTCTTCCAGTGCATCTCCCTTACCACCCTGTCTCCATTCTCTCCGCTGGGGCTGTAGGGAGGCCAGCACGTTGGACCCCATTTGCTCACCATACAGAGAGATGGGGAGGGCGAGAGAGATGGAGGCGATGACAGTGGGAGTTCGGCTCTTCCACGTTTGGACCATATCCTTGTGGTTGTGTTCTCCTAAGTCTCTATCAGGAGTCCTAACAGTGATAAGTTGTCATACCACTTTGATTCTCTAGTTCATATTTTAACTTACGTATATTAATTCACCCAAACTTTTTTTCCTTGCCATTATTGCCAGACGAGTGATGACATTTGTTGGCTAATGCAGACTTGTCAGCTCTCCCTGTCCGACGGGGAGACCCCACCCACACACACTTTGGGGTGGGTGAGAGATGTCTTCTCTTATGAAAATGGGTATAGCTTTCATTATGTAAAATCTCCCCTTATTGTCTAATTTCTCCCCGTTTTGGAGCACTTTTTTTCATGGTACTCCCCGTTTAGATTTTTAGAGATTGGCAGGTCTGCTAATGTCTACATCGATGGTACGGGGTATAAGGAAGCATGGGTGTATAGAACATGCGACTTTGATATGAATGTCATACAGACAGCAAAGAAGGAGATAAGTAGCCTGGCGGTTGTATAGCTTGATCTGGCAAATGCTTTCGGACCGGTTTCACACAAACTATTTGAGTATGCCATGGAGTAGGTCGGGATTCCGCCTGAGGTGAGTAGGTGATGGATTATTATAGCAGATCCTACATGGGCTTTACCACAAAGACTCATACAACGGCTTGACACTAGTTGGAGGTAGGAATTGCAGCTGAGTGTACAATACTAGTCACATGCTTTATACTTGGAATGGAAGCCATCCTACACGGTGCAATATTTCACGACCACGAAATGAAGACACGCTGCTTAAAGAAATCTTTCATGGATGATGTAGCATTGTCAGCAAAACATAAGAAGTCAGTGGTAGAAATCCTGCGCAGACGGGAGTTTATTAAAGCTGGGCACGGATGTATTTCAAAATAAATAAATTGAGTAGTGAGACTCACGTCAAAGGGAGGAAAAAAGACGTGACGTATGAGATTGCCGGAGATGTGATGCCAGCAATAGCAGAGAAGCATGTGAAAAACCTAAGGAGGCTGAATTATGAGATCCTTAACAGTGCATAAGTATGTATGGTCTCGTAACTTCCGAAGGGATCGTTGGGGTGCCGTAGTGACATATGTCTTGGGTATTTTAAACCTGGCGGTTCCCATGATCTCTCCAGGTCAGAACACAGCTGATTTCTTCTAGAAAAGAAGATTGAGAGAATGGAAACGAGAAAGAGATATAAAGGAAGAATCGACCCCAGTACTGGACAGGTACTTTTTTTATTGACCTCAAAAGGATGAAAAGTAAAGTTGACCTCAGTGGGCTTTGAACTCAGACAGCAGAGAGCCGGAACGAATATCCGACTGTGCCTATTCGTTGGTCGTCTCGTAATGTTAGAAGTGAAGGAATTAAAATCCAGAAAATAGCAGCAACCGCTGATATTGAACGTAATCATACTGACACATGCAGAGACCATTGAGCGGAAAAGTAACATCTATATTAGCAAGTGGCTAAGATTGCCACAAACCTCTGAATATGTACGAAACGGTGGTACGATAGAATTACCAACCCACCAATAGTCGAGCATACAAATATAGTAAGGTTCCGATTGCACTGAAGCCGCGCTATTCGAAAGATAATGTCACCAGAGCTTAAGATTGGGAGAAAATTGGTGGCATCTGAAGCAATAGATTATTTTGTGACATTTTTAGTACACGAAGATATAGTAAGTTCCACACAGACCAATAGAGAATGCGTTGGAAATTCCGAATTCGGAGCACACTACGGCATGACCAGAAGGAGAAAAGAGACTCAATTGGGAACCAGGTAAAGAAGCAAGAGACAAGAAGTTGCTATGCTGGTTAGGTAGCAGTTATTCAAAGAGCCAGCCTTGTCACACATTGTGTCATGTTGAATCTCCCTGATAATTACGTTATGAGTACAGCTACATGTACGTTAATTACACAAGCAGACCTTTTAGTTGATCAAACAATTGGAATCACATCGTCGTAATCGACGGAAGTCCAACACTATGTCATGTCAACAGGCATCCAGACACCACCAGTCAATCCATCTGTCAGTTAGTCAGTCAGTCAGAAAGTCAGTCAGTTAGTCAGTCAGTCACTCCGTCAGCCAGTCAGTTAGTCAGTCCGCCAGTCAGTAACTTCGTCAGTGTGTCAGTCAGTTCACCAGTTAATCAGTCAGTAAGTCAGTAACTCCATCAATGTGTCAGTCAGTC
>OZ024740.1:292212818-292217818 GCA_964016885.1 Eledone cirrhosa
AATAGCAACATACCCAGATACAACAACAACAGACACGCAGACACAAACAACAATAACAACACACACAACAACGATAACACACACGGAGACAACAATATCAACAACACACACATCAACAACAACAACAATAGCAACATACCCAGATACAACAACAACAAACACGCAGACACAAACAACAATAACAACACACACAACAACGATAACACACACACACACGGAGACAACAACAACACACATCAACAACAACACACATCAACAACAACAACACACACGCATTCAATGCCTCTCACCACCACCACAATCTTAACAAACACACAGACACAGAAAACAAGTAATGACAGTAGCACAGAAATCAGAGAAATAAGAGAAAGTAATAGGATTAAAAGGAAAAGGAGATGGGAGACTAAGGACAAAGAGAATAACCAAGACGAATACACAGACACACAAAATAGGGTAGATAACAACATTGAGCCAGTGGAAAGAGACAGGAGTAATTATGAGAGACATAGAAACAACCATGAGGCTGTTGGTGGAAATGGAAATAGAAACAACATAACTAACAATAATAATAGCACTAGTACACATAAAGCAGCAGCCTGGAACTCTCCGTTTTATAACCCCTCCGATAAATCATTCGACCTACGACGAGTCCACGCCACGACTTTGCCATTTAACAAACGCACGCAGTTGCCGTCGCAGGTCGATGAACAAACAGAAGCACAATTTAGTATAGCTAAATCCGAACTTAGAAATATTATAGAACAGTATAGCAAGAAGCATAATAGAATAGAGGCCCAGCAACTGGGAGAAGAATCTGCAAATGGCTTGCGTAAGCTCATGCAGCGCTCGCGTAATGGAGAGATAGCATGTTTTCCAGCAGACAAGTCTGGCAGAATGTCGGTTGACAGCCTGCCAAACTACATCCAGGCAATGCAACCCCACATCACTAACACAAGAGAGGTAACACCACAGGAGCATGAGGATAGAGAAAAAGCCCTCAATGCCCATATGGTGATGTGGACGAATATAATGCAGCCCAACAAAAGGACTGCCAACAACTTCCAGGCCTGGAACAATGACGTGCCGGCGTTGTATGGGCTTCGAAAAGACCATAAAACGGGCTGGGACCCTGTCGCGGGACCACCAACACGGCCAGTCTGTGGGGCTAACATTGCTAGTAACTACAGACTGTCCTACTTCCTCTCCCTGATCATACGCCCCATCATTGAGATGTCCCCAGATGTGTGTGACAGCACGGAGGACCTCCTCAGCAGAATCGGCGCGGGTAACCGATCTGGGGACCTAACAAACTGCATAATAGGCAGTATGGATGTTGTGTCCCTGTATCCATCTATTGACGTGGATTTTGCTGTGGAGAAATGCGTAGAAATGATCAGCGAGAGCAAGGTTGAGTTCCATGGGATTGATACCAGTGAGCTGGGACTTCTACTTAAGCTTACCCATAGTAATAGTTACCTAGACACTTATGACCTTAGCAACCTGTGCCCTACAAGACCAGCAAGAGGCAGACCACCTACCATTACCTCTATGGCCAAGAAAACCCACACAGATAGATGGAACGGGTGGACCAGAGCCATACGGACACCTGAAAACCACGATGAACTGAAGAAAATGATTGCACATGCGGTAGGGGCCAGCATAAAATTAACCCTTAAGGAACATATGTTCAAATTTAATGGTAAAACATATGCCCAAGAGGAAGGAGCAGCCATTGGTGTTAGCATTGCAGGCGACATAGCTAACTTATTCATGGTATGGTGGGACAGTAGACTTAAACAAAAACTTAATGAACAATTAGAAGACAGCTTAACCCTGATAATGTACTCCCGCTACGTAGATGATATAAACATCGTAGTTAAGACACCCCCACTAAAGAACAGTCAGGAACTAGAGAAAAACACAATGGAAAGCATCCAGCAAATGGCAGACTCCATCCACCAGAGCATTAGAGTTACTATAGACTACCCAGGTAGACACCCCAACCATCGATTACCTGTACTAGACACAGAGCTCTGGTTAGATACCATTAACAACCAAAAACAAATCCTCCATTCCCATTATGCCAAACCCATGACTTCCAAACATCTGATCCACCGAAACTCGGCCATTTCGGACCATACCAAAATCAACATACTGATTGCGGATTTGGTACGGGTGATGAGAAATGTGTCCCACATGTGCAACCCCGAAGAACTAGAGAGACACATACAACACTTCATCCACCGTATGCAGTTCTCTGGCTACAATCAGAGAGATAGAATCAGAGTGTATAAAGGAGCCAGAACCAAATGGGAAAAAATGGTAAATAATGACATAAATGGGACCTGCCCCTTGTATAGGAGCAAATTTTGGAATAGAATAGAAAGAACTAGGAACAAGGCCAATAGAATAAACTCATGGTATGATAGCAATAAATACCAGAGTGTAATGTTCATCAATACAACCCCTAGAGGCGAACTAGCCTACAAATTTAGAAGGGCCCTAAATAAACATAATCTCAATATTAAGATAGTAGAAAGACCTGGTACCTCCGTAAAAACACTTATTAGCAAGACATACCCGTTCCAAAGACCCTCATGTATAGATAAGAAATGTATAACCTGTAAAATAAGCCCCCATATTAACTGTAAAACTAGAAATGTAGTGTATAGCATAAGATGTACTGAAGGACAATGTAGAAACAAAAATATAGTGTACATAGGTGAGACAGCTCGTAGTATAGGGGAACGAATAAATGAACACTGGCGAGACCTCCAAGATAATAAAGAATCATCTGTGCTCTACCAACATGCTAAGATAGAACACAGGGGTAAATTAGAGAGGATAGAAATAAAAATAGAATCCACACACAGAAAAGACGCAATGTTTAGGCAAATTACAGAGGCAGTAAGCATAAAAGAATTAAAACCAAAATTAAATAGAAAATATGAGTGGAACAGCAACATCACAACTTACAATGAAGGACAAAATGAAAACACACACACACATAGAACAAACAACCAACCAACAATAAATAAATAAATAAATAAACAAATAGATAAATGAACACAAACACACACAGACACCCGGATGTGGCGCATGCGCAAACTGAGCACACAACACACACACAGAAACAAAATGGCGTAGGATAGAAGAAAGGAAAGGCACAGAAACAAAGAAAGGAATCCCCAGTCACTGAAGAGGTCACAGAGTGTGTGACGAAAGGACTATGACTATATATAAACAACTATCTGGTTGTGGAACCAACCAACCAACCAGAAATTTATAAGTTTGTAAATTTGTAAATTTATAAATTTATAAATATATAATAAATTGAAGTGAAAGCAACTGGTGCGTGTGTTTCTTATTGGCAACATGACCCTCCCAAAGTATAACAATATCGGTTTCAACACACGATTTCAGATAAAGAATCTTGCTAAACAAATTCAGAAACGAAATATATATATATATATATATATATATATATATATATATAATAAATAGGGACGAGGTGTCAAATTTTCATTCATTAAGTTTAAGTTTATTCAGGTGTGACGCGCGTTTTGCGATTGATCTGCTGATCAGCTCAAGGTTCGATCTCTATCGATCGGGCTCGACTCTCTCTCTCTCTCTCTCTCTCTCTCACTCTCTCTCTCTCTCTCTCTCTCTCTCTCTCTCACTCTCTCTCTCTCTCTCTCTCTCTCTCTCTCTCTCTCTCTCTCTCTCTCTTTAATTTTTAATGCTAAGTTTTTTGTTATGATATATGTTGTGGTGGATCCAAGGAATTATTCGTCAGTTATTTTAACTTTATGAAGACTATTGGTTACGATGCTGGTCTCCCGATCATAAGGACATGTGTTCGATTCGTGGATTGGGCTGTGCCTTGTGTTCTTGAGCAAAATACTTTATTCAACGCTGTTCCTTCTGCAATGAATTACGGCCTGCAAATAGCACCAGTAATAGATAAACCGGTGGAAGCTTTGTTTCCTCGGTCCGATCTGACTATCGGCTCACTACTTTTCCTTTTTGTAGATATACCTGCTATATTCTACAGGTTTTTACTGGAATCAGTGAAGGGGTTTATGCAATTACTTAACCTACTAGAAATAGGAGTTAAATCTCTTTCGAATCACATTCCAGTGGTATAAAAGAGGAAGGAACCACAATACAAAAAGACGGGATGATCTTCTTCATCAGGGCGAGAGAGTAAAAAATTATTTTCTGCTATTGTAACTGACTCTTTCTTCTTCACATCCTCACAATTTATGTAATTGTATGTTTGGATCCGCATCTCCTAGTGGATTCATAGGAGCACCGTATTGACAGACGGCGTTTCTTGGGTATATTTTAATTGACAGAGCGCATCCATCTCCAGGACTGAACACAGCCAATTTCTTCCAGAGAAGGAGAAAAAGTTATAGAGAAGAAGCGAACAAGAGGAGGTATAATCGACCCCCGTATGGACTGGTACTTTTGTTATCGACCTCCAAAGGGTGAAAAGCAAAGTTGACCTCAGCGGGATTTGAACTCATACCACAGAGCATTCTAACCGACGTTCTAACGGCTCAGCCAATTCACCATTGTCAAATATGCGATGTGTTAATTCGAGCACTATTAGGGGGTGGGTTGCTATGTATCCTCGTATGTAAATAACTGTACACTATACTTGAAACTTAGATGGCTTATGTTATCTTTCATATTTAATGAAAAACATATATATGTAAACTTATATACAATTACACATGTTGTTGGACCTCCGTCGCTCATCAGAATAGTCTGCTCATCAAATCAACTCGCAAGGGATTTAGCATTCCGCAGACACGTGTACCACCAACGTAATTCTCAGGGAGATTCAGCGTGATACAGTATGTAACAAGGTCCTTTGAATCACAAGTAGAACTCACTTTTACCAGCTGGGTAGACTGGAGCAATATAAAAGCGTTTTGCTCAGATACAAAACATATTTATACACATATGTAGATAACATACATAGATGTATA
>OZ024740.1:292222818-292240318 GCA_964016885.1 Eledone cirrhosa
TTCTCAAACTTTTGGGGCCACCGCCCCCCTCACAGCCACATAAAACCCTCAGCGTCCCCCACCACCAGTCTGTGATGATACATCCAAACTTTACTAGCAGAGAAAGTGGACATTAAACAATGATGGTGATGATGTTAGTTTATCATTGGCAGTATCGGTAAGGGTCGGACGCCATGCTTTGAAGCATAGAGTTACCTCCCTTTATGATCTGAGTTCAAATCCCGCCGAGGTTAACTTTGCCTTTCATCCTTACGGGGTCGATAAAATAAAGTACCAGTAATGCACTGGAATAATTGCTGGCCTTGTGCCAAAAGTAGAAACAATCATTAGTAACACAGATGTAAAAAGAATGTGATGTCTTTATTATAGATGTCTATATGTCTTTATTATAGATGTCTATATAAATGCTTAATATACATGTGCAATATATTTGTAAAAAAAGAAAAAAAACAGCTATTTATTGCTTAAAATTTAAACAATAAATAGCTTGTTTTTTTCTTTTTTTTAATACTACACTGTCGCCCCCCCCCCCCCCATATCATTTTGGGAAACAATGATCTATATTTTTTCGTGGAGCTTATCCTTTATTCCGTCATTAATCCATTAACGTATTTATGCCAACCAACTGGCTAATATTTTGAACCTACACTTGGCATGGTGATCCCACTGGGTGATCCGTGATATATATATATATATATATATATATATATATATATATATATATATATATATATATATATATATATATATATATACATACCAATGATGGTTGGCAAATCACTGATGAGGGACTAATTTTATAATATGTAATCCATGTGCAACCATGCAGTATTCTTCTCCCCTTGTTTTTCATATATATTTACCTAAACTGCGATTATCTGTTTCTCTCTTTCTCTCTTACTGCTCCCCCGTTCTCTCTGTTTCTCTTACCTTCTTTCGTCCCCTCTGTCAGTTAACACTTTCTCTCGACTGACCTCTTCCTCGCACTTCCACTCACTCACTCTCTATTTCTCCCCTTCTCACTTCCTCCCGTTCGCTAGTAGTGGGGTTCCTTCTTTCTCACACCGCACTCACGGCGTACGGTCTGCTTCTCTGACCGCTCATGAAATTCACCCAGCTTATGCTGATCGGATAACTACCATGTGGCTTGCTGTTTTCCCAACCTTCGGTTTGCTTTTCCTTCTATTGTTTACTTGTCTCACTCGCTTTACGCGTTTCACTTGTCCCAATAGCTTATTTTAGTTATTGCTCGCACCAACCTGAGGTATCTGATTTTTAATGCGATGAAATACCAATGATGGTTGGCAAATCACTGATGAGGGACTAATTTTATAATATGTAATCCATGTGCAACCATGCAGTATTCTTCTCCCCTTGTTTTTCATATATATATATATATATATATATATATATATATATATATATATATATATATATATATATATGAGTGTGTGTGTGTGCGTGTGTGTGTGTGTGTGTGTGTGTGCGTGTGTGTGTGCGCGTGTGTGTGTGTGTGTGCATGTATATAAATATATATAAATATGTGTATACTAATTATATATCACACTGTATGTTCACTTCTTAAAACAGGTCTCATTCACTCTCTTACTACAAGTATTAGACACGCTAGAACAGCCACTCCACATCGCGGGGGGTCGCACTTGCACTTAGTAGGTATGTAGACCGATAGCAGTTAGTATGTATGTAGACCGGGGGCCAAGAACGTTGGAATTCTTCACACCCATTAGCTCGACCACAAACCTCCCAGAGAGCGGCCGATACTTTGACTGTTTGCCCTCTTCGGCCTGGCGAGCAGAAAAGCCTGGGCTGGTAGTGGGAGCAACCTTCTCTCAGAGACATCCTAAAACGAACATGGCCGACCGATGGGTATCTAGTCCATGTGCTTGATAAGCTAGCAGTCATACAATAATAAGCCAGCAGTCATACACTAAGACAGCAGTCATACAATGATAAACCAGTAGACATACAATAATAAGAGACATACCACAATAAGCGAGCAATTATACAATGATAAGTGAGCAGTCATACAATAAGCCAGCAGTCATACAATGATAAGCCAGCAGTCATACAATAAGAGAGCAGTCATACAATGCTAAGTCAGCAATCATACAATGATAAGCCTGCAGTCATACAATGAAAAGACAGCAGTCATACAATGATAAGACAGCAGTCATACAATGATAAGCCAGCAGTCATACAATGATAAGCCAGCAGTCATACAATAAGCCAGCAGTCATACAATAATAAGCCAAGAGTCATACAATAATAAGCCAACAGTCATACAATAAGTCAGCAGTCATACAATAATAAGCCAACAATCATACAATAATAAGACAGCAGTCATACAATAAGCCAGCAGTCATACAATGATAAGACAGCAGTCATACAATGATAAGCCAACAGTCATAGAATGATAAGACGGCAGTCATACAATAAGTCAGCAGTGATACAATAAGCCAGCAGTCATTCCACAATAAGCCAGTAGTCATACAATAATAAGACAGCAGTCATACAATAAGACAGCAGTCATACAATAAGACAGCAGTCATACAATAAGACAGCAGTCATACAATAAGACAGCAGTCATACAATGATAAACCAGTAGACATACAATAATAAGAGAGATACCACAATAAGCGAGCAGTCATACAATGATAAGTGAGCAGTCTTACAATAAGCCAGCAGTCATACAATGATAAGCCAGCAGTCATAAATAAGAGAGCAGTCATAAAATGCTAAGTCAGCAGTCATACAATGATAAGACAGCAGTCATTCAATGAAAAGACAGCAGTCATACAATGAAAAGACAGCAGTCATACAATGATAAGACAGCAGTCATACAATGATAAGCCAGCAGTCATACAATAATAAGCCAGCAGTCATACAATAATAAGCCAAGAGTCATACAATAATAAGCCAACAGTCATACCATAAGACAGCAGTCATACAATAATAAGCCAACAGTCATACAATCAGCTAGTAGTCATACAATAAGTCAGCAGTCATACAATAATAAGCCAACAATCATACAATAATAAGACAGCAGTCATACAATAAGCCAGCAGTCATACAATGATAAGACAGCAGTCATACAATGATAAGCCAACAGTCATAGCATGATAAGACGGCAGTCATACAATAAGTCAGTAGTGATACAATAAGCCAGCAGTCATTCCACAATAAGCCAGTAGTCATACAATAATAAGACAGAAGTCATACAATAAGCCAGCAGTCATACAAAAATAAGCCAACAGTCATACAATAAGCCAGCAGTCATACAATAAGCCAGCAGTCATACAATAAGCCAGCAGTCATACAATAAGCCAGCAGCCATACAATAAGCCAGCAGTCATACAATAAGTCAGCAGTCATACAATAAGTCAGCAGTCATACAATAAGCCAGCAGTCATACAATAAGCCAGCAGTCATAAAATAAGCCAGCAGTCATACAATAAATCAGAAGTCATACAATGATAAGACAGCAGTCATACAATGATAAGACAGCAGTCATACAATAAGCCAACAGTCATACAATAAGACATCAGTAATACAATAAAACAGCAGTCATACAATGATAAGCCAGCAGTCATACAATGATAAGACAGCAGATAGACAATAAGCCAGATGTCTTACAATAAGCCAGCAGTCATACAATAAGACAGCAGTCATACAATGATAAGCCAGCAGTAATACAATGATAAGACAGCAGTCATACAATAAGTCAGCAGTCATACAATAAACCAGCAGTCATCCAATAAGCCAGCAGTCATACAATAAGCCAGCAGTCATACAATAAACCAGCAGTCATACAATAAGCCAGCTGTTTTACAATAAGACAGCAGTCATACAATGAGCCATCAATTATACACTAAGTCAGCAGTCATACAATAAGACAGCAGTCATACAATAGCCAACAGTCATACAAATAAGTCAGCAGTCATACACTAAGCCAGAAGTCATACAATAAGCCAGCAGTCATACAATAAGACAGCAGTCATACAATAAGTCAGAAGTCATACAATAAGCCAGCAGTTATACAATGATAAGCCAGCAGTCATACAATAAGAGAGCAGTCATAAAATACTAAGTCAGCAGTCATACAATCATAAGCCTGCAGTCATACAATGATAAGACAGCAGTCATAGAATGAAAAGACAGCAGTCATACAATAATAAGCCAGCAGTCATACGATAATAAGCCAAAAGTCATACAATAAGACAGCAGTCATACAATAATAAGCCAACAGTCATACAATCAGCCAGTAGTCATACAATAAGTCAGCAGTCATAGAATAATAAGCCAACAGTCATACAATGATGAGACAGCAGTCATACAATGATAAGCCAGCAGTCATAGAATGATAAGACGGCAGTCATACAATAAGCCAGCAGTGATACAATAAGCCAGCAGTCATTCCACAATAAGCCAGTAGTCATACAATAATAAGACAGCAGTCATACAATAAGCCAGCAGTCATACAATAAGCCAGCAGTCATACAATAAGTCAGCAGTCATACAATAAGCCAGAAGTCATACAATAAGCCCGCAATCATAAAATAAGCCAGCAGTCATACAATAAGCCAGCAGTCATACAATAAGCCAGCAGTCATACAATAAGTCAGCAGTCATACAATAAGTCAGCAGTCATACAATAAACCAGCAGTCATACAATAAGCCAGCAGTCATACAATAAGGCAGCAGTCATACAATGATAAGACAGCAGTCATACAATGATAAGACAGCAGTCATACAATAAGCCAACAGTCATACAATAAGACATCAGTAATACAATAAGACAGCAGTCATACAATGATAAGCCAGCAGTCATACAATGATAAGACAGCAGTGAGACAATAAGCCAGCAGTCTTACAATAAGCCAGCAGTCATACAATAAGACAGCAGTCATACAATGATAAGCCAGCAGTAATACAATGATAAGCCAGCACTAATACAATGATGAGACAGCAGTCATACAATAAGCCAGCAGTCATAGAATAAGTCAGCAGTCATAGAATAAGACAGCAGTCATAGAATAAGTCAGCAGTCATAGAATAAGACAGCAGTCATACAATAAGTCAGCAGTCAAACAATATACCAGCAGTCATACAATAAGACAGCAGTCGTACAATAAGACGGCAGTCAAACAATATACCAGAGAGTCATACAACAAGTCAGCAGTCATACAATAAGCTAGCAGTCATACAATGAGCCAGCAGTTTTACAATAAGACAGCAGTCATACAATAAGCCAGATGTCATACAATAAGCCAGCAATCATACACTTAGTCAGCAGTCATACAATAAGACAGCAGTCATACAATAAGCCAACAGTCATACAAATAAGTCAGCAGTAATACAATAAGCCAACAGTCATACATTAAGCTAGCAGTCATACAATAAGCCAGCAGTCATACAATAAGACAGCAGTCATACAATAAGCCAGCAGTCATACAATAAGTCAGCAGTCATACAATGATAAGACTGCAGTCATACAATAAGACAGCAGTCATAAAATTAGCCAGCAGTCATACAATAAGACAGCAGTCATACAATAAGCTAACAGTCATACAATAAGACAGCAGTCACACAATGACAAGCCAGCAGTCATACAATGACAAGCCAGCAGTCATACAATAATAAACAAACCAACAGTCATACAATAAGACAGCAGTCATACAATAAGTCAGCATTCATACAATAAGCCAACAGTCGTACAATAAATCAGAGTCATACAATGATAAGCCAGCAGTCATACAATAAGCCAGCAGTCATACATTAAACCACAGTCATACAATAAGCCAGCAGTCCTACAATAAGCCAGCAGGCATACAATAAGACAGCAGTCATACAATAAGCCAGCAGTTATACAATAAGTCAGCAGTCATGCAATAATAAGCCAGCAGTCATACAATAATCCAGCAGTCATACAATAATACAGCAGTCATACAGTAAGCCAGCAGAAATACAATAAGGCAGCAGTCATACAATGACAAGCCAGCAGTCATACAATAATAAGCCAGCAGTCATACAATAATAAGACAGCTGTCATACAATGATAAGCCAGCAGTCATACAATAAGCCAGCAGTCATACAATAAGCCAGCAGTCATACAATAAGCCAGCAGTCATACAATGATAAACCAGCAGTCATACAATAAGCCTGCAGTCATACAATGATAAGACAGCAGTCATACAATGATAAGACACCAGTCATACAATAAGCCAACAGTCATACAATAAGACAGCAGTAATACAATAAGACAGCAGTCATACAATGATAAGCCAGCAGTCATACAATGATAAGACAGCAGGTAGACAATAAGCCAGATGTCTTACAATAAGCCAGCAGTCATACAATAAGACAGCAGTCATACAATGATAAGCCAGCACTAATACAATGATAAGACAGCAGTCATACAATAAGCCAGCAGTCATACAATAAGTCAGCAGTCAAACAATATACCAGCAGTCATACAATAAGACAGCAGTCGTACAATAAGACAGCAGTCAAACGATATACCAACAGTCATACAATAAGTCAGCAGTCATACAATAAACTAGCAGTCATACAATAAGCCAGTAGTTTTACAATAAGACAGCAGTCATACAATAAGCCAGCAGTCATACAATAAGCCACCAGTCATACAATAAGCCAGCACTAATACAATAAGCCAGCACTCATACAATAAGCCAACAGTCATACAATAAGCCAGCAGTCATACAATAAGCCAGCAGTCATACAATAAGCCACCAGTCATACAATAAACCAGCAGTCATACAATAAGCCAGCAGTTTTACAATAAGCCAGCAGTCATACAATAAGCCAGCAGTCATACAAAAAGCCAGCAATCATACACTAAGTCAGCAGTCATACAATAAGACAGCAGTCATACAATAAGCCAACAGTCATACAAATAAGTCAGCAGTCATACAATAAGCCAACAGTCATACAATAAGCCAGCAGTCATACAATAAACCAGCAATCATACACTAAGTAAGCAGTCATACAATAAGTCAGCAGTAATACAATGATAAGACAGCAGTCATACAATAAGACAGCAGTCATAAAATAAACCAGCAGTCATACAATAAGACAGAAGTCATACAATAAGCTAACAGTCATACAATAAGATAGCAATCACACAATGACAACCCAGCAGTCATACTATGATAAGACAGCAGTCATACAATAAGTCAACAGTCATCCAATAAGACATCAGTAATACAATAAGACAGCAGTCATACAATGATAAGCCAGCAGTCATACAATGATAAGACAGCAGTGAGACAATAAGCCAGGAGTCTTACAATATGCCAGCAGCCATACAATAAGACAGCAGTCATACAATGATAAGCCAGCAGTAATACAATGATAAGCCAGCACTAATACAATGATAAGTCAGCAGTCATACAATAAGCAGTCATACAATAAGCCAGCAGTCATACAATAAGTCAACAGTCATACAATAAGCCAGCAGTTTTCCAATAAGACAGCAATCATACAATAAGCCAGCAGTCATACAATAAGCCCACAGTCATACAATAAGCCAGCAATCGTACACTAAGTAAGCAGTCATACAATAAGTCAGCAGTAATACAATGATAAGACAGCAGTCATACAATAAGACAGCAGTCATAAAATAAACCAGCAGTCATACAATAAGACAGCAGTCATACAATAAGCTAACAGTCATACAATAAGATAGCAATCACACAATGACAACCCAGCAGTCATACAATTACAAGCCAGCAGTCATACAATAATAAACAAACCAACAGTCATACAATAAGCCAGCAGTCATACAATAAGTCAGCAGTCATACAATAAGCCAACAGTCATACAAATAAGTCAGCAGTCCTACAATAAGCCAACAGTCATACACTAAGACACCAATCATACAATAAGCCAGCAGTCATACAATAAGACAGCAGTCATACAATAAGCTAATAGTCATACAATAAGACAGCAGTCACACAATGACAACCCAGCAGTCATACAATTACAACCCAGCAGTCATACAATAGTAAACAAACCAACAGTCATACAATAAGTCAGCAGTCATACAATAAGCCAACAGTCATACAATAAATCAGAGTCATACGATGATAAGCCAGCAGTAATACAATGATAAGCCAGCACTAATACAATGATAAGTCAGCAGTCATACAATAAGCAGTCATACAATAAGCCAGCAGTCATACAATAAGTCAACAGTCATACAATAAGCCAGCAGTTTTCCAATAAGACAGCAATCATACAATAAGCCAGCAGTCATACAATAAGCCCACAGTCATACAATAAGCCAGCAATCGTACACTAAGTAAGCAGTCATACAATAAGATAGCAGTAATACAATGATAAGACAGCAGTCATACAATAAGACAGCAGTCATAAAATAAACCAGCAGTCATACAATAAGACAGCAGTCATACAATAAGCTAACAGTCATGCAATAAGATAGCAATCACACAATGACAACCCAGCAGTCATACAATTACAAGCCAGCAGTCATACAATAATAAACAAACCAACAGTCATACAATAAGCCAGCAGTCATACAATAAGTCAGCAGTCATACAATAAGCCAACAGTTATACAAATAAGTCAGCAGTCATACAATAAGCCAACAGTCATACACTAAGCCAGCAATCATACAATAAGCCAGCAGTCATACAATAAGACAGCAGTCATACAATAAGCCAGCAGTCATACAATAAGTCAGCAGTAATACAATGATAAGACAGCAGTCATACAATAAGACAGCAGTCATAAAATAAGCCAGCAGTCATACAATAAGACAGCAGTCATACAATAAGCTAATAGTCATACAATAAGACAGCAGTCACACAATGACAACCCAGCAGTCATACAATTACAACCCAGCAGTCATACAATAGTAAACAAACCAACAGTCATACAATAAGTCAGCAGTCATACAATAAGCCAACAGTCATACAATAAATCAGAGTCATACAATGATAAGCCAGCAGTCATACAATAAGCCAGCAGTCATACAATAAACCACAGTCATACAATAAGCCAGCAGACCTACAATAAGACAGCAGTCATACAATAAGCCAGCAGTCATACAATCAGCCAGAAGTCATACAATAAGTCAGCAGTCATACAATAATAAGCCAGCAGTCATACAATAATAAGCCAGCAGTCATAAAATAATCCAGCAGTCATACAATAAGACAGCAGTCATTCAATAAGCCAGCAGTCATACAATAAGCCAGCAGAAATACAATAAGGAAGCAGTCATACAATAATAAGCCAGCAGTCATACAATAATAAGCCATCAGTCATATAATAAGCCAGCAGTTATACAATGATAAGACAGCAGTCATACAGTAATAAGCAAGCCAAAGTCATACATTGATAAGCCAGCATCATACAATAATAAGCCAGCAGTCATACTATGATAAGATGGCAGTCATACAATAATAAGCCGGCATTCATACAATAATAAGCCAGCAGTCATACAATAAGCCAGCAGTCATACAATAAGACAGCAGTCATACAATGATTAGCCAGCATCATACAATAATAAGCCAGCTGTCATTCAATGATAAGACGGCAGTCATACAATAATAAGCCAACAGTCATACAATAATAAGCCAGCAGTCAAACAATAATAAGCCAGCAGTCATACAATAAGCCAGCAGTCGTACAATAAGCCAGCAATCATACAATAAGACAGCATTCATACAATGAAAAGCCAGCAGTCATACAATAATAAGCCAGCAGTCATACAATGATAAGTCAGCAGTCATACATTAAGCCGACAGTCATACAATGATAAGACATCAGTCATACAATAAGCCAGCAGTCATACAATAAGTAAGCAGTCATACAATGATAAACCTGCAGTCATACAATGATAAGACGGCAGTCATACAATGATAAGTCAGCAGTCACAGAATAATAAGACAGCAGTCATACAATAATAAGCCAGCAGTTGTACAATGATAAGTCACCAATCATACAATTATACAGCAGTCATACAATAAGCCAGCAGTCATACAAGGATAAGACAGCAGTCATACAATAATAATCCAGCAGTCATAAAATAAGCCAACAGTCATACAATAAGCCAGCAGTCATACAATAAGACAGCAGTCATACAATGATAAGCCAGCAGTAATACAATATTAAGCCAGCAGTCATACAATGATAAGACAGCAGTCATACAATAATAATCCAGCAGTCATAAAATAAGCCAACAGTCATACAATAAGCCAACAGTCATACAATGATAAGACAGTAGTCAGACAATGATAAGCCAGCAGTCATACAATAAGACAGCAGTCATTTAATGATAAATCAGCAGTCATATAATAAGCCAGCAGTGATACAATAAGACAGTAGTCATACAATAATAAGCCAGCAGTCATAAAATAATAAGCCAGCAGTCATACAATGATAAGCCAGCAGTCATACAATAATAAGCCAGCAGTCATACAATAATATGCCAGAAGTTATACAATAATAAGCCAGCAGTCATACAATAATAAGTCAGTAGTCATACAATGATAAGACAGCAGTTATACAATAGTAAGTCAGCAGTGATGTAATAAGCCAGCAGTGATACAATAAGACAGCAGTCATACAATAATAAGCCAGCAGTTATACAATAATAAGCCAGCAGTCATACAATAAGCCAGCAATCATACAATAAGCCAACAGTCATACAATGATAATCCAGCACTCATACAATGATAAGCCAACAGTCATACAATAAGCCAGCAGTCACACAATAAGCCTGCAGTCATACAATAAGCCAGGAGTCGTACAGTAAGCCAGCAGTCATACAATAACCCAGCAGTCATACAATAACACAGCAGTCATACAATAAGCCAGCATTCATACAATAAGCCAGCAGTCATACAATAAGTCAACAGTCATACAATAAGCCAAAGGTCATACAATAAGCCAAAGGTCATACAATATGCCAGCAGTCACACAATGACAAGCCACCAGTCATACAATAATAAGCAAGCCAACAGTCATACAATAAGACAGCAGTCATACAATAAGCCAGCAGTCATACAATAAGTCAGCAGTCATACAATAAGCCAACAGTCATACAATAAGTAAGCAGTCATACAATAAGACAGCAGTCATACAATAAGCCAGCAGTCATACAATAAGCCAACAGTCATACAATGAGTCAGCAGTCAAACAATAAGACAGCAGTCATACAATAAGCCAGCAGTCATACAATAAGTAAGCAGTCATACAATAAGCCAGCAGTCATACAATAAGCCATCAGTCATACAATAAGATAACAGTCATACAATAAGCCAGCAGTGATACAATAAGTAAGCAGTCATACAATAAGCCAGCAGTCATACAATAAACCATCAGTCATACAATAAGACAGCAGTCATACAATAAGCCATCCGTCATACAATAAGGCAGCAGTCATACAATGAGTCAGCAGTCATACAATGACAAGCCAGCAGTCATACAATAATAAGCCAGCAGTCATATAACAAGCCAGCAGTCATACAATGATAAGCAAGCCAAAGTCATACAATAAGACAACAGTCATACAATAAGCCATCAGTCATACAATAAGTCTGCAGTCATACAATAAGCCAGCAGTCATACAATAAGTCAGCAGTCATATAATAAACCAGCAGTCATACGATGACAAGCCAGCAGTCATACAATGACAAGCCAGCAGTCATACAATAATAAACAAGCCAACAGTCATACAATAATAAACAAGCCAACAGTCATACAATAAGACAGCAATCATACAATGATAAGCTAGCAGTCATACAATAATAAGCAAGCCAATAGTCATATAATAAGTCAGCAGTCATACAATAAGCTAACAGTCACACTATAAGTCACCAATCATACAATAAGCCAGCAGTCATACAATAAGCCAGCAGTCATACAATGACAAGCCAGCAGTAATACAATAAGCCAGCAGTCATACAATGATAAACAAGCAGTCATACAATAAGCCAGCAGTCATACAATAAACCAGCAGTCATACAATGACAAGCAGCAGTCATACAATAAGCCAGCAGTCATACAATTATAAGACGCCAGTCATACAATGATAAGTCAGCAGTCATAAAATAATAAGCCAGCAGTCATACAATAATAAGTCAGCAGTCATACAATAAGACAGCAGTCATACAATGATATGACAGAAGTCATACAATAATAAGCCAGCAGCCATACAATGATAAGTCAGCAGTCATACAATAAACCAACAGTCATACAATGATAGGACAGCATTCATACAATAAGTCATCAGTCATACAATGATAAGCCAGCAGAGCAGTCATACAATTATAAGCCAGCAGTCATACAATGATAAGCCAGCAGTCATGCAATGATAAGCCAGCAGTTATACAATAATAAGTCAGCAGTCATACAATGATAAGTCAGCAGTCATATCATATGCCAGCACTCATTCAATGATAAGACAGCAGTCATACAATAATAAGTCAGCAGTCATACAATAAGCCAGCAGTCATACAATAAGCCAGCATTCATACAATGATAAGCCAGCAGTCATACAATGATTAGCCAACAGTCATACAATAAGCCAGCATTCATACAATAAGTCAGCAGCCATACAATGATAATACAGCTGTCATACAATGATAAGCCAGCAGTCATACAATAAGCCAGCAGTCATACAATAAGCCAGCATTCATACAATGATAAGCCAGCAGTCATACAATGATAAGCCAGCAGTCATACAATAATAAGCCAGCAGTCATACAATGATAAGTCAGCAGTCATAAAATAATAAGCCAGCAGTCATACAATAATGAGCCAAAAGTTATACAATAATAAGCCAGCAGTCATACAATAATACGTCAGCAATCATACAATGATAAGACAGCAGTCATACAATAGTAAACCAGCAGTCATAAAATAAGCCAACAGTCATACAATAAGCCAGCAGTCATACAATAATAAGCCAGCAGTTATACAATAATAAGCCAGCAGCCATACAATGATAAGTCAGCAGTCATACAATAAGCCAACAGTCATACAATGATAGGACAGCATTCATACAATGATGAGTCAGCAGTCATACAATGATAAGACAGCTGTCATACAATGATAAGCCAGCAGTCATACAATAATAAGCCAGCAGTCATACAATGATAAGACGGCAGTCATACATTGATAAGTCAGCAGTCATACAATAATAAGCCAGCAGTCATAAAATAATAAGCCAGAAGTTATACAATAATAAGCCATCAGTCATACAATAATAAGTCAGCAGTCATACAATGATAAGCCAGCAGTCATACAATAAGCCAGCAGTCATACAATAAGCCAGCAGTCATACAATAAGCCAGCAGTCATACAATGATAAACCAGCAGTCATACAATAAGACAGCAGTTATACAATAGTAAGCCAGCAGTCATAAAATAATCCAACAGTCATACAATAAGCCAGCAGTCATACAATAATAAGCCAACAGTCATACAATAATAAGCCAGCAGTCATACAATAATAAGCTAGCAGTCATACAATAATAACCCAGCAGTCATACAATAATAAGCCAGCAGTCATACAATAAGACAGTAGTCATACAATGATAAGCCAGCAGTCATACAATAAGTCAGCAGTCATACAATGATAAGCCAGCAGTCATACAATGATAAGCCAGCAGTCATACAATGATAAGTCAGCAGTCATACAATGATAAGCCAGCAGTCATACAATAAGACAGCAGTCATACAATAAGCCAGCAATCATACAATAAGCCAACAGTCATACAATGATAAGCCAGCAGTCATACAATGATAAGCCAACAGTCATACAATAAGCCAGCAGTCATACAATGATAAGCCAGCAGTCTTACAATAATAAGCCAGCAGTCATACAATGATAAGACGGCAGTCATACATTGATAAGTCAGCAGTCATACAATAATAAGCCAGCAGTCATACAATAATAAGCCAGAAGTTATACAATAATAAGCCAGCAGTCATACAATAATAAGTCAGCAGTCATACAATGATAAGCCAGCAGTCATACAATAAGCCAGCAGTCATACAATAAGCCAGCAGTCATACAATGATAAACCAGCAGTCATACAATAAGACAGCAGTTATACAATAGTAAGCCAGCAGTCATAAAATAAGCCAACAGTCATACATTAAGCCAGCAGTCATACAATAATAAGCCAACAGTCATACAATAATAAGCCAGCAGTCATACAATAATAAGCCAGCAGTCATACAATAATAAGCCAGCAGTCATACAATAATAAGCCAGCAGTCATACAATAAGACAGTAGTCATACAATGATAAGCCAGCAGTCATACAATAATAAGCTAGCAGTCATACAATAATAAGCCAGCAGTCATACAATAATAAGCCAGCAGTCATACAATAAGACAGTAGTCATACAATGATAAGCCAGCAGTCATACAATAAGTCAGCAGTCATACAATGATAAGCCAGCAGTCATACAATGATAAGCCAGCAGTCATACAATGATAAGTCAGCAGTCATACAATGATAAGCCAGCAGTCATACAATAAGACAGCAGTCATACAATAAGCCAGCAATCATACAATAAGCCAACAGTCATACAATGATAAGCCAGCAGTCATACAATGATAAGCCAACAGTCATACAATAAGCCAGCAGTCATACAATGATAAGCCAGCAGTCTTACAATGATAAGCCAGCAGTCATACAATAAGCCAGCAGTCATACAATAATAAGCCAGCAGTCATACCATAATCCAGCAGTCATACAATAAGACAGCAGTCATACAATAAGCCAGCAGAAATACAATAAGGCAGCAGTCATACAATGACAAGCCAGCAGTCATACAATAATAAGCCAGCAGTCATACAATAATAAGACAGCTGTCATACAATGATAAGCCAGCAGTCATACAATAAGCCAGCAGTCATACAATAAGCCAGCAGTCATACATTGATAAACCAGCAGTCATACAATAAGACAGCAGTTATACAATAGTAAGCCAGCAGTCATAAAATAAGCCAACAGTCATACATTAAGCCAGCAGTCATACAATAATAAGCCAACAGTCATACAATAATAAGCCAGCAGTCATACAATAATAAGCTAGCAGTCATACAATAATAAGCCAGCAGTCATACAATAATAAGCCAGCAGTCATACAATAAGACAGTAGTCATACAATGATAAGCCAGCAGTCATACAATAAGTCAGCAGTCATACAATGATAAGCCAGCAGTCATACAATGATAAGCCAGCAGTCATACAATGATAAGTCAGCAGTCATACAATGATAAGCCAGCAGTCATACAATAAGACAGCAGTCATACAATAAGCCAGCAATCATACAATAAGCCAACAGTCATACAATGATAAGCCAGCAGTCATACAATGATAAGCCAACAGTCATACAATAAGCCAGCAGTCATACAATGATAAGCCAGCAGTCTTACAATGATAAGCCAGCAGTCATACAATAAGCCAGCAGTCATACAATAATAAGACAGCAGTCATACAATAATAAGCCAACAGTCATACAATGATAAGACAGCAGTCATACAATGATAAGGCAAGCAGTCATACAATAAGTCAGCAGTCATACAATAATAAGCCAACAGTCATACAATAAGCCAGCAGTCATACAATGATAAGCCAGCAGTCCTACAATGATAAGCCAGCAGTCATACAATGATAAGGCAGCAGTCATGCAATAAGCCATCAGTCATCAATAAGCCAGCAGTCATACAATATGTGCTCACTTCTCCTAGCGCTTCGTATCAATCTCCCAAATAAAATAATTCCAACTTACACTGCTGCAAGATGGCAAACTTAGTTTTTCCCATATCTTTCTCTGACCAAACGAAAAAAACTACCAAGCTTGCTTTTTCCACTACACATGGCCAAATCATGAGAAAGGTCATAACACAATTACGACCCTGTCTACCACCTTGGATATGTCCATAGTGTCGCTACGCGGCAATGGTATTTGTATGTATGTATGGTCCCGTAACTCCTGATCGAGTGATAGGGGCGCCCTATTGACATACGACGTTTCTTGGGCATTTTAAGCCTGACGGAGCCCATCCCTCTCCAGGCCTGAGTACAGCAGATTTCTCCCAGAGAAAGATAGAAAGTGAGAAAGGGGAAATGAGAAAGAGATATAGAGGAAGAATTCACCCAGTACTAGACTGGCACTTTTTTTAATCTACATCGAAAGGATGAAAGACAAAGTTGACCTCGGCGGGATTTGTACTCAGAGAGCAGAGAGCTGGAACGAATAGCATAAAGCATTCTATCCAACGGTCTAACGATTCTGCCAATTCACCGCTTATAAAGGTATTTAGTCTTGTCTAAAGTCTGTCTCAAGCCAGGAGGCTCACATGGCCGGTGCTTATCCTAGTTTCGTGATGTGAAGCGATTGAGAGTACAAGACTCCCTCCTCGCTAGACAAAACCCCAGTCCATCACATGGTTAAACCTACACCTGTTACTGGTGTTAACTTTTAACTGAGTATAATGGAACAATGTGAAATGAATAGATTTGCTCAAGAACACAACACAAAACCCAGCCCAGGAATCGTTTAGTGGTGCACTTCTCTGAGGTCTGCGTCCTAGGCGGCTGCCTAGCTTGCCTTAATAGAAGCACCGACTCTGATAACGGAGGTTAAGAATACCTCACTCCCACTGGTCTTACAGAATGCCGGACACCAGCTCGGAATTTCTAAGCTGGGTTTCTAGCAGCAACTATCCACAGCAGGCTAGCCTGGTGTGGATAGGGACGATGAATGTGATGTGCAGGGTGTGCAAACCACCCAGATTTCCCCCCTTTTCTTTTTCGAGGTGAGGGACAGTTCATTATCTGCGTGTCTTTGTTGTAGGCCAAGGGGCGTGTAACAAAACGAAATGTACCTGTATATATATATATATACACACATATATATATATATACACACATATATGTATATATACACATACACATACATACACATACATTTTGGTATGTGAAGGGTAAGGCAAAAAAAAGGGGGGAAAAGGAGGGGGGAAAATGACATAGGAAAAGGTTAAATATAAGGGGAGATAAGGGAGAAAGAGAATACAAGAGTACAGAACGTGGATTCAGCAGGTAAAAAAACCGTAGTAGAAGTAAAGAGCAGGAAAGGAGTTCAAGGCGGTTGAGTTATCATAGGAATGATAATAGCACTTTGTATAACCAACTTTTAACTAATAGTATCACCAACAAATATCAGTTAACTAATAATAATACCTACAATACTATTAATAAAGAAGCTAAAGAACTAGCTAGTTCTTTAAAAATAGACAACCGGATTGAAAGCCTAGCTAAGCGTAAAGCATATATTACCCTTAAAGACCATAAATTGGACTTTACTAATCGACCTAGTTGTAGACTGATTAACCCGGCTAAATCCGAAGTTGGCCTTGCAAGTAAAAAAATCTTAAGAAAAATAATTCTCCAAATTAGAACTAACACTGA
>OZ024740.1:292245318-292255318 GCA_964016885.1 Eledone cirrhosa
TATCCCCATGTACATCTACTTTTGGTATATTTACCTTCATTTACTTAGACTACATTGCACCACTATATAATTAATGTAAACTTTAAGCACGGAATTGGTTGTGCTAATGTTGTTCTGTGTATGGAGTGCCATCATTGGATAAATGGAAGATTAATTAATTTATTAATTTATTAACATAAAAGAGCTATATAACCTATATGCTGAGTGCAATGAATTATGTACAAGTGATGTATGAGTTATACATACATGTATGACTTGATGGTCAGATTAGTGTCATTGTAAGTGAGAATTGATCTCTGGTCTACCCTAGTGATATTTAACTTTGCCATGCAATCAGACATGCACTGACCCAGAGCTTACCAGGAGTTATATATAGAAGTGATTCTAATAAAACCCTGCCAGGTTCTGCGGGTAGACTACACTTACAAAGATCATTGGTTTGGGGGTCTGACTCTTCATGTAGAATATTCAGTTGTGGTACTCTATGATAGAAGGTAATCGTCCTAATATGAACACCTTTAGTACTTCTTGATAGACTACACTGTAATTTATAGATAAGATACTTAAATTTAGAAACTGTTTATAACCTTATATGATAGGGACTCATTTGAGACACCATTTAATGTACATTAGGATAATAAATTTGGTTATAGAAATCAGCTAGTTACCTCCCCTTACACATTAACTCCCCTTAATCACGCACACACTTCCGGAAAATAATACGATGTCAATTCTCGCAACAAAAACAACCTGCTCTATAGAATTGAATTAGAGAACAACAAGCTGTGGTGTTCTAACATGGTTTTTCAAGCATCCAATGTTGAATCATCGTGGATTGTGTGAGGGACATATAATCTTTAAATTGCGTTTCCTGGATTGTGAAAATGGTGGTGTATGCGAGGACCGTGGCGTTGTTTTGCTTCTCACTTTTAATATTTTTGATATTTCTCTACACACAGGCTTCTATATCATACATATATATATAAAAAATACTTTACCAATACAACCTCCATAATACTCTTGATTGCCCGCTTAAACTGCTTCTATTACATATAACACCCTGCCGCACTATAATCTTATATAAATAAGACACACGTGCATGCCCCACGTGTAACTATTGCATACACTAACTACTTCAAACTATCCTCTTGCTTTATCTTCGTAAACTGCCAATGTTGTATTTTAACTTTAATTTTGTTCTTTAATATGACTTTAATCTTTGTATGTAAATTGCCATGCTATATTATTATAATGGATGTCAACCCACTGTGCATCAATATATACATATGTTTCTATATGTCTCTTGTGTTGGAAAGGAGGTCAAGTATGTAAAAAAATCATTGCAGAAATTGCTCCGAAGAATGCAAACGTCGGTTTGGAAGAAACAATTGTAAGCGAATAAATGGTTTAAACAGAACTTTGATTCATGTAATTTCTATATAACTGCTCTGTAGAACATCTGATGGTATTACATTGAGCTATTTATCTTACTGGTAATAAGGTAGTAATAAATTACTGTCTTTCACTATTTAAATATATATAACTATAAAAGGGTTTAAAATATATATAACTATAAAAGGTTTTAGTATATACATAACCATAAATAGTATCCTTAATACTATATATATATATATATTTATATTTCTATATATATGTGTGTATATATGTGTGTGTGGTTGTATATATATATATGTGTGTATGTATGGATTTGTTGATACTTATATGTGTATGTATGTATGTGTATGTCTGTGTGTATATATATACACATATATATGTGTATATGTGTGTGTGTACGTATGAGTGTATGTATATATATATATATATATATATATATATATATATATATATATATGTGTGTGTGTGTGTGTGTGTGTATGTATATAATTGTGTGCGTGTGTGTTTGCATGTGTGTTTTTATTTTATTTTTCCTTTCCTTCTTCCTTCTCCAGCCTCACTTTCATATAGATTGCATTTTTATTTTTAGAATCCAATATTAATAAATAGACCAGGATTTTTTCATTCTGATGATTGAAAGGAAAATGTTTTGCTTTTAAGAAACCGCTGGTAAATGGAATAATTGCCTTATGTTGTTTATTATATAACTATATATATATATATATATATATATAAATTCAGCGAGAATCGTATTTCGGCTGGTAGAAAAAAATAAAATATATATATATATATATATATAAATGAAAGGTATAGAAAAAATAAAAATATATATATGTATGCAGTAAATGTACAAGTGAATGTATCAATATGTGTGGATGTGTGCGTTTGTGTAGATGTGTGTGCGGGGTGTGGATGTGGGTGCGTTTGTGTGTGTGAGAGTGTGAGTGCATGTGTGTGTGTGTGTGTGTGTGTGCATGGAATATTTCGTGTCAGTGCCAATAAATATGTATTTCAAAGCGGCTTAAATCTCTTAACATATTAAGATATCTTAAAAATCGGATTATTAGGAAGCTGCTTCCTTGTCTCTGCTTCAGCTATTAGAAACAGTAGTCAAATATCCCTCAAAATACCTATTACTGTCTTATCTTAAAATGGAAGATCACGTACATGGATAATGTAGTCTTATTAATCTTATCTACAACACTTTGCCTTTCATCCTTACGGGGTCGATAAAATAAAGTACCAGTAATGCACTGGGTAATTGCTGGCCTTGTGCCTAAAGTAGAAACAATTAATCTTATCTACAACACTATACCTGAGAAATAGATGGGATGGCCATGGTTGGGGTGTCACTAATAATTTATCTGATGAATCAGAAAGAGTTGTCCTGGCGCTACGCAATAACAGCAACAATAACAATAACAATAGCAACAGCAGCAACAATAACAACAACAACAGCAACGGTAACAACACCAACAGCAACAATAACAGCAATAGCAACAACAGCAACGACAACGGAAACAACAGTAACAACAACACAACAACAACAACAATAACAGCAACAACAACAACAACTAAAGATATTGTCCGGAAAACATACTAGATATAATAAGTATTTATTTCTTATAATCTATTTCCAATTGCCAATATGGAACTAGTGACCTTACAAGTCTACGGAGGATGGTATTTTTACTGCACCTACGCATTACAACGAGTACATAAACTGCATAAGTTGCACGGCTGTATTTATGAATGAACAGTTTGTGGATATATATATCGACCTTTTATGGAAAAACAAGGTCATTAAATTTTGGTATTGTTTGTGGAAAAAATAATAGAAACGATAGAACAGAACTAAATAAGCTAGTAGCAGAGCAGCAGCAGTAGCAATAGCAGCAGTGGTAGTAGTAGTAGTAGTAGTAGTAGTAGTAGTAGTAGTAGTAGTAGTAGTAGTAGTAGTAGTAGTAGTAGTAGTAGTAGTGGTAGTAGTAGTAGTGGTAGTAGTAGTAGTAGCAATTGTTGTAGTAGTAGTAGTAGTAGTAGTAGTAGAAGTAGCAATTGTAGTAGTAGTAGTAGTAGTAGTAGTAGCAATTGTAGTAGTAGTAGTAGTAGCAATTGTTGTAGTAGTAGTAGTAGTAACGGCAGTAGTAAATGAGATGCAGAAATGTGGTTAAAAACAAACAAAACAAGTGCAGAGTGATGTATTATGGTTACTATAGATGACATTGACGTCATAGTTTGTAGACGATGATGACAGAAGCTCTATATAGATTTTATGAATGAAAATCAGCCTTTAAGAGCCTGCAATTACAAACATCACATTGCCTGTTGTTGCTCTGCCCACAACGATATAGTAGTATGCAGTTTCATAATTCTTTCATTCACACGGACGGCCAGTTCTAGTATATAATAACAATCAATTGTAACCAATCAATACTAGCAGACTATTTTACTGAATACGCGACTAGTTTTTGCAGTTTTTACAACTACCATAAATGACCAGTGTAGTGTTGCTAAACAACAACGACGTTTTATATATAACAGACATTTACACATTGTTGTTTATTCAATAAATTTCCACATGTCTCCTTTTACATATTTGGTCATATATGTAAATATTATACACATAGCATATATGACCATTTATGTAACATATACACATAACATATATGACCAATTATGTCAAAGAAAACACGCACACACACACATATATATATATGTGTGTGTTTGTGTGTGTGTATGTAATTCTAAGTGTGTATGTGTGTGTGTATGTAATTCTAAGTGTGTATGTGTGTGTGTGTATAATATATATATATATATATATATATATATATATATATATATATATATATATATATATATATTACACATATACATGTATATACCGGGGTCGGTCGAACTGGAGGGGGGGGGGAAGGAGCATGTTCCCCAATAATTATATTTTTCTCCCCAAACTACCAAAACACACATCTATTTGTATTTACACTACAATTTATGTACACGTTATGTTTATCGCATATCGAATTTTTTTATATCTTGGTTTGATAACAACAACTAAATTAATCACTACAACTAAATTGACCAACCCCACCCATCCCCAATTCAGAAATGCTTCCAGCACCCCTGTATACTATGCGTGATGGGTGATTGTGACCCTAATGAATTCGTCCAATAGGTGTACTTCAATTTTAATTATATTTAATTGGGTGATTATTTTGTTTGGTGTGTTTTGGGTTTGTTTGGGTTTGTTGTATTTAGCTGTTGGGTAGGGTTGTATAAGGAAAAATTATACAAACATACATACATACATACATACATACATACATACATACATACATACATACATACATACATACATACATACATAACAAATTTTGCATCTAATAACTGCATATACACATGTACAGAGACAAAGCATATACACATGCACACATACAACTCAAAACATCCACATCCACACATACAATAACATCCATATCTACACATGCATGCATGCAGACATACATACATATCTACCTAGTTGATGTGTAAATTCCAATGAGAGAGTCTTGTGTCTATGTTAGAAACCGACTCTCTCTCTATTGGTAAAACTTTGTGAAATTATAAAACCAGAAGAACATACATACATGGTGGCTGCCAACTCGTTTTCGAGTACGGTCACTACTTTATATCCATGTAGGAGAACTCCTACCGATACGCTGAACGACTGTGACTTTTTAGTCCAGCCAGCGACTTGAAAACTCTGGTACAAACACTACACTTGTGACAATTATTGACACATAGTGCTGGGCCCATGGTACCCTGTGACGACAAGTGCAGAGAGATCTCCAGATATAAAGCAATGCCTGTGCCGTGAAGCTTTTATAGTGAGCAAAGGCACTGCACAAAGCCAGTCCCACTCTCTTAACTAAGATGATATTTACCAAAAAGAAGAACAAGTCAACATCATTGGATACCATCAGGGCTGCAGGTGTTATATCAGAGTTTTCTTTCTCCTAGAATTCTGCCCTGACAAAGGCTAAGGGGTCATCTCTCCCGGTGATTTTGGATGGCCATTGACTCTTACGAGCTCCTTTGCTCTTTGACAGGTTTTGTTTTTAGTCCTGCAGGATGTCCAAAGTCACCCTCCTCACCAAGAAACCTTGGTGGGGTTGCCAGTTTAGTCGCTAACGACCATGAGACAGGTTGTACTGGGATACATGTTACTAGTAGCACCATAAGCAATACTAACAGACTCCTTTAAGAATCAACAAATGTTGGTTTGTCCCCCTCACATTTTAAAGGCAAACGAGGCCCCCTGCATACATATATATATATATATATATATATATATATATATATATATATGTGTGTGTGTGTGTAGTATATATATATCGGAATCTTCAACATCCGGTCCTACAGTCCGTGGAAAAACCTCCAGGAACACACACACACACATAAACGCTTACACTTTTTTTTTTTTTTAAACACTTTAGTCTTTATTGTGTTGTATCAGATGAAAGAATGGTATTTAACTAATGTATTGGTACGCGATGGGGCCCACCCACAGCCCCGGCGGACAGAATGGAGAAGGCGTTTTCCTGGAGGACGGCAAGGGCGACGCGCTGGAAAAGCTACTCCAACTCGCGGGGCTCACACCTGCGGCTGGCCAGCTCAGCGCCTATGGTGGTGAGTAAGGAGGTAGCCCTGGGGCCGAGGACACTAGAAGTCTCCACTGCCAGGGGAACGACCGCAAACCTGTCGGAGAGCCACCGGTACACTATTTTCGCATCACGCAACCATACATCCACACCACCAAAAACACACACACACACATGTGCGTATCCTCATATATACACACTCAGCCTCCGGACTCCACACGCCCCTCTCCCCCACCTACTCTGACCATTCTCCATCCACACGCACACACACACCGACTTACACCCCACCCCATGTACACACCGGTTTCCCTATTACCCGAACATGGAACCTCGTTCTTCCGCCAACTCTCACATTCACATCCACACACGCACACGTACACCTACACACATACACACACACCACCTTCAACCCTCCCCACTCGAACCCCCCCCCGTCTCCCTCTCCCCTCTCCACCCCTCCATCCACCCCACCCTACACGCCTCACACCCTTTCACCACTTGTTTCATTTTAATATTTTTGACCCTCTAAACTTCCCCCCTTTTAATGTCTTTCCACCACTCCCCCACACACCCTCGGAACTCTTTTCCTGCCCACTTTTCTCCTGATGAAGGGCTTATGCCCAAAACGTCGTCCCCCACCCCCCACTCTCAAGCGTGAAACTGATATTAACATTTTGTACTGCCTCTTCGCTCCCACGTTGTTGTTTTTTTGTTAACTGTTTCAACTATAATATATATATATATATATATATATATATATATATATATATATATATATATGCATATATTATTTTACTTTGAGAGGGTCATGTTGCCAATAAAAACACACGCACCTGTTGGTTTTCACTTCAATTTATTATAAATTTCCGGTTGGTTGCTTGGTTGGTTCGATAACCGGAATGTCACATTCTGTGACAAAAACAAGATGGTGTGGTGTAGGACAGATCAAAGGAGGGACGGGACACACAAAATAAAAACCTAGTCACTGAGGAGGTCACAGAATGTGTGACGAAAGAGTTTGACAATATATAAACAACCTTCCAGTTATCGAACCAACCAGCTTTTATTGGCAACATGACCCTCCCAAAGTATAACAATATCTGTTTCAACACACGTTTTCAGATAAGAAATCTCGCAAAACAAATTATATACATATATATATATATATATATATGTATATATATATATATATATATATATATATATATATATATATATATATATATATATATATATATATATATATAATGTAGGAGGTGAGTTTTATTGTAGTACAATAAAGCAATGCAGATATCGGTAGCCTTCATATCATGTTCTCCTGTTTTATCTGATGAAAACACAAATATTATTGCATGATGATGTTTGTTTTTGAAATGCGCATAATAAAATACATGGAACTCCTTTAACCATCTTTTGATCTTATATATATATATATATATATATATATATATATACATTATGAAGAGAGAAGAAACATTTAGATATAATTAGTAATAAAATGTATCATACCTAAAATGCTCCTAAATTCCTCGACTACGTAGTTTCGTGGCATAAACAAAAACAATATATCAAAGATATAGAGTCCTTGCGAGGTCTGCCAACTTATCAAGAGGATACCTCATTTTACTAGTCTCAAGAACGCGTCTACACGACGTGAGAAAGAATCCCAAAAGGCGGAGGGGGAGATAGTCACGCGATACAACGGTCGAGAAACAGAGCTAAGCCTCTTATAACCACGAAGAAAATACCACGGAGGCGGAGGGGGTATTCATATCGAGGCCGTAGAAGAGGTAGTGAAGAAGGCGAGAAGTATGAGTAATGGAAGCTTTCCAGTTGTCCCCACACTTCAAAGATTGCTCGACCAGAGGGAGTTATTAATATATTTAGAAACACACAGATACATGCGGACACACACATATATACATGAATGCATCCGCACCCAACTGTGAGTTAAGGGTGCCAACTTCACCGATGTTGCTCTCTTCATAATGTATTTTTAACTCTGATACTGGTTCAGTCTGGTTCAAACTGAATTGGTCTGTCCCAGTCATTCATTGAGCAACATCGGTGAAGTTGGCACCCTTAACTCACAGTTGGGTGCGGATGCATTCATGTATATATGTGTGTGTCCGCATGTATCTGTGTGTTTCTAAATATATATATATATATATATATATATATATATATATATATATATATATATATATATACGTTATTCCGGGTTGAATCGGAGGTAACCACAGTAAGTAAGGTACTCAATACATAGCAGAGTATAATAGTTTTAATATAGATGAGATTCTACAGGACTAGAACTGTTTCATTCATTAGAAATCATCAGAGATTCCTGATGATTTCTAATGAATGAAACAGTTCTAGTCCTGTAGAATCTCATCTATATTAAAACTATATATATATATATATATATATATATATATATATATATATATATATATATATATATATATATATATATATATATATATATAACGAAGGAGGTGTGGTAAGGAACTAAATGGACCATAACGCACCAGAGTACTCAATACTGTGTACCATGAGATTATATAGTAGGAAAATGTTTAACCCCGACGGCAGAGCTCAAGCCGTTTCGACGGCTATTTTAGTCCCAACGATTCATGAACATTGATTCCAATATACCTATTTTCAAAACTTACATTCCTCAGTTTTGTTTTTCTATGGCTGTGAACCAGGACAATTATATTCAAAACAAGCATTTTCAGCTAAAATGTCTCTACCATATCTTGTATATACGTTGTAGACTGTGAGTGATGTTGAGATTTTGGATTTAGCAAATATTTTAAGCAACCCCGCCCCCTCCCCACACACCCCAAAAAACCTTGCAATTTAGCTGACTGAGGTGGACAGGCCACATAGCTCAAATGAAAGATGAAAAAATTCCAAAGCTTTACTCTATGAAGAATCAGGTTCTATGAAAAGATCTCACAGAAACCAAATTAAGATACAAGGGCTACCTTAAATTTGATATAAAAAAATAACGTACGTTTCATGTGGAAAGTTAGGAAGATGATGTAATTGGTAGAGCATCATAGAAAATAGAAATATTGAACGTGACAAAGAATTTCGAAGAGAATCGGATTAAGCACACAACATTGAAATGAGATACAAGGAAAAGAAACCCTATTGATATCAATAATTCCTTCAAATGATCAGTTACCGAACAGGGAAAAGGTTATTCTATCCAAGCACCTATTATCGTCACGCTCAAGATTAACAGGTTCCAGTTGGGACGGAAAATCGATAGCATCAAGTTTCCTTCAAATAATATCATTAGTTTCTTTTAAATAATATCATTTAGTGCTGTGTGGCAAAGAAAACGCCCCTTGCTGTCACGACTGAAGAGCGGAAACAGTCCGAATTCCTTGACAATAGCCCAACGATGGCGTTTATGTGATTCACACTCGCAGAAGCCATGACACAGGGAAACTCCGTTGCGCGTGCATACATCGCCGAGAAGAAGGTGCTGTGTTGAACAAAGTCAGTGGAAGAAAGATGGATCGGCAATGTCGTATTGGAAGTTAAGAAGACGCTCTGAACCTTTCTCGAAGTTTCGCTTACTGCCATCTAGTGTCATCGAAAAGGATGTTGCAGGTGTATTTCGCACACAAATGGACGGTGGCGTCAAGTTCGTCGAGGTGTCTGTCCAGTTTGTAGATACTATGATGCGTTGCGTAGAGAAAACAGTAATTTTGGAAAATCAACGCAGTTCTTCAACAGAGAGTCAGATGAAAATCAATAGGCATAATCTGCAAGTCATCCTTGCTAAGTTCTTCCAGGTGATGAGGCGGTCATATAGGCAAATTGTGTTTTCTCGTAACTTACATTTATTTATTTTGACGTTAGAGTTGGGATATCGTAGCGGAGGTCATCTGAAACAGTCAACAGGACTGCGTAGCGCTGAGTAGTCTACCTACCAGCCTGTGAATGGT
>OZ024740.1:292260318-292415318 GCA_964016885.1 Eledone cirrhosa
TGCCTGGTGATCAGAGAGAAGAAAGAATTCCGTCCAACATGAAGGACTTGCTCAAGTTTTGTATGGAAAAGACAAAGGCAGAAGATGCTCCTAGTGCTGGTGCAGCCCAAGACAACGAACTCGGTTCAGAAGTGAGTAGATTCTGGTCATATTGTTATTTCTTTATTTCTACCATATCCCATGGTCATTCTGGCAAATTACATTTATTTGACCATATATACATTATTTACTATTTACTCGACATCGTAACATAGGTGTTGAACGGGTCTATACAGAAATATAGATGTTTAAACAGGTCTATACTATATAGATGTTTAAGCAGGTCTCCACTAAACAAAATAGTTGTGTTAATCGAATGTAGATGTGTAAATACAGCTACTACACAACATAGATGCGTAAATGGAACTTTACTATACAACATAGATGTGTAAACGGGTCTTTACTACACAACATAGATGTGTAAACGGGTCTTTACTATACATCATAGATGTTTAAACGGGTCTTTACTACACAACATAGATGTGTAAACGGGTCTTTACTATACATCATAGATGTTTAAACGGGTCTTTAATACACCACATAGATGTGTAAACGGGTCTTTACTATACATCATAGATGTGTAAACGGGTCTTTACTATACATCATAGATGTTTAAACGGGTCTTTAATACACCACATAGATGTGTAAACGGGTCTTTACTACACAACATAAATGTTTAAACGGGTCTTTACTACACAACATAGCTGTTTAAACGGGTCTCTATTATACAAACGGGTCTCTATTATACAACATATATTCTTGTATTTTAAAATAGTTGTGTTAATCGAATGTAGATGTGTAAATACAGCTACTACACAACATAGATGCGTAAATGGAACTTTACTATACAACATAGATGTGTAAACGGGTCTTTACTACACAACATAGATGTGTAAACGGGTCTTTACTATACATCATAGATGTTTAAACGGGTCTTTAATACACCACATCGATGTGTAAACGGGTCTTTACTATACATCATAGATGTGTAAACGGGTCTTTACTATACATCATAGATGTTTAAACGGGTCTTTAATACACCACATAGATGTGTAAACGGGTCTTTACTACACAACATAAATGTTTAAACGGGTCTTTACTACACAACATAGCTGTTTAAACGGGTCTCTATTATACAACATATATTCTTGTATTTTAAAATAGTTGTGTTAATCGAATGTAGATGTGTAAATACAGCTACTACACAACATAGATGCGTAAATGGAACTTTACTATACAACATAGATGTGTAAACGGGTCTTTACTACACAACATAGATGTGTAAACGGGTCTTTACTATACATCATAGATGTTTAAACGGGTCTTTAATACACCACATCGATGTGTAAACGGGTCTTTACTATACATCATAGATGTGTAAACGGGTCTTTACTATACATCATAGATGTTTAAACGGGTCTTTAATACACCACATAGATGTGTAAACGGGTCTTTACTACACAACATAAATGTTTAAACGGGTCTTTACTACACAACATAGCTGTTTAAACGGGTCTCTATTATACAACATATATTCTTGTATTTTATTTTATTTTCCGAAGTTTACAAATTGTTTATAGTTCTTACAGAATGAAAATATAACAGATGTTTAAACGGCTCTCTACTATATAACATGTTTAAACGGATCTCTACTCTATAACAGATGTTTAAACGGGTTTCTACTATACGACATAGACGTGTAAATATAGCTACTACAAAACATGAGTAAACTGGCTTTACTATACAACATGTATATATGTTGTGTAACACAACAGATATTTAAATGGGTCTCTACTATACAATGTAGATGTGTAAATAGAACTACTCTACATGTGTAAACGGGTCTCTTCTACACAACATAAATACAGTTGTATAAATAACATTACAAATTGTTCATATAGAATGAAAATATAACGTAGATGTTTAAACGGGTCTCTACTACACAACATATATGCTTAAATGAAGCTACTACATAACATAGATGTGTAAATAAAGCTACTACACTACATAGATATGTAAATAAAGCTACTACTATACAACATAGATGTTTAAATTAAGTTACACAAACTACACATCTTTGTACCTTCTATACAATAATAGTTTAATAAAGATCCTATTTTATTCTATATGATTCAAGTTCAGATTTTAAAAGTTTTCTTTGCAGTTATTTACAGCCACTATACGTTTATTTTCTGTTTAATAGTATCATGTTGCTAAAACTTAAATACTATTAATATAACATTAACTCTGATCTCATTATTTTCAAACACACGTGTGTGTATGTGTGATAAAGTCTGTCTTTAAATTGTTTTTTTTTTCTAATGCCATAAAAAACCTCTCAACAATGGGATGGTCATGGCTGGAACTCAGCCGAGTCTAAACAATACAATAACTGAAGAAATGAATATATTCTATATATTTCTGCAGAAGAATTTCTATGTTGAAATTAATGTCGTGTCTTTTTGGACAATATGGTGACTGCTTTCGACTTTGTCAAAGTAATGAAATAATCTCTAAGCTATACTTAATGAATTCTTCTTACAGAATGAAAATATAAACACATATAATAAATAACAGTTAATTATTGCTAAGAACCTTATATAATGCACAAAATTATATGAAGAAAAAAAAAAACTTTAATTCACCACACGAGTCATTGGAAATTTTAGAGGCTAAGCTTGTTATCTCATTACGTTTTATAATTTATTAAATATCGACACAAGCTGTTTATTCAGATACAAGTTGTCTTCTTTTTTCATTATTTTGTTTAATCTTATAAATCCATAGACCCTTCTTGAAACATACGTTTAAAGTATGAGTCAACGAGGGAACAACTAAGCACTCATTCAACCAGTTAGAAATAGGAGTCAAATCTCCGTCATATCGCACCCGAGGAATGACACATTGGATAACATAGTATTTGATACACCTTGGCTGAAAAAAAAAGATAGTTTAGTGACGGCTGAAATGTCTTGAATCATAAACCTGCTCAGTGATGGCTGACCTGGGGTTAAATAGCATGTTTAAAGTACTTATTTATCTTCCCTGGAAGGTTGCTTTTCCACTAATTTAATTTCAAGTCAGTTCAGTAATAATTAGTAATATATTTGTAACATTACATAATACCGATAATATGAAGAGGAAATCGATCGTCAACATTACAGCAATCGATAATCTATCCATATTCTAGACAGAATATAGTATTGTGCAGTTAACCGATCGCCGAAAAAGCTAACTCTTTCAATCACTGCTTATTTTCAATAAATATATTTTAATTGTGTAATATTCCTATAGTGTTCATATTAAAATGTTTATCGTCTTTCGAGGTAGTAGTTTAATTTAGATTGAATTTTTTTTTCAATAGATATATTAATTTTGAAAAGTTTATTCCGTTAACATTGTTATATAATGGATTAAGATCTATTGTAAAACAACATTGATTATGAAACAGTGCCATTTTAGACTACGGAATGGACAAGGAACTTCTCGAAAAACAGTGGTCTTCAACATTTTATGCCGCATGCACCTTTTCACCATATTTCGAACGTACATCTAAATAATATTCCAATGATGTTGATGTTGAAATTCTTTTATTTGTTTTATATTATATTAGGACATTAACATTTATTTTGATTATTTTTATAATGGTGTTTTACAAACTTAATAGCTAAAGAAAATGTTGATGAATTTTAAAATCGAATAATAAAATATATATATATATATATATATATATATATATATATTATAACTATAACTAGTCGCCGAACAGACCAAAGTTACTGAAGCATATTTTTATAAACAAAATGTTCAATAGAATGCCATGATATTGTAGGTAGATGATTTTATTCTGAAGATTACATTCAGTGAGAAACCTGTAATTGTTTTTTTGTTTTGTTTTTTTCCTTCCCAATACATGAAGGAATATTTAAAAAGGCAGTGCACACTTCTACGTTGCCTTGTTTTCATTTGAAGTATGTTGATACAAATGGGCGTAATGTATGAACTACTGTCACTTTTGGATAAGAACCGCACGTACACGAATGGCAAGAATTCTGTGATTAATTTCGCATCAAATGACAATTCAAATAGAATCCACTCTCAATGCGATGATTTTTTTTAAATCTCTAAATTCAGGAAAATATCCAAATTTCTTTACTACTGCAGTCAAATTTTCCTAAATTTTATCTTTTGAAAATTCTGGAAAAACGTGGCCTTTATCTTCAGCAGTGAGATTTGAGGACAATTTCTCAAATATTGCGACATTTTTAATACTGATCTTTCTTTTCCAGTTTGTTTAAGAAAGTTTTCAAAGAGTCAATGAATTTTGTGACGTTTATATTTCTTCCTTGTGTCTGAAGACTCAGTTTATTCAGTTGCTCAAACCTATCAAGCAAGGCAAGGTGCACAGTTTTTTCCTTATCATTCAGCCAATTAAAAGATTCCATCTTAACTTGAACTTCAAGAAATAATTTGAAGTCGTCTCTAACCTTAAATTATCATTGTTAGATTTCCCCACGGAATTCATTGTATATTTATTTGGAAAAGAAGCAGGTGATGGCCTGCATCTGTAACTGCTTGAAAAGTTATGAGAGCTACTTTCACACAATTTCCATATTGATTTGATCCCAAACCTTCCTTAGTGGAGTCAGAAGTATTTTGCCTTGCACTTGCAATTTCTTATAACTATCACAGAACAGTAATATAAAGTTTATATATTATATATAATAGTTACCTGGATGAATGTATTTACTAACATATTCAATTCTTAAAGTTAAAATGTAACATTATTCATCTATGAGTAAGCTATGATTTTGTTACTGCTTTGAATTACATTTTAGTTCAAAGTTCTTGATTAATTATGTAAGGACAGAAAATGCAACTATGTTTTTTTTTAATACAAGAATATTACAAAAATATGTTTAAAAAATGAGTAAAATTTTACAGGTAAAGGTAATTGGAGATTATTTTAAGAATAAAACATTAAGATTTGCCTTCAATTTATTCGGTGATCTTGAAATTTTCACAAATACTTTTTCCATATTGCCCATTTAGCTTTCTTTTCAGCCTTACCAATTGTTTGTATCTGGAGTGCATAAAACCACAATGACATCAAGCTGTACAATATTACCCCCAGAATAACAAGACAACCCAGAATACACAGTGAAAAGGTTTTGTGTGAAAATGTAATGCAAAAAAACAAGCAAATTACTTTTAGCTCCTTGTAGACTATATACATTGCACCTTCATTTTATATACATTTACAGTGTACTATTTATTTTGTAGGCCCAGTATAATCACTTGCTGGCTTTTCATGCTGTTTTCATGGAAATCAGCTCAATTTATACATGAGTATATAAAGTGTTTGTGTGGCCAATCCTTGATATCATAAAAAAAATGTGCGTTAAATAATGTTGGTGTGTGTGTATAATAAACTTTGTGAGCATGAGAGAGAATTATAAATTAAAGGATGAAGCTTTTATGTAATACTTAATTTCAGTTTCTTTCTCCAATTAAGAAGATTTCAGTTAAGAAGTTTTTGCAAGCAGCAGTTAGTTTATCATTTAACTTATCTATATTTATGTCATATCCAGGCTCAATTTGTGGAGAAGCAGGAGGTAGAAACTCCATAACAGTACATCCAATGTAAAGTTTGAGTGTACAAGAGTTGTAGCAGGATGACAGGTAGTCTAACAGACAAGAAATTTTCTGTGTAGTTGATACTCTAAGGTAGTAGTGAACACCAGTGAAATAAACTCCAATCCAAAGAAGGCTCCATAGAAGCAATTGATAGCTTCTGTTACCTAAGTGAGTAAATTAGCAGTGGAGGAGAGTAGCCAGAGTAAGGGGGGGGGGGGGTTCCGGGAGCCACAAGTTCTTCTAGAAACAAGGAGTTTCTCTTTAAGAGTATGAAGTGTTAAGTTTCATGGTAGTAAAACATAGCTAATAAATGCACAGTATATGAAGTTAGTATGTTCTGTTGGACCTATGTCAGTGTGAATCATTGATGAAGCATATATAAGTTAAAGGTAAAACTGGATATGAAGAATCATATGTAGTGTGCAAGAGATTGCATTGATATAGACATATGACATGTATGGATGAGGATTATTAGACAAAAAAAATGACAGATGCTCCAATTAGAAGGTAACTGCAGAAGAGGATTTAATAATTATGAAAATATTGTTTAGATTCAACCCTAATTTGTATGTCGGTTTCATCAGTCGATGAACTAATTACAAAAATATTCCCCAATTTTCATGACCACCAAGAAAACTGCATGCGTTTACATAAAAGGATAATATTTGTACCAAAAATATCACTGCCAATAGCATAAACATTTAACTGTGAGATTAGATTTCAGTAGATTTATAAATGTATAGATTCAGTTCCAGACTCATGGGAAGCTGTCAACCATTCTGTTGAATTCTTTGGTACCTCCTGCTCTTCCACCACACCCTTTCCTCTTAAGAGTAGAAGATACCATTATGTTGTTATAGAATCTTGGATAGGCTTCAGCTACATATGTAATAGCACTAGACTAATGGTTAAAAATTAATGCTTCATAATTCAGTCAACTATTCTAACTGGTTGTTCCATGGGGGAATGCTTTTATACTCAAAATAAAGGTTCATCATGTTCTGAAAACTAGTCTCACTCTCTTTCTCTTTCTCTCTCTCTACACACACACACGCACACGCGCACGCACACACACACACACATAATGTACATACATATATCAAGCTTACAATATTCTAAATAATTGAAGTTGGTGTCCAGCAGCTCTGTAGCGTAGTGGTGAATGCACTTGCCTGGCATCTGAAAGATGTGAGGTTTGATACCTTGCAGGTACCTCTGTCCATTTCTTTTTCCATCTTCAGGGTTACTTTACCTTATTTTCTCAACTATTATATATAGCGACTGGCTATAACATGGTCATTAGTATTGAGACACGCATTTCAAATTTTCCTATTTCTTAAGTCAACTACTTTGTTTTTATATATATATATATGCAGGGTGCGGACGATATTTGTTCGCAAGATTACTGTCTAGGTAAAAATAACACAGTAGTTTTATTTTTTAAGATTTATTTATCAAACTTGGGTCAGTTTGTCTTCATGACTTGTTCTTTTGATCTCACTCGATAGATCCGCCATTGGCTTTGATGGCGGCCTCGGAACCGGCTACAGGCCTTCGTCACTGTCCCCCGACTTAGGCCCCTAAAGGCACTTGTGATCTTGGCCTTCAGATCGTCTTTCGAATTGCAGCTAGATCTGTTGGTGTCTCGTTTCACTGCGCCCCACACAAAGAAGTCGAGGGAGTTGCAGTCAGGCGAGCTGGGAGGCCAGATGTCAGGTGAAGTGTGGTCGACGAAGTTCTCTGACAGCCAGGCTTGGGTCTTTCGGCTGGTATGGCAGGGCGCTGAGTCTTGCTGCCACACATACGGTCTACCTGCAGCTACCTGGTCGATCCAGGGCTTTACTACTTCGCTCAGAACGCGGATGTAGCCATCGGTGTTCAGCTTGAGGCACTCGGGGAAGAAGTGAGGTGGCATGAAGTCACCTTGACTGCTAACGACACCTAAGACCAATGTTGTCGCTGGAAACTTTGTCTACATGACTCTGGGCACGTCTTTGGATGAGACAGCGAGCCACCTGTTGTTCTGGGAGTTGATCTTCTGGTCTTATTTGTCCTCCCGGTGCAGATTCCAAGAAGAACTCCGTGTCTCTTCCACAAATTTGGAGGTTCAAAATTATTCATAATCAATTATTCTGAAAATAAATAATGGAAATATAGTCACTATTTTTATGAAGACAAGAGTGACAACAGAAGTAAGAAAAATTTGCATAAAATTAGCAGTTGAAAATTGCGAACAAATATCGTCCGCACCCTGTATATATATATATATATCATCATTGTCGTTTTAATGTTTGCTTTACCTACTAGCAATGGTTGGATGTGTCCATATAAACCAATTCAGTACTGAAGCGGAGCCACTGATCTCCTTGGCAAGTCAGGAGCCTGTATGGTCTCACGTTCTATCGAGTGCTCAGGAGAGGTTCTCATGCCTTTGACACAACTGAGGGTCCTCCCAACCACTTTACAGTGTGCATGAGTGCATTTATCATGTAACTCACCAATGTTAGTAAGGTTGTCATGTCCTTGACATGGTTGAAGGATCCTCCTGATCCTTTGTCTGGCGAACTTTCTATGACTAGATGCCCTTCCTATCACCATATACAATGCTTATGTATAGTAAACATACATTTAGTCTTGTGAGTATTTAAAGCTGTGATCATATCGCAGCTATCTTGGTATTGATGTAAGAATGCTGTGTACATGTATTTCAGATACTCACCATATCATCAGCTGTACTGCTTTTCACCTTGCATGAAATACTAAAAAATAGACCAAATGGTTCTACTTCTTACAGATGGAGAGAAAGCATTGTAGGTTTAAGTTTTCCAAACCTTGGTTCCGTAGCATGATAGTTCCCTATTCCTACACCTCACCAAGACATTGAATACACACACACATATATATTATGCTGGTACCACAAAACATCCAGCACACACTGTCAATGTGGTTGGCATTTGGAAGAGCATCCAGTCGTAGAAAACCAGCCCACACTGTAAAGTGGACGTGTAAAAGTCATGGCAAAAAGCACCCAGCACACACTTCCAACGTGGTTGGCGTTAGGGAGGGCATCTAGCCATAGAAAACCAGCCAGTAACACTCCTATATGAATGAGACACGGTCACCCGGCCTAACTTGCCTCTAAAGGGGACAAACCTGTCTACCCCATGTTAGCATGGAAGATAGACGTTAATCGATGGTGATGATGATGACATCAGTAAGCATAGCCATTTTCCAGATGACAGTAGAGTTCTGTCTTCTTTCTTGCTGACTAAAACTTTGATCTTTGCTAGGTTTACTTTTAAACCTCTTGGTTCTTGGTTTTTTTTCTTCTCTAAACCTTCAACAGATTTAGCTATAAGAACTAGGTTACAGGCACATAGGAGTTCCCATGGATGGTCAGTCTTAAACTCTTTTGTTATGCCCTGAACAACTAGCTATAATAAACCAAAATGTTAAATTCATCACTAGATTCATTGCTAACTCTTTTGAATGATATCTTTGTACATGGCTTTCATAGCTCTCATAAAGAATTCCTCTACATTGAATTTTCTTAGTGACCACCAGTACCTTGTCAAAGGCTTTTTCTGGTTTAATAAAGTTTTTTTTACTCTTAGTTAAGAACTGAAGTTCTCTCACTAGGAAGAAGATATTAGTGTATTCCATTTTAACATAAATCCAAACTGCATCACATTTAAGCTACTTCCCTTCTTAACTAGTTGTGTTTTCTTCTGTATCATAACTTTGTCCTTCAATTCGATGACTCTAGTTTAGTTGTCTCTTTCTTGAGCAGCAGTTGCTGCATGACACTGTGATGCAACTCATTTTATATGACACCTCCCTCTACTACCTCATTGATAGCACAACTAACAAATGCCTGTCTCATTCGTCTGAATATTTTCAGCATCACACAGTTTATTCTTACTGTATATATAACTGTCTACTTGAATAGTTGGCCTCTTTGTTAGATCTACATAGAGTAGGCCCTCTTTTTTCCAAGTGTTTCCTCATTCACCAACTATCTCCTTATACCGTTTCCATGTGTCTTTCTTTTCATCATTATATGTGCTGACACTGGCTTGCAATATGGATTACCATACACTTCTAATCTTGTTGCAGAACATTGGCAAACCCCTTAGTTTCCAGGCATGTCTATTAGCTTTTATGGCTCTGTATACTATGCCATTCTGCTACCATGTCACCTTGCATTTTGTATTTACTGCGTTCTATCCACAGATCTGGTCTGATTTGTAGCAGGTTCTTTTGTAGGAACACCCTGTTCTTTATGTAAGAAGTCTATCCTCCTCATCAACTTTTTTTTTTTAACCTATATCTGACTATGACTTCTTCAAGATTCCATACTTTCTTTCTACAGATTGTCTTATATTTCTGGGTCCTCGAGCCCTTATCTCGAGGTTGCTGGTCACTGGTTTCAGTGGTACAGTCTTCACTAGGGAATGGCTTATATTTGTAACCAGTTACCTATCCCATTTCCTATTGAGTATGGAGTCTGTTTGGCTTGTGTATTCACCTGATTGGTAGGTTAGTGTCATAGAACTGTGTTTTGATCTTTCCTTATTCCTTGTACCATATCCATATTTTTCATATACACTTGAGTCTCGATACTGATGTTGTCCATTAAAGTCAGTGATCATGGTTACATGGTCCCTGTAATTTGTTATTGAAGTAATCTGCAAGAGGGCCTGATTGGTCTGTCTTGGTAGCTGTTGTGTTACCCATGACTGGCCTAAACTTAAGTATTCTGTCACATTCTCTGACTTATTTAAATACTTAAGGTATCCATTTCTCTATCAACAATATGCCTACATCACTCACCCCAGTGCTGTTATTCACTCAAAAAAATATGTACCTATGTTCCTTGCCTGTGGGGTGTCTGGCTGAGACTTGCTTCCATCTTGTACACAGTATGTGTCTTCTCATCTCTGCTCCAATATCACTACACTTAGGCAGGTTGCTTTCATTGCATTTTTGGAGTGCGGAATTCTTTATTCAGTGTTACTACTCACTTGTCTCCTCCATGCTGAAGTCCATTAGGAGTCCTTTCTCTTCTAGTTGAGTTACTTTCACTATGACTCATGTCTCTCCATACCCCTGCTAAAAACACTAGCTGTATGGAGGTAGGAAGGGTGAATTCACAGCACACTGGCAGATGAATTCTTAGTGGAAATGAGATATACAGCATACTGGCGAGTGAACTCCTGTTTATTTTAGACCTCCAGGACATAACAGAAGAATTCAAGACTGGATTTCCATGGAAACTCCTGCATACCGATGATCAAGCCCCTATTGCAGAAACTAGAAGAAATAGAGTAAAAGTTTTTCCAGACATGGAAACAGAGCCTCAATGTAAACCTAGCAAAAACAGAAAAGGGATGGGTCTTTGATACGTCAATATGCCAATAAAGAGTAGGTAGAAAGGGGATGTAGTGGGATCATGGGTAGGCTTCATATGTAACAGGTGCACAATAGCCAGAAGGCTCATTAGAAGTAGTTGGAAGTTTTCAATCTCTTTGTGACCTCCTTAGCAATGGAGGTAGATGTATCATAGCCAGATTAAGAACATGGTGGAATAAGTTGAGGGAGCTGTTGCCTCTGCTGGCAATAAAAATCTTCCCTCTTAGAGTGAAGGGCCAATCATATGATGCTTGTGTATGAACTGCTATGCTGCATGGCAACAAGACTAGGCTTTGCTAGATGTGTAATGTTAGTGTGTGTCAATGACAGAGCACAAGTGAACTGAGAGAAATGTTGAGCATAAAAGGAATGGAATGTAGTTTGCCAGAGAGATGATTGCATTGGTATGGATATGTGGTATGTAAGGAGAACAATAAGACAGCTGGTTGTTTGAAGTGGTTGAAACTTTGGGAGACTGACAAAAACATGGAATGAGATGCCACAATATTCTGTCCATCAGTACAGGCTTACAATACTAAAAGCAAACCTGGTGAGAAACTGGAGGTAATCCGAGACTATATAGGGATTGAGAAAAATCTTCAGTCTGAATAAATGCACCCAGTGCATCCCGTAAGGTAGTTGGTGTTAGTATGAGCATCCAGCCATAGAGGGAATAAACCATGCCAAATATAGAATATATGAGCGATGTGGTCACTCCGACCCATCTGATGTCAGACAGTAACAACCCATCCAATCGATGCCAGTGTGGAAGATGAATATAAGATGAAAGTTTTTGTGTCAGTTGCTGTATATGTCCACATATTGACACTGTTTCAAATGCAAGTGGTGTTGTTTTGTTTATGCCCTGCAATGGAGCATTTTGCCCAACAACAGTTTGAGAGGACCCGTCAGATATGCAACCTCTCGCGCTGGTGTCAATAAAATGCACTCTGTAGAGCATATGTAAGCGAGATGCAGACACCAGACCTGTTTGAGAGGTCAGTAACCCCACTTGAGTACTGACACGGTCTGTGAAGGCCTGTCCAACCCTTGCTAGCAGGGAAAATGGACTTTAAATGATGATGATGATGGCATCAGAAGGGCATCTTACCAGGATAACTGTCTCAAAATGTTGGTCTACCTGTGTATGCATGGAAAAACAAAGTAAAAACAATGATGACCACAGCACATGAGCTGGAATAGCTAAACGAGTATATTTATGTGTGTGTATATACATATATATACATACACACACACACACATATATAGGAGATTACGAAAGACTGTGACAAGTGGAGAGATGCTGTGCTGAATAGGACCTGTCCCGCCCTTGCAAGCAAGGAAAAGCGGACATAAAATGATGATGATATATATATATGTGTGTGCGTGTGTATGTATATGTGTACATGTAGCATCATCAGCATATTTCAACTAGGTTCACTTAGCCTTTCAACCTTCTGAAATGGGTAATATAAGTACTAGGGTGACCACTATACCCAAGAATAGGTTGTCCTATATGTATATATATATATATATGTGTGTGTGTGTGTGTGTGTATCATCAACATCATCGTTTAACGTCCATTTTCCATGCTAGCATGGGTATATATATATATATATATATATACATACATGTGTGTATATATATATATATATATAAATAAATAAATATATATTGTATATAATTGTGTTTTTTTTTTCATGTGGTAACTCACTACTACCTAAATTTATTTTCATATCTGTGAGCCTTTCCTACCTAGACCTTGGGGTTGATCATGTGATGAATTTGTGAATGGAAAACGAATGAATGAATTTTTATGAATGAGCTTTAAAGTGGCGTGGTAGATTGTAAACTGAACCAATCAATATTTTGTGTAGATTTAATGTCTCACACACACACACACACGCAAACACACACATACTGTATGTTTTGTGTTTGCTAAATAAGATTTTAAAATTGTTTATCTATTAATTCACTCATCTTGTGGCTAATATTAAATATTTCCAATATAAACGTGAGTGAATTGTATCAATGGTGCATAGATTATGCTAATGTGGTTCTATTGATTTTCTTCTAGTCACAAGATTTTCGATGCATCCATATGTTGATGGATTCCTTTTCAATGCTGTTTTCATAAGACTAGAATTCTCTCTCTCTCCACACACACGTATATATACATATATATATATATATATATATATACATACACATATTTATATATATACGTACATACATATACATATTTATTTATATATATATATATATATATATACATATGTATACATACATGCATATACATACGTATATATATATATCATCATCATCATCATCATCATTTAACGTCTATCTTCCATGCTAGCATGGGTTTAGGCGGGAATTGTCCCACTTGTGGCAAGATTGGTCGTCTCGCTCGTATAGGACTGTCTGGCAGGTTTTCTACGGCTGGGTGCCCTTCCTAACACCAACCACATTTACAGTGTGGACTGGGAGGTTTTTACCGTGTCACCTACACGCCCACATTACAGCGTGGACTGTGTTTTTTTTTTGTTGTGACACCTACGCAACCTCATTTATTTAGGACTGGATTTGTGGTACCAACATAACATTACAGAGAAAGGGAGTGGTGTTGGTGGGGTTGGAGTAGGGGTAGTAGGATGGGGGTGTATATTTGGTTAACAGGTGCCTACTGACTAGGTTTCGCTTTGTACATAGGTAAGGCGGGTCTTCTGTATTATTGCGTAGCGCCAAAGATCTCGGTCCAGTGACATTGTCTTAGAGAGGTGTAAGTCTGTAAGGTCGGAATTTATCAAATCGTCCATGGTTTTTCTGGGTCTACCTACTCCGTAACTTCCATCAATTTTGATCGCCCTGCACTTTTTTATACAACTGTCGTCTTTTATGCGCATCACGTGACCATACCAACGTAGTCTTCTCTCAAGTAAACAGCATCTCATCCCTCTTATTCCTAATTTCTCACTTAGTTCATTTATGCTTTGCCGTTCATGTATATTACTATTACACATCCAACGGAGCATGCATGCTTCGTTCCTCTCCAGTCTGTGCAGATCATCTGCACACAATGCCATGTAACATTGCTGTTCGTATACAGGCATCATACACTCTGCCTTTCATTTTTAGAGAGAAACCTTTAGTGGCCAATAGTGGTATAAGCTCTCTGAACTTTTTCCATCCCGTTCTGACTTTGGCTACTGTACCTTCTGAGCACCCTCCACCTCTGCTGATTTTGTCACCCAAGTAACGGAAGGTGTCCACTATTTCTATAGAACCATCTGGGCAAAAGGAGGGAGCTAAGGACAGAGCCCTGATGAACACTAACTTTTACGCTAAATTCTTCACTATATTCGTTGTTAATTCTAACCTTGCTGACTGTTTCTTTATACATGGCTTGTATATCTCTCACAAGCCATTCATCAACACCTAGTTTTCTAAGAGCCCACCAGATAATTGTTTCTACTTTTGGCACAAGGCCAGCAATTACCCAGTACATTACTGGTACTTTATTTTATCGACCTCTGTATGGATGAAAGGCAAAGTTAACCTTTAGAGCTCACCAGATAATGGAGCGGGGGACTCTGTCAAAGGCTCTCTCCAGGTCAACAAAAGCTAAGTATAGGGATTTACTTTTAGCTAGGTACTTTTCCTGTAGTTGTACAAGGAAAAGAGCGTCTGTGGTACTTTTACCTGACACAAACCCAAACTGCATTTCATCTAAATCAATTCGCTCTCTGATTAGTTGCGCTATAACTTTTTCTGTGACCTTCATGACCTGGTCAATTAATTTAATGCCTCTATAGTTTCCCCTATCTAGGGCATCTCCTTTACCCTTGTAGCAGTTAATGCTGATGGTGCTACGCATTCATTTGGTATAACCCCGTTCTGTAATATATATACATACATCCCACCCTTGCAAGCAGGGAAAAGCGGATGTATGATGATGATGATGATGACGTATACATACATACATATATATATATATGGAGGCACATGGCTTAGTGGTTAGAGCATTGGCCTTGCAATCGAAAGGTTATGAGTTCAATTCTCAGACCGGGTGATGTGTTGTTTCCTTGAGCAAGACACTTTATTTCACATTGCTCCAGTTTACTCAGCTGTAGAAATGAGATGATAGGGACTGGGGTCCATATCATTCCACTGTAGAGTGGTCGTGGAGGTGCCACGGCAAAAAAGCACCCAGCACTCACTGTAAATGAGGTTGGTGTTAGGAAGGGCATCCAGCTGTAGAAATCAAGCCAGAATCAGTTCCCGTCCCACCCTTGCAAGCAGGGAAAAGCGGACGTAAAAAAAAAAAAAAAAATACAAAACTAAGTGCAGTATCCCCCAAAACAGAAAAACTATTATCAGAAAAATAAAAAGAACAAACAAAAAAATTAACACACTAAAATACTGCCAACAGCAACGCACACATTCGACGGTTATCGCCCTGCTTGAATCAAATAAATATAACCTCCAACAATGCATGAAGACCATCATCAATAACCAAAGAACAGCTGAAGAGAAGTGGGCCATTGAGAAAATCAAACTCAACCCCAAAGTGTTCTTTTCATTTGCGCAAAAATACAAGGTCTCTGTCTCCACTGTTGGCCCTCTAGTTGATGAAAATGGCATACTCCAAGATATTGCCAAAACCATGGACGAGATACTGCTCTGTTTTCAGCAATCCTGATATGGCTGATCTGGGCTGTATCAGTGATGTTAATCCCCAACACACTATATCGGACATAACATTTGGTGCCCCTGATGTCTTAGCGGCAATAAACACAATTCAGCAGTAGGCCCCCGACAGGTTCCCTGCTTGTGTCCTGAAGGTGTGTGTCGGCACCAACTTGCATCTCCTCTTGCTAATCTGTGGAAGAACTCTGGATACTGGCTATATTCCTGAAAACTTTCTATCCCAGTTTTCAAAAAAGGAAATAAGTCCCTTGCAGTGAACTACCGTCCGATCTCACTCACCTCTCATATTATCAAAGTATTTGAGAGGGAGTTGAGATCACGAATAACCCACTTTCTCGAAAGTAATGGCCTACTGAACTTCAACCAACATGGGTTCCGTAATGGAAGGGACTGCCTAATGCAGCTCCTGCATCACTTTGACAATGTTTTGAGAACCTTGGGAGAGGGCTCCAACACTGATGTCATCTACCTTGATTTCAGCAAGGACTTTGACAAGGTTGATTATAAGATTCTACTGAAAAAAACTATCCAATATTGGTGTCTCTGGAAAGTTACTACAGGGGGTCAAATGTTTCCTGACAGGCAGAACCCAGCATGTTGTAGTCGAAGGAGTAAAATCAAGCCCACCCGAAGTCAGCAGTGGCGTCCCACAAGGCACTGTGTTGGGCCCACTTCTTTTCATCATCTACATTAATGACATTACTGACATCATCAAGCACAGCAACATAAGAATCTTCGCAGATGATTGCAAGCTCCAAAGGGTGATCAATGAGGTGGGTGACCGGACATGCCTTCAGTCAGACCTACTGGCTGTTATCCAATGGGCAGTAAAGAACAATATGCTGTTGAATGAGGATAAGTTTGAGTTAATCCACTTTGGAAAAAAGGATGCCCTGAAACTACCATACTCTCTTCCTTCAGGTGAAACTCTCATGGCATCCAACATCAGAGACCAGGGAGTAACTGTGGACAACAACATAAGCTGCATAAACAGCAAAGTTGACATGGCCCACAGAATGTGTTCCTGGATTCTCAGAACCTTTCAGTCGAGAGATATCCACACTTATCCTTCTCTTCTCCACTTTTGCCCGACTCCACCTTGAATACTGTTGTCCACTGTGGTCTCCCCACACGAAACAAAGTATCATGAAAGTTGAAGCACCCCAAAGATCAATTACAAAAAAGATAGATGGCATGACAAGCCTTGACTATTGGAGTCGATTAGAAAAGCTCAACCTTTATTCTCTCCAACGTCGCTGTGAGCGCTACATTATCTGCATGATGTGGAAAATATTCCATTAGATTTGCCCAAATGATGTTGGCATCACCTTTAATGTACATCCGAGGTTTGGGCCCCGTGTTATCCGCCCACGACAAAAATCTCACTCGTATCTCATAACAACAATACGGCACAATTATTTCAGCTCAATTGGCCCCATTCTTTTTAACATTACACCAAAGCACATTAAAACAGAAACAGACCCCATCAAGTTCAAGAAGCCTTTGAACAAATTCCTTCAAGAAATCCCGGATATGCCTCCGTAAACAATAGCTCTCTACTTGAGTGGGCCATGGTACCTAAATCCTGATTTGAACGACTTCGCCAGGTGGTGCTGTTAAGTTAGGCATGGCCTGGGCCAGTACTGACCGAAACCTATCAAAGTTACATACATACACACATACACACACACACACATACATAGATAGATTGATAGAAAGAAAGAAAAAGTTGTGCATGGATACTTGAGGCGTAAAACACAGACCATAGAGGGGATAAACCACTCAAAAAGTCTGGCATGGAGTTCCAACAAGTTTATGACATCACACCTTGAGGGATATCTCTATGCAATACAGGAACAAGAACTCCCTACCAAATATCTGCTGCACAAAAGAGGAGGGACAGCAGCTGACAATAAATGTAGGCTATGTAAAACAAAGATTGAGGATGTAAGCCACATTGTTGCCAGCTGCGAAAGAATGTCATCTCGCTACTACCTCCCCATGAGACACGATGGGATAGCTAGAACCATCTGGAACGCACTTCAGAAAACAAAATTAGCAACAAACGAGGAGGAATATATTGAGACAGATGGCACTAAGGAATACTGGTGGAACCTGAAAATAAAAACTGCCACCAAATTAAAGCACAACTGGCCTGATATTGTTGTTTGGGACCACACATTGAAAACGTGTTCTGTTGTGGAGATCAGCTGCCCACTTGATGTAAACGTTGTCAGAAAAATACAGAAGGACATCTACGGACCATTGATGAGGAGTTTACAAATCCAGTATCCAAGATACACCTTTAGCTTCATACCCATCATTATTGGAGCTACAGGTTATATACCAACCCGCTTAGACCAAAGTATGACTGAACTTGGATTTGCGGACAAAAAGCGCAGCTCCCTAATTCATAGTCTACAAATGGCTGCGATAGCTGGCACCTTCAAAATTTGCAAAATATTCTTGCGATTCAAGGGATGACAATTTCTTTTCTTTTACAACCTTGCCACCAGGAAGGTGGCCGGTCAAAAATATATACTCGAAATTAAGAGAAAGAGATATATACATACATATCATCATCATCATCATCATCATCAACGTTTAACGTCCATGTTCCACGCTTGCATGGGTTTGGACGGTGATAGTCCCACTTGAGGCAAGAGTGATTGTCTTGCTCGCATAGGACTGTCTGGCAGGTTTTCTACAGTTGGATGCCCTTCCTAACACCAACCACATTTACAGTGTGGGTCTGGGAGGTTTTTACCGTGTTGCCTACACGGCCACATTACAGCGTGGACTGTGTGTTTTTTTGTCGTGACACCTACACGATCTATATATAATAAGCTAATTCATCAAAGAAATAAAATAACACATTTATTTAATGTTATTCTGAAAAATAGTTTCCCTTATTTTCAATAACATCACTCCATCGTTGTACCAGGTTTTTGATGCCTCTTTCAAAAAATACTTTTTTTTTTACTTGGTCATCATTTTCATATATTTATTGCTTAAATGATTCTACAGAGACCTACACACATGATAATCCGATGGGGCCAAGTCAGGAGAATAAGGTGGATGGAGTAAAACTTCCCAATTGAAACTCATAATTTTTTGTTGAGTGATTCTTGTTGTGTGAGGTCTAGCGTTGTCATGCTGAAGTACAACTCTTTTTCTATTGAGCAATGCTGGCCACCATAAACAGCATCTTTGGAATTGGCATTGGGCTTCGATTTTTACTCAACCACTGTCTTTTGCATTGCACATTGTTGTGCAGGACCCATTTTTCATTTCTTGTCACAATTCCATCCAAAAAACATTCTCTGCTATTCCTTGAAAGCAAAGAAGAGCAAATGGTCAACCTTTGATTTCATTGAGCATCATTCAGATCATGGGGAATCCATTGGCCCAGTTTTGAGACCTTTCCTAGTTCATGAAGAGATGAAATTATGGTTGTATGTTCAGCAAGTTCTCTACTCGTAGACTTAGGATTAGCCTCTGCTGCAGCTCGAAGGGCTGTCCTATCCACTGATTTTGGTCTTCCAGAATGAGGGGAATGTTTAAGATCAAAATTACCCGAAGAAAACTTTGCAAACCACCATTGACATTTTCGATCATTTAGAACATTGTTTCCATACACAGAACAAATGTTTCTTGCAGTTTGGACAGCTGATGTGCCCTTTTTAAAATTCATTATAGCATACAGTGCCTCAGGTGCTTTTCATCAACGTCCATTTTTAGAGTAAATTGATTATATGTCTCTTAAATTCAATGATGATTAATCTGAAACAACAAACATTATAGTTTATAGTTAACTTAAATCATCAATTGAGTATTTAGACAGAAGACTTTAAATTCGTCATATAAAAAAACTGACATTACTTCCTTTCCAACCTATTACATACATATATTTATATATACATATGATGCCTGTATACAAACAGCAATGTTACATAGCAGTGAGACATAGGCATTGTGTGCAGAGGAGCTGCGCAGACTGGAAAGGAACGAAGCATGCATGCTCCGTTGGGTGTGTAATAGTAATATACGCGAACGGCAAAACATAAATGAACTAAGTGAGAAATTAGGAATAAGAGTAATCAGATGCTGTTTACTTGAGAGAAGATTATGTTGGTATGGTCACGTGATGCGCATGAGAGACAACAGCTGTATAAAAAAGTGCAGGGCGATCAAAATTGATGGAAGTTACAGAATAGGTAGACCCAGAAAAACTTGGGACGATTTGATAAATTCCGACCTTACAGACTTACACCTCTCTAAGACAATGTCACTGGACCGAGATCTTTGGCGCTACGCAGTAATACAGAAGACCCGCCTTACCTATGTGCAAAGCGAAACCTAGTCAGTAGGCATCTCTTAACCAAATATACACCCCTACTCCACCCTCCCATTCCCACTAACACCACCCTTTCTCTGTAAAGTTATGTTGGTACCACAACATCCAGTCCAAAATAAATAAAGTCGTGTAGGTATCACGACAAAAAGACTCAGTCTACGCTGTAATGCGGCCGTGTAGGTAACACGGTAAAAACCTCCCAGTCCACACTGTAAATGTGGTTGGTGTTAGGAAGGGCATCCAGCCGTAGAAAACCTGCCAGACAGTCCTATACAAGCGATACACGGTCACCCAACAAATCTTGCCTCAAGTGGGACAATTCCCGTCTAAACCCATGCTAGCGTGGAAGATAGACATTAAACGATGATGACATATATATATATATATATATATATACTCTTACGGTTAACTTTGTTGCAATTCGATTCAAGCACTCAACGTACTTTTTCACATAGGAGTGATGGAGTATATTTAGAATAAAATGCAAAGTAGTTTTGAATGTTAAAGTCCTTTAATGATAATGCTGTGATACATATTTCAATGACGACAGTGGTGGCCCTCTTCAGTGTACCCAGTGCCGTGACATCTTCAGACAGCTTGAATTCTTTTAAAGAATTCCTTTTTCTTTAAATCCATCAACCAATGGCCTCCACCCATCCCAATCACCACCAGAAAAGGTATAAATACCACCACATTACTTGGACAGTTAGCTTCCTGATGATTTCTCCGGAATGAAACTTCTATTCCTGTAGAAGCCATTTCTATATTAAATATGTATATATATATACATACATATATATATATTATTAATTGGTTTGTCATGTAATTTGGAAATCAATGAAAATAATGGATTTTAAAATTTCAATTTTGAGTAGTTAATGGAATATAAAAATATTTTCACTCGGTTAAATGTTTGTTTTGTTCATTTTCTGTACAAATTTGGCTGTAATTATAAAATGGTTAGATTCTATGATATACTAAATTGTTTAGACCAGTTGTCTTGAAGTGAAAGAAAAGACAAATTTAATGTGAAATAGATAAAATCATTTTTGGTCACCACTTAAGCAAGTCCTGGAATTAAAATGCAAACAAGTCTTTAATTTATATGTGTATATATATCGTATTTATATTGTATTCTTCATTCAAATTCAATTCCATTGTTTTAGAGAAATATATAAGTTTTATATATATAGATTCATAATATTTCATTTCATTTGGGAGTTGAGAGAACTATCATCAGAAAAATGTACGATTGTATTCTTACTTTGTATTTCTTTTACTTTTTCTACTCTGTTAATGACTTCCTTCATTGGATTTCAACTATTGATTATCATTGCTGTTTGTATTGTCTAGGTGTGGATAGCTGTAGTTTTAATATTCAGATTCTGGGCCATAAAATATAGATGTGTTACCAGAAATATTTATATTGATGGAGACAGACGGAGAATTGTGAGTCGCATATTTTAATCAAAAGAGTTGGTTGGTTGATTTGTTGTTGTTATTAGACCTATGAATAAAAATATTCCAACCATGAAGATACACTTCATTTGTATATATTTGCGACTACATTGTTGAATATCTATTTCATTTTTTAAGATAGTAGGGTCTAATTGGAGGTAGATTTGGCTGCTATTTCTAGCAGGTAGAGCAGCTGTGTTGAAGCTCCGTCCTTGGGTGGAAAACCATATTGATAGTAATTGAAAGTGAGCAGTATTGGTATTGAAGGTGATAATAGATCAATCTTTTATCTTTTATTGTATGTGTATGAGGCGGCGAATTGGCAAAATTGTTAGAATGTCACAGAATACTCTGCAGTATTTGTTCCAGCTCTCTGCTTTCTGAGTTCAAATCTCACTGAGATCAATTTTGCTTTTTGTCCTAGTCTAGTACTGTGGTTGAGTCTTCTTCTCTCTCTCTCACTCTTTCTATCCTTCTCTGGTAGAAATCTGTTGTATTCAGACCTGGAGAAAAGATGGGCTCCACCGGTTTTAAAAATGCTCAAGATGCTGTATATCATTACAACGTCTCAACTACTCCCTGGGGAGTAAAGGGACCATACATGCATGTAGGTGTATGCTTGAAAAGTAAAGCTAAGTTAGACGAGAATTAGCTTTATATTTGATATTTTGTTTACATCGATGACAAGATTTGGTTAGAAATTAATATTTTTATTGTAACATACATTATCATTGTTTTAATGCTTGCTTTTTCAAGCTGGCATGAACCAGACGGAATTTTGTATCAAAAGGGTTAATGAATTGCAGTGAGAAAATGAATTTATTTGCTCTTCAATAATTGATGTATCTATAATCAAGTAACCTTTTTGAAAATACTCTTGGGTATCGAATGACCCCTCCCATTATTAAATTTTGTTAATCTATTTCCGGCGAAATTTTATTTTAAGTGGTAGCATTCCTGCAACAAAAACATTATACATGACAAAAAAAGAACATTACAAGAAATTCCATATGTTATAAAATAAATAGGATGGGTTGGGATCTCAATATGTAAACTAAACAACTACTAATTCTGGTTTTTAAAAGAAAAAACTGAGTCAACTCAGAAAAATTACTGATTTTCCAACTCCCACTTATTTCACACACCCCTGCTTATTGCACCCCCTCTATTTGGGACCCAGAATAGTTAAGCAGTTAGTCAAATTTAGTAGTGAACTTACTGGGTTTTTTTCTCCCTTTTGGGCAATTTGCTTTACTTACATTGTTTTCCTTGTTAGAAGGGATAACTGAACAAAGAAATATTGGCCAAAATCTTTTTTTTCTATCGATTAGTCAGGAGGAAGGACAGTACCCATCACCCTTTTCAGTGCCTCTAAAACTGGTGGGAGAGAAGGAGGAAGATATCATTAAAATGGAGACCCAGTGCAAAGCTTGTATAGAGTAGACCCAAGGGCCAGGCAATGATGTTAAACTGGGTGATGAATTAAGTCTACCACACAAGTAAAACATGACAGAACTTGAACTCAGAACACACAGAGTTAGGTGAAATACCAGATGGGTACTGTCCTTCCTCCTGACTAATCGATAGAAAAAAAAGATTTTGGCCAATATTTCTTTGTTCAGTTATCCCTTCTAACAAGGAAAACAATGTAAGTAAAGCAAATTGCCCAAAAGGGAGAAAAAAACCCAGTAAGTTCACTACTAAATTTGACTAACTGCTTAACTCTTTAACATTTCCACTAGTCTACCATTCTAGATTTTTACTCCATCAACCTTGTAAGGAGAAAATACAAAGTTGACTGTGGGCAGAATCTAAACTCAGAATGCAAGGAGCCGAAAGAAATAGTGGAAGTTATTTTGTCCAGTGCTTCTACCAATGCTACTTGCTGAATTGAAATAAGACGAGGGAGCTTTCAAAGCCTCTGGCTGGTGGTAGAGAAGGAAGAGAAGTTATTCTTAGACTTGAATACCTTCAGCTTAATGGTTAGAGTGTTAAATGAGGCACAATAATATAAATACAATGTCTGTAATATTGGAGAAAGATTGTTTACTGATTGCAGTAAAACAACAAAACAATAAAACTTAATTTTCAACATGAATTAATTGCAAAGTATCGGGGTAAGAATTTGAAAGTGGAGGTGTCACAACAAAAAGTGTCCAGTACACTGTAGAGTGGTCATGTTGGTGTCACAACAAAAAGCACCCAGTACGCACTGTAAAGTGGTCGTATAGGTGACATGACAAAAAGATCCTTAAAAAACGGAAAAAGAAGTTGCCATTGGCCACTTTAAGTAAATGAACCCCATATCTTCAAGATTCCTCAAAGCAGCTGATGACAACTTTTTCTGTCTTTTAAGAGTTTTCACCTTATTTTATAAGCTATCTTTATAGCATTTCTGTACATGAGTACATCATTCTTTATACTTTATATATATATATATATATATCATTATCATCATCATCGTTTAACGTCTATCTTCCACGCTAGCATGGGTTTTATATATATATATATGAATATTAATAATTATCTCTTTGAAGAATTAAGAGAACTACCTGTTGTGAAATGTTAAGATGTAAAGAATAAAACAATATTGGTAAAGCATCTTCTTTATCCTTCTCTGTCTTTTAGGATCGTGATTGGCTGGAAGGTGCACTCAATAGTTTGACTGAGAGTCCCATTAGACGTATGAAAGAATGCATTCGTATTCTAAAATCTCCAAATAGGGATAATGAAGATGATGATAAAGAGGCCGCTCTAGAAGAATTGCTGGAATGGTGTGAATACATAGATTTTGCCATTGGTAAGTGATATTTGATTCATTTTTCTCGTACTAACAATTCTTTTTGTTGGTAAGGTAATTTATCTTGCATGGGTTAGACAGGTTGTCATGTCTTGAGGCTAGACAGTTCAAATGACTATTTCATAGAAATAAGAATATTTATAAAACATGGAGTTTCCATGGATCCATTCTTGTTACTATCATTGTTATGTAGCCAAGAGTTGTCGCTCTCATCAAGCAAAGCCATAGTCAAAGACATTCCAAACATGATAATCTGGTTTTTGTTTTCAGTGGTGTCTAAATCTGACTTAATTATCTAATGTCCTGCCCTTTTTTAAGATGGTAGGATGTGATTTGAGGGTGATTTGGCTAATATTTCTGGCAGGCCAAGTGACTGTAGAGGTTTCCCCTCGTTAGTTCAATTGCTATTGCATTTGTTCTTGTTTATTATAACTAAGAAGGAAGGGTGGTATCTATGACATTTTTTGTAGGGTTTGAGAATTGGAGGGGGGGGGGGATGTGAACCACACCACATAAGTTATCTTCAAACAGAGACCTTGTTTGAGTGATTGCAACAGAGTGGACTCTGTTAAAAATGCACAAGAGAAAAGTTGTGGTGGTGTTAAACTGGGCAACAAATTAAGGTTACCACTCAAAAACAGGTGCAAATACAGTCCATCCAATGGGCTTCTGCACACTTTCTGTTTACTCTGTTTCACTCACAAGGTTTAGGTTGACTTGTGAGAAGATACTTTCTCTAAGTGCAGATCAGTAAGATCACCTGTGTGATCGTGAAGCAAATTTTGTAACCAGAATGTCATGTTCCCTTAATAATCTATTTGCTACATTCGTAAAAAACATGTAAAAATGATTATAATAATAATTCTGTGATTAGGAAAAGGAATTCAGTTTCAAAATAATTCTAAATTTGAAGTACTACATACTCTATATTTCTATAAAGTTACTAATTAAAACTTTACTACTTTAGTGTAACTTATAGTTAGTTATCTTGTAGATGATTCATTAATCAGTTGATTCATTAATCTAATGAAGGAGTCGTTATGTGGTCATGTAATCTGCTTGAAATAGCAATCAAATCTCCTGTATCACAAAGGTGTCAGAAGACTCCTTGATACTACTCCTTTTTAACTGTTTGTCCTTCTGGTTCATATTTGTGATGCACTATGTCTTGGTAATTGGAAAAAAAAAAGCAGAGTGTCACCTTGATTTTGTTCTGCACCTGACATAATTTCTTGTTGGATCCTTCCACTGTGGTGACTGAGCTTTGGTTTCTGGGTCATACCTACACACCCATGTCTAACCTTTGGTTATCACAGTATTCAGTAACTCAGGATCCTTTCTGGCAGTTTCAGACAGAATGAAAATTTACTGAGTAGGTGGTACAGTACTTCATATGCTGGCTGCCTGACAGTGACATGCATCCAGCAGGCCATTGAAAAACTACTTATGTCTGTGAATGTATGGTGTTACACACTGCACCCTTTTGGCAGTATCGGTGGAGGGTCGGACGCCATGCTTTCCAGCATAGTTACGTCCCTTTACGATCTGAGTTCAAATCCCGCCGAGGTTGACTTTGCCTTTCATCCTTACGGGGTCAATAAAATAAAGTACCAGTAATGTACTGGGTAATTGCTGGCCTTGTGCCTAAAGTAGAAACAATTATGACTTCCCACAGTTCATATTAAAAAAGTTATTAGAAGTGACATTGTTAGTCTCAATCATTTGTTTCTTCTCTTGTATGTTTAATCAGGAGAATTAGTAGTCAGCCAAAATCCTTTGTGATAGTGAGTTATATTTCTTTACATTCAGAGTTCAAATTCCACCAATGATATTTTCAGGAATCACATTTAAGAATCCCTTTAAAGTTTTTCTTAAATATTACATTTAATATTCATTAACTGAAAGAAAACTTGCCAAACAAAGGGCCAGGAGGACCCTTAAGTCGTGACAAGGCACTCCAGTCTTCCTAGTGTTGGGAATCTACACGATAAATGACCCAGTACACACTGGAAAGTGGTTGGAGATAGGAAGGGCATCTAGCTGTTGAAAGCTTGCCAAACAAAGGGTTGAGAGGACTCTCAGTTGTGTCAAAGACATGACAACTTCCCCTCTGCATATTCGTACATTTCTGGCCTGCCAGAGAGATCAGTAGCCACCACTTCAGTACTGACTTGATCTATGTAGACTTGTCCAACCCTTGTCAACAAGGAATGACGATGATAATGTACCTTTTTTTATCCTCTAAGAGTATATTTTGATTAGCAGAATTGATAGAGCCATAGAGAAAATTTATTTCAATAATTAGCTATGATATTTTACTTTTTTAATTCAAATTTCACAGGGTAACACTAAAATGAAATACCAGTCATGTACAAGGGATCAATATCAGCTGTTCTCTTCCCCAACCAAATATATTTTTTACAATTAACTTATTTGAAGGATTATGACCCAGTACAGGAGATATGATAACATGTTCTCAGTACATTCTGTAATGTGGTTGGTGTTAAAAAGGGCATCCAGCTGTAGAAGCCAAGCTCAAAACGGAGTGTACAAGCAAAGCAGGGTCAGCTGACCTGTCTACCTCTGTACGTGGCAATATGTTTAACTCGTACAAGCATGGAAAATAGACGTTAAATGATGATGATTGCATATTTTTGCTTTTTTTTTTTTTATTGTAGATTTCTTCAAAATTGGAGGGTTTGATATCCTGCCCAGTCTTCTTCATGATCCCAATTCAGAGCTACGTTGGAGGACCCTTGACCTTATTGCAGCCCTTGTTCAAAATAACCCATTCTGTCAGAAGGCAGTATTAGATTCTGAGTTACTCAACACAATGATGGATGTACTGGATAATGATTCTACTACCAGTGTCCGTATCAAGGCATTGTATGCTATTTCATGTAAGTCCTGTTCCTTCCTTTTCTTTTCTCTTTCTTTCCTGTTTTTGCTCTTTCCTTCATTTTTTTCTTTTGTTTTCTCTTCCTTTCATTCTTTCTTTTGCTTCTTCCGTTTTCTCTCTTTCCTTCTTTTACTCTTTCTTTCATTATTTCTTTCGTTAGATGGTAGTGAGATGGAAGCAGTGAATGCTGAGAGAAGGTATAGACAAGAAAGAAGTGAATTGACCAAACTCTGTTGAATGTGTTATGTTAGTTTGAATGGGAAAGTACAGATGAGCTACGAGAAAACCTCTTGTAGTGTGCAGGAGAGAGCAGATTGGTTCAAATACGTAATGTGTATGGATGATGGTCATTGAGTGAAATACCAGGTGTTATATGTAGAAGCCATGGAAGAAGATGACCAAGGAGTATTTAGGTTGAGGTGGGCAAAGCTGATCTTGGGATGCTGAGCCTCACAAAGGAGATGACAAACAAAATAGACTAGTTGAGGGATGCAGTACTGGAGAGGACACATCTGACCTCTGTAATTATGGAAACGGTGTAAAAATGATGATGATATTAATGTATCATGAAAAATAACCTTTTCGTGACTGTATTCCCAATGAAATAAACTCTATTTCAATTATTTAATGAAGAATTTCAAGGAATTTACTAAATTATCAATTATTTTGTTACTATGAGACCAAATTTACCAACCATGACCGTGTCTAAGACCCCACATCCAAACAGCCAAAAAGCAATGGGTGTCGTAATTGGATCTGCACAACACATGCCAGAACAACCCATCCACTCCATCAATGGAAAATGAAAGACAGCCCAGTATATGACACTACTGCATGTTGTTCAGGATTGCCCCCTCAGACATTTTTCTGGAGGCAATCCATAATGATGCAAATGACACCATGGTCTGGCTCATCAGTTTTGACCAGCCTCTTTAACTATTGTGCATATGTCATACAAAATGAATTTTATTACTAAGATAGTAACAAGTATTTTAAGGCCATCTTCCTTGCTAAAACTGAGGTTGGCTAGCGTGGAAAAATGGATGTTGAACGGTGATGATGATGATGTCTGCATTCCTTCTACCACCAACTTATATTTTCTCCATTATCTTTAGCCATATCTTTCTTAGACTTCCTCTACTTCCTTCTCACCCAGTCACTTTCATCACTCCTCTACACATAGCAATCGTATATAAAATTATGTTTGAAAATTTTAATTCAAATAGGTTTTCTTTAAAATAGGTGATCTTGTTTCATAGAATCAGAGCCGGTTTTGGCCGGGTTTGTATTATGAGTTAAATAACAAACGTTTTGCTATTGAAAGATTCTTTTCTCTCCTGTTGCAATAGGTTTGTGCCGTGAAGAACCAACAGCACAAGATAATTTTATCAAAAGAGATGGATTTTCTTATTTGATGAGAGCTATGCAAGCTGATGTTGAAAAACTCAAAATAAAATCTGCTTTCTTGTTGCGGAATATTGTTAACGAAAAACCAGCAGTGAAAGGTAAGTTTTATGAGTTAGTATATTTCACTTCCAGAAGAAATTCATTGTTGGATTAAGAATGGTTCAAACTCCAATCTCATTTACATAAACAAATAACGTTAGTATTATATTTTATATTCATAATTGTAATAAATTGCCTTTAATGTTTGCTTTTTACATACAGCCAGGTATAATTGGATATGATCCTGGCACATTCTCATTTCTAGTGTAAAGTGGATTGGCAGTATTGGTAGAGGGTCGGACGCTATGCTTTGGAGCATAGAGTTACGGCACTTTATGATCTGAGTTCAAATCCCACCAAGGTTAACTTTGCCTTTCATCCTTACGGGGTCGATAAAATAAAGTACCAGTAATGCACTGTGATAATTGCTGACCTTGTGCCAAAAGAAGAAACAATTATTTCTAGTGTAAAGAATATATCACTTATATTTCTTCCTCTTTCAAGGAAGAGAAAGTTTCTGAATATTTTCCAACTTTTGACACTATAGAGCATTTTAAAATATTCTAGATCTAAATCTTGCTGAGTTGATAATTTAAAAGTCAGCATTATTGATACCTAACTATTGCTTTCCATAATAGGATATTGTATTTTAGGTTTGACTTGGTTTATTCCGGAGTTAGTTCCCTTGGATTATTTAAAATCAAACTAGCTCTAGTTTTTAGAAATCAATAATTATTACTACAGAAAACATTTCTAGATTCTAACAAAGTATATATTTTTTATTGTATGAGAAAAAAATATTTAAAAAAAGGTGAAATTTTAATTTTATGAGTCAGTTTCATCTGTTGAAACAAGTGATATGTAACTAATACCATAGCTTTCGGAGCCTATGTTTTCTTGTATTCAATTAATATAAAGAAAAAAATTTTGTTAACTCTTAACATCCTGTTATGATTTAGTAGAACATATTTAAAGATGGGTTTGTTGGTTCAACTCTTTATAATATTTTTTACTAATGGCCAGATCGTTATGAAAATTTGCAATATTAGAGTTAAGACTTCAATTTGTAATGTAACACAGTCATATTGCTGTACTTTTGAAAACTACCTTCCTAATGCAGTTTCATGTGGTACAGGATGTTAAGAGTTAACAGACAAGGTATAATTTGAAATGTAACCAATTCTACATTATTTACAGAAACTCTGTGTGATATGGGTATGTTGGAACAACTGATTGGACATCTGCGTGAAGACCACTCTCTTTTCCATGAACATCTTATGGCATGTTTGTTAACAATTCTTACTGATCATCCACGTTCACTTGAAGATTGCAAACAACCACAGCTGGAATTTGCTGAAATACTAAAAGAAAAGCTTAAATCACTACATGGAAGAGATGAATTTAGAGTGAGTAGACACCTGTCTGTACTCTATCAGTTGCAGTTTTATCAAGTTTTATGACTTGTATAGTAGAAATAACCATCACCATCATTTTTGTTTGGTTGTTCTTCAAAACTTGCATGGATTGAGGTTGATGTAAATCCATGATATCAAACTTTAACTGTTCAATTAGATATATTGTTAAAAGTGGCTGAATCATAAATGCAGAATATGAACTTCTAGATATGTTTAATTTGTCTCAGGAAATTGTTTTTGTTACCAATAAATGATGTGGAATTTTACTTTGGTCATCAGTACAGAAAATGTTAAGAAATTCTCAAAAGATATTTTGTTGCTTCATTTAATCTATTATTGATTGCAACTAAATGAATTGGGTCTCGATACATAAAATTGTCTTTTAAGTGGCTGGCACGTGGATTATGTAAATTATATTGATAGTAGCATGCAGCCTTAGACTGTGTATTTAACTCTACTAAGAGCAGTTGTTTATATCAAAGTCTGCTATAATTGAGTAGACCTATGATCAAAAGAGCACTCTCCCCCTTCATTCTGGATTTATATTTAAACATAGTGTATCTAGGAGTACATTATCTAATGGGTGCCTTTTTAAAAGATAGCAGCATGGAAATTTGGGAAGTTTGTAAAGATTAGTGATGTTAGTTACAGGTTTTAAGTTGGCCACTCACTGGTTGTATACATTTATAATGGCTAAAGGGATAAAGAAGCAATAGTATAGCAGAGATGGAGCAAATAATACCACAAGATAATTTTAATTAAAAGCACCAATTTATGAGTCTTGTTGATATACATCTTTTGCAAATGGCATAAAATGATGGGGTGATGTCTTTCTCTCTCTCTTACATGTATGATATATGGTGGATCTCTGCACTGTTTTTTACCTACTATGTAAGGCATTGGTCAACCCAATGTTATGGTGGAAGGTGCTGCATAGTTGGATCAAACCCAGAACCATGATATGAAGCAAGTTTCTAAATTGCACCAAATCACACAGCCATGCCTGTACTCAAACATCTGTGTCTACTGTTATTCCTAGCATGGTGCTAATTACATAGTAACTTCTGTTAATGATCCTTCCATCTGGCAAAGCCATACAAGTTAAATTCTAGCATTTTATTAGCTACCATAGCGATTTATACTTCTTGTATTTAGTGCTACATTAACCAAGATTTATGAAGTTAATGATAGAACATTGTTACTCAGAATTTCAGTTATTTATCTCGAGTTTATATTCTCTGTACTAACTACAAAAAATAAAATAAAATAAAAATTGTTTCTTTGATTAGATTAGTTTTCTTGATCTAATTACCATAAGTTGTATATTTTCTTTGTTCTTCACATTTTTCTCATATATTTTGGGTTCATTCTTTATAAATATATATATATATATATATAATATCCGCATGTGGTTGACAGCTGAGAGAAAGGAGTATTCATTACCGAAGTAGAGTTTTAATATTCATTTTATTAAGGCTGAATAATGAGTCTTGTTATTCTATTTAGCTTTAATAAAATGAATATATATATATAACCAAGAGTAAATAACTTTAGCATTATGCACTTTAAAAAGACGGGCTAATTAGAAATAAATCAATTGGTCCACTCCTATTTGACTTAAATGTCTCTAGGTACATAGCCTAAAACTTTTTATCTCTTATTATCCTCTATTTCCAAAGCAGACATCTGCTGAAAATAGCTATATCTTCTTTACATTGCATTCCACTGACTTAGAAAGGATACATTAGATAATGGGCTCTTGAATTCCTTGCACATAAAAGACAAGAGATAGTTTTAGCTGGAACACCTTTGGTCATAAGGTCTGCTTTATTAAGGCTGATCTGTTTCTAAACGACAATTGGCCAGCTTTAATATTATATGTGCCTTATGTACATTTTACTGTGCTACTGTGATGTGTGGCTTAGTGGTTAGAGCATTGAGCTCACAATTGTAAGGTTGTGAGTTTGAATCCCAGACTGGGCAGTGTGTTGAGTTCTAGAGCAAAACACTTTATTTCATGTTGCTCCAGTTCACTCAGTTGAATAAATGAGTTGCAGAGTCACTGGTGCTAAGCTGTATTGGCCATTGCCTTTCCCTTGGACAACATTGCTGGAGAGGGAAGATTGACTGCTGGTCTTCCACAAACGACCTTGGCCAGGCTGGTGCCTTGGAGAGGAACTTTCCAGATGCAAAACCAATGACCGAAGCTGCCTATATGTACCGGAGAGATTTTTTCATGTGAGGAGCCCTAAAGAATCCCTTCTGAATAAAAATTAATATAGTTTTTATTTCAAGTTATGGACAGCTAACCTACAATGTGGCTTGTGGAGTTCAGATCTTACCTGTGTATGTATATATACTATATTTTTGGTGTGTTCTATGGATGGATTCACTTCCTATTACTGACCACTTTACAGAATTTACTGTGTTAATTTCATCATACGTATGTATGTGTACATATACAGAATTATTTTGTCCAGGTGCCATACAATGTCTGTTTTTAAGATATAGTTGCTTATTTAACCCTTTAGCATTGTAACCGGCCGCTCATACTGACATTAAGGTATTGTTCTCAAAATAAATATCAAAATCTCATAGATTTGATATTATGTGAGATAAAGCCTTTACCATGAAAATATAATCTATATATATAAAACTGAGGATGTCTGTCTGTGTGTGTGTGTGTGTGTGTGTGTGTGAGTTTGAATCCCTAAAACTAGAGAAGTACCCAACCGATTTTTGTTCAAACTTTACATGTGTATTACTTATGTTTTAGGGAGTGTTATGCACATAAAAAATTCAACTTTTTGATTCCCTAGGTGAAAAATTGCGTTTTTTCAGCTTTTTAGAGGTTTTTTTAGGCGTTGCGTCTAGTCGATTTTCCCGAAATTTCAAGGCATATTATGCACATTAAAATAAAAAAAATCATTTTCTTGATTCCCCAGGGCCCGCATTAGGTGAAAACCTGCATTTTTCCTGCTTCATCAGGGAAAATCTTAAAGATTATCCAGCCATCAGAGTATTCAGTTTATTTTCTTTACATATTGTCCAGGCATGCAGATTTTCCATGATTAGGTCTGTTGGCAGCCCACGTTCCAAAATACCTTATCCCGTGCAACGCCGGTTACCACTGCTAGTAGTATATATAAAATAATGTAAATGCTAAAGGGTTAACAGTTCTTTTAATATTTGAATATCTATTTTATTGCAGGAAGAGCTTCAATACACAAAAAATATATTGCAGATGTTAGGTTCAAGTGGCACTAACAGCAGCAGCCCTGTTGGATGTGCATCAAGTGCAGGAAGGTAATCTGGCAGTGTACTTGTGTGTGTGTGTATATATATATATATATATATATATATATATAATGTAGAGTTATATGTATATATGTACATATCTATATGTGTATATTGTGTATGTATATGCATATATATATTTACATATATATGTATGTACAGGTGTACATATATGTATATATGTGTATGGGCATATATATTTATATGGGCATATGTGTATGTATATATATATATATATATATACATATGGATTTTTTAAATATCTGATTCTCTCCTATTATAAAATCCTGATTCATTTTAGCCAACAAATATCCCACTGGTATCTCTGCTGGGAAAACAAAAACAATTTGGAAGACTCTGAAAGAAAAAAAAAACTGAAAACAAAAAATCAGAGCTATTTATTTGAAAGGTTGTCAGCACCCCCCTCACTTCCACATTGTGCAGTTGTTATTTTTATTATTGTCAACAAGTTTGTTTTCTAAACACCATTTGTCATTTCTGGTGATGCCACTTTGATAGTTGCCCACACCTTTTCCCCTCAATTTATTGACAATCTACCTTAACATTAGATGCAGTCCACAACACATACAACTTTCAAACTCCCATTTTATATTGAACATTTTAACTAATTTGTTTTGTATTTGATGTGTGAGTGACAGTTATATAAATCTTACTGCATATTAATATTGCATACATAAATACATGTATGGACTGATTGTCACTTATAAAATATATAAAAGAAAATATTCTGTTAAAACTGTTCATTGTTAAATTATTCAAGTTTAAATGTTGGACTCTGTATACCGTCAAAATATTGCAGCATCACCTGGCATGATTTTGACTCGAGTTTAACAGAAGAGTTCCCTGATCCTTTGCCATTAACTACTTTGAACTTTTATTCCACCTGCTGGCCAGGTGTTTTCAGTAGCTTTCCTTGGGTGAAGACAGTCCATGTACTCGTCTGCTCTTCTGTTTAACAATGGATACATGCAAACACATTGTGGTTATGTTTCTGTGAGCAAACAATCTTGTTTCTGCATCGGAATAAAATAAATATAAATAAATTAAGCCTTATGTTGAATTATCAATAATTTTACGAACTATTTAATAATTTCCCAGTCATGTTTGTCAATTTTGTATTTTTTTAATTCCAAAAAGGTGTTGACCACATAATGGACAGGTTTTCTTTTTCTAACCTGTTGTTTAATTGTTTAAAAATGTGTTTAAATTAATGTAAGTAATGAATTATTGCACATAGCTATGTAAATAAACATCACCATTGATCTGAAAATTGGTAATTCAATAGAATTTCTCTAATAACAAAAAGCATACAATTGTTTTTTTGTTTTTTTTGTTAGTATCTTCTAAATTTATGATGGCATTAAGCAATCAACACGTTTGTTTACAAGTGGTATAAAATATTCACTGTCATTAGAAATATATAGATTTTTCCCTATTTTTAAGGGGTAGTCTTTTCTCTGCACTTGAATCTTTTAACCAGCTATTGTACCTTACTTCAGATATGTGGTTGAGTATTTTATTGCTCTTAGGATATTGCTAATAATGAAACTGAACTAATTGATTTACTGGCTCTAAGATTATGAATGCAGTTTACATATTCACTAAACATCAGTATTGAATTGAAGGTAAAGAAGAACAAAACCAGACCAGACAAGAAAAATGAATAAATGCTTGTAGAGTCAATGTCTTGAATTTCTATTTCTTTGAAAAACATTTTGAGGTTTTAACAAAATAACATTTAATTTTTGATCAACTTGCTGAAAAACGTGCTGAATTATTTTATATTTATAAACATTGGCATCAAATAAATGTTCCTATATTTTCTTTATTTGAAACTTGTAATGATGATTAACAACAAGGAATTATTTAAAAAAATTTATAAGTAAAACTCCTACACTGTTAATTGTTGGATAATTACTGGAAAAAATTTAACAGCTCTTTCCTAATTTTTATTCATTAAACGTATAGCTGATTCAAAAATGTTTTGTTGTTTGAATAAATGGGAGTTTCATATCATATACAAAAAAGTAATATCCTAATATTTTTATATACTTGTCGATATAGTTACAGAAACTTCATGTGGTAATCAAGCAGCTACTTGTTTCTTTTGAGCTTAATATAATTCTTAAAGTGAAGAAGCCTGTTCATTTTGTAAAGAACAGATGTAGAGGAATTTCATCTGGTTTTCTGATGTCATGGTTTTCTATATGGAATATCTTAATATTCTCAGGTCTGTCTGCCCACTGTTTGGACTTCTCAGTAACTGTGAACAATAAATTCTTATCTTTTGGATTGTAACCCCCCAAGATTTCCCTCCTATTATAGAGAGTGGCCGCAAACATTTCTTACATAGTATGTCATGTTATTAAATACTCATTCTTCCATTACTTATGATGATTCTGAAGTATTATTATAATTCTTAGACATATCTGATGAAACATTCTCTTCAATATTGTCAGAAGTCGCATTTTGTTCTGCTGCTGCAGTTTTATGTTATCACATGCTTTAGTCAATATGAACAAATGGAGAAAATACTCTCACTGTGTCAAACCTTATTCACATGAGCTTGAAGTTTCAACAACAACAATGTTGCCATTGGCAGGTATAATACCATATATGCACATGGTTCATTTCACAAGTTGAAGTGAGATTTCTTTCAACTCTCTTCCTACTTATTCATGAACAGAGACTTCAGGTTGTTTCCTTGTAATTTCTCCCACTTAAAGAAAGAAATCTTTAATAGATTATGGTCTGTTTAACAGTTAGTATCTGTCAGACATTCTGCTTTGCTTCTAATTCTACCACCTGATCTTTTTTCATGACAAGCTTCAAAATATTGTCACACTTCTACATTTGAATATATTTCACCATGCTTATTCCTGTGCTATGATTTGGAAAATTTATCGTAATAACACATTCTGACTACCAGCAAAATAGATTTCACTCCTGCCTCAATGTATTTCATGCTTGTCTATACAGTGGAGTTGTGAAGGCATATGGCTTAGAGGTTAGAGTGTTAGGCTTACAATCGTGAAGTTGGGAGTTTGATTCTTAGACTGGGTGGTGTGTTGTGTCCTTGGGCAAGATATTTTATTTCACATTGCTCCAGTCCACTCAGCTGCAGAAGTGAGTTGCAATGTCAGTGGTGCCAAGCTGTATGGGCCTTTGCCTTTCCCTTGGACAATATCGGTGGCATGGAGAGGGGATACTGGTATGCATGGGTGACTGCTGGTTTTCCACAAACAATTTTGCCAAGGCTTGTGACTTGAAGGGAAACTTTTTAGGTGCAAATCCCATGGTCATTCGTGACTGCAGGGGTTCCTTACCTTTATACAGTGAAGTTACAATGTATGTAACTTCATCACATGCAGACTCCCAGTATTTGTGTCTCAGTTAAGCAGTTTTTTTTTAAATCTCTGCTATCAATTACAAATACATTCACCCTTGTTTTCTTACTACAGTAGGCAAACTGAACCTCTTCTGCATAACTATATATATATATACTCAGATTTTTGTGCAAGGTCCACATGATATGGCATGGTTACTGTATAATACTTCAGTTTCCCTAGGTACCATCTTCTCTCTTGATCAGTAAGAAATTCTGTTCTTTTTTTCTTCGCTTTCTCTTCCTTTTTATTTCAGTCATCTAACACTCATATTATTTCACAATGATCTGGAATCTTGTCTATTTCTGAAAAAATTTCAGCATTCCATTCCTGGTTGACCAGAAGACTAAGCTTTTCTGTATTTTTGGTACCTTATTGGTATCTTTTTCTAGAAACAAATCATTGTGCACCAAAAATATAAAATCTTTTACCAATTTTAATCTTCTCTTTTTTTTTGCTATTTATTGATTTTGCCATTTATGTCTATTGAAATTTCTTTAATGCTTCTTATTCTTAAGTTATTTTCTAATGAGAAATTTCAATTTACATAGTGAGAAGGTATAACATTTTATTTTTCATTGCCTGTGCTGTATTTTTATTTCCCTCACTGGAAATTGAAAATGTTTAACTGTAAGTGAGATGAAATGAGCCAAGTTCTAGAGTTGTGTCAGTAATAGAGTTTACACAAGTCTTCAATGGAAATAGTTGATACAGTACTCTCTTTTATAATAAAATCTTTTCTCTTCAATTTTCTAACATATTTTATCATATTTCATTATTTAATCATCAATAAGGGTGGTGGATTGGCAGCATCAGTAGAGGGTCGGACGCCATGCTTTCCAGCATAGTTACGTCCCTTTACGATCTGAGTTCAAATCCCGCTGAGGTTGACTTTGCCTTTCATCCTTACGGGGTCGATAAAATAAAGTACCAGTAATGCACTGGGTAATTACTGGCCTTGTGCCAAAAGTAGAAACAATTATTTAATCATCATTTTTGATAGCATCCTTCCCTTTGTATTCTCCTTTCTTTGTTTCTCTTTCATCTTTCTACATTAATTTTTTTTTTTTTAAATAGAAATTTTGTTTGATTTAAATATTGAAAATAACTGAATTACATTACACACCAAAGACGTTTTTATTTAACAAAGTGTGGTACTTATGCCATGGCACCAACCAAACCTGTGAATTTATATTTTGATTTTCTCTCAACGTATCTTTTATTCTGAAGTTGTCCATATAATGTCTGGTACAGAAAGCAACACTATACCCAGCGGCTTACAGTAATACAAACATGTAATATCTACTCATTAGATATAGTTGGAACCAACAGCATTATATACGTGGCCACCCCACCTGCTGGTGATTAGCAGCTGAATTATTCTTAAATAAGGAAAGATACATTAGATAATATGGTTTTAGATAGTATGATCATGGCTGGAATGTATAATCACAGGTCAGTTTGATTGGAGTTCATTTGAGATAAAACAACACCAACATGGTTATGTTCTACCATGGAATGACTGAGCTATGTCTTACCACAAATAGGGAGGTGCTGTTTTATATTTCACAATCGAGAAGTCTCTTTTTCTCTCCAAACTTGGAGGCTTATCCTGGTTTCATCCATGTTAAATAACTCTCAGTACAAGATTCTTTCCCTGGAGAGGATGCTAGTCAATCACAGCTACTGCTGGTACTCATTTATAGATAAATATACTGGAGTATCATGAAATGTTTTGCTCAAGAACACAATACACCACCCAATCCAAGAATCAAACCCACAGCATTATGATTATGATTGTTAGCCCAACACCCTAACTACTAGGCCATGCACCTTCACTATATATATATATATATAATATTGAGTTTTTAACAAGTAATTTTTGTTTAATAGTCATATTTTCCTTCTGATTAAACAATATAAAAAAAACAAAACACAGGGTTATACGTTACATGCAGAAACATAGTTTATAGAATGTATGGCCACTGATAGTTATCTTTCTGAACTTCTATATTTTCCTTTAAAATTTTTGACTTTGTACCCATATCAAATCATAGCTATAAGTGTATATTAGTTATTTAAATACATTCAGTATTCTTATGTCAATTTGTGGCATATTTCTATGATAATATTGTGTTCATAAAACTGAATTGAATTACAAACATTATTATTGTAATGTACTGGGTAATTGCTGGCCCTGTGCCTAAAATAGAAACAATTATTATTATCGTAGTTAATACAAAGCATTGTGAGATATGTAGTAAAAGATGGATAATTTTTTTCAAAAAGCTGGTATAATGTAAAAAAAATACAAAGGGCAAATGAAATAAAACAAAGTAATGTTTTACCCAGTGTGTTTTAGCATGATATTTCAGGGCTATCACCCTCTTTTCAGATATGAAGCTGAAACATTCCAAAACAAAAGAAACAAGCAATCAAGAGTTTTTTTCCATAGACTATTTCAGCTTTGCATCTGAAAAGGGTAATAACCCTGAAATATGCTAAAATACACTGGGTAAAACATTTTTGTTTTGTTTCATTTGTCATTATCTGCCCTTTGTATTTTCTACCGCATTGTACCAGCTTTTATTTAATTATTTATTTTTGTCAATTTTACATTTTTATTCAGGTTCAGTTGGCAATTATTTCTTGCATATGGCTCTGTACAATTCAGTTATTAAAACACTATTTATTTTGTAGAATGAAAATAAATACATTTAAACTCGTGGCATATTGTTTCTATTAGTGATATAGTATATTTTTGGTAGATATACTATATTGAGATGGCGTAAATGATATTGCTTGTGTTAAGATATATAGTATGTTTTTGATGGATATGCTATATTGAGATATTAGATATGTAAGGTTATAACTGGCATTGAGTTATTACCAAAGTTATTTTCTCAATTTTTTTATTAATTTATTCAGCTCCAATAAAACCCATTTTTAAAAGCTGTAAACATATAAAACGAAATGTAAGATTGTTAAGTTTGTTTTTTTTTGCACATCGTAAGTTAGATATTCAGTCAAAAATTTTAGTTAACTCAATTTCGGTTCAATTTCTGACTGATTTAATAGCTGTTCATTTAATTGATTTGATGCTGATATACACTAAAATAACCAGTAACTATATACTAAATAATTTTATTTTATTTACTCTTAAATTGGTTTATTTTAAATCCTTGTGTCAAAGCATCTTGTTTATTATAATATTGCAAAACACTTAATGAGAACATTCTCCTCACCTTTTTTTTTTATTTTTTATTTTTATTAATTGTTTAATTCATTTAACATTAAATTGAAAATTCAAAAATACTTCTATTATTTTGAGTGGGGGTTTCTTTGTTGTTTTTTTTCTCTGAAAAATATGGGTTTCTGCTTGATAAATATGAGGAATCCTATTGTGTTAGGATTAATAGAAACTACTCATTATTTGCCATGTTCAATATTCAAGCTATGTGCAATGAGTATTTTTTATCATTACTTTCATTATCTCTTCATTAAACTCCTAATGTTCTGTACATCGTACGACCACATTAGCAACACATTCTTGAAAAATACAAAACAATACTATGTCTGCATCATATATGTCTTTACAATAGTGTACTGTAAATTTTCATTATGATCTGTCCACTGGTAAAGATAATATAAACATTTGAATTAACAAACCTGTTTAGATATGTTCTGCTGTATCATTACAGGATGTAAAGTGTTAACGTCCTGTTTGGAATATCTAAAATACTGACCTTATTCTCAATAATATATGTTTGTGTGTATATATATATATATATATATATATGCATGTGTGTGTGTGTATGCATATGTGTGTGTATGTATATATGTGTGTGTATGTATATATATGCATGTATGTATATATATATGCATGTATGTATATATATATGCATGTATGTGTGTGTATATATATATGTATGTGTATGTATGTATATATATATGTATGAGTATATATGTAATAGATACATTTCCTGCCCACATGTGTAACTGAACTATTATAATTTTGTTAACTTTAAAATCAGAAGTAATTTCTAATTTGGATTTATTTTAATTGTTTTATTTTGTCTCTGAGTAACCGTTCTATCAGTCAGTAATTACTATTTGTGATCTACCAATTATTTATATTGACACTACTGATTAATAATAGTTAATATCAACACTTGATTTCAGTGGATATGTAGAAAATATGGACATATTTTTGGTATTGTTTGTAGAAATAACTCACTGTGTTTGCTGGTGAAATAAAAACATAATCATTATTGCTTTTGTAAAATTTGGAAAAATCTGTAATATAATCATACTAAAGCAAATAAAAATATAAAAAGAAATTAGTATAATGTGAAAATTACAAATTCATTTCTAATTTTCCCCCTCCCAGTTCTATATAATTTCGTTAACCTGATACTCCTATTTCCCGTCCAATCAATCAATGTTCCTTCCTCATTTATGTGTACAATTTGGCTGTGAGTTTTAATCAACTGCTTGCTTATGTTACTGCTGTTGCTTTGTGTGGGTATTAAAGAGGGTGTCTGACTCGGCTGTTATTGTTAGAAACAAAATGGACATAAAAATATAGTTATTTTTATTTTCTTTCTTTCCCAACCAAACTTTGTACAGAGAAAAATTATTCAATAATACAGCTAATTGTAAACTTTTCAACTGGAATACCCCCCATCCCCCCAAAAAAAAAAACCCATGATATTTTCATTATTTTTTTCATCTCATTGTAAGTTCTCATCTGCATACGTATATTTTTACAATTATTATTGTCATTATTATTATTATTATTACTAGGGTAGTGGATTGACAGAATTCTTAGAGCATTGGAAAAAATGCCTTGCAGTATTTGTTCCTGTTCTTTATATTCCGAGTTCAAATCCCACCAAGGACAACTTTGCCTTTCATCCTTCAGGGGTTGATGAAATAAAGTACCAGTCAAATGCTAGGAGAGAAGGCAGTCGATATAATTGATTGATCCCCTTCCCCACAAATTTCTGGCTTGTTAGAAATTGTTATTATTTTATATATGTATATATATATATATATATGTATATATATATATATATATATATATATATATATATATATATATGAAAAGAGTCAGGACCTGACTCTTTTCATATTACCCATTAAGTATCGAGTACTCTGGTGCATTATGGTCCACCTGGTATCTTACCACACCTTCTTTGTTATATATATATATATATATATTATTTTTGCTTTCAATTCCAATGGACTCTTTCACCCTCTTTTTATCTGCCAAACTCTTCATTAAATAAATGTGAAAATGAGAGTAAGTCCTTAGTTGATTTATGAAATGGATTGATATTTCATAGACACCCTATAGATAATTTCATTATTGTCTCCTGTCTTTTGAAAAAACATCATTCTTTCATACAACACTATTCTGCTTTTTATTTTGAACTTCAAAATATATATATATATTTTTTTTTTTATCATTATTATTTTTAAATTGGCAGTACTGGTAGGGTGTTGGACAACATGCTTTGCAGCATGTAGTTATGGCCCTTTATGTTCTGTGTTCAAATCATGCTGGGTTGAACTTTGCCTTTCATCCTTATGGGGGGGTCGATAAAATAAAGTACCAGTCACGCACTGGCGTCGATTCAATCAATCAAACCCCCCCCAAAAAAAAATTTTTACTGGCCTTGTGCCTATAGTAGAAATCATTATTTTTAACTGTAAGGTTTATCTTTATGTTGAGAACTATTTTTACTCTATCTTAACCCTTTAATTATCAACCCAGCTAAAACCAGCTCTGATTCTATGAAATAAAATCACCCATTTTAAAATCATCCAATTTAAATTAAAATCTTCCAACATAATTTTATATAAGAACTTTTCATTAAGTTACTATCTGGCTAATGAAATAATTTTAGTAAATCTCTTAAAAGTTTTCATTAATTAATTAAAACTGGGTGTATTTCATTAGAAATGTCGTCTTGAAAGGGTTAATATTTATTTTCTTCAGTTATACTGTGATAAAAGTATTATAAAAGGATAAAAACAAAATTAAGAAATGAAAGACGAGGGGAAAGGCTAAATAAGCAAATTTGGTTATAAAGGAAAGCATTATAAATGCCATAAATGAGAGGAAAGGTGGAGGTGACAAGATCTCTTTACAACAAGAATACTAGAATGCTTCTTATAGCCATTAAATTAGAGGACTATTATAAGATAAACTGTGTGGAGTACTAATGTCAAAATTTAGTTCCAATAAATTTGAAATTTATTTTTTTTTAAATCATTTTAATTTTTTCCTTTTTTTTGTTTTTGGGGTTCAATAAATTGTCAGACACTTAAAAAAGATATCTTAATCAGTTTTTCATTATAAATTTTTTCTTTTACTTCTAATCATACAATATAATTGTAATTATTATCATTCTGAGTTTAAATCCTGTCATACTTTCGAGGTAACTGAAAAATGCCAGTGAATTACTGAGTTGATATAATCGACTATACCCACCTCCAAAATCTGTGGCTTTGTGCCTAAGTTCAATCATTATTATTATCAGCATTAATTTCTCCTTTCTATATTTATAAATGTTTATTTTTATTTCCATTTGTAAATTAAAAGAAAAAAAAAAAGAACTATGAGAAAATAAACCAGTAATAGAAAGAACCATTTTCTAGTCTAACAAACTTAAAATATACCCTCAGATGGCTGGGACTATTTAAAAACACTTCAATAGACATTTTAGTTTTTGTTTTTGTTTTGTTTCATTTTTTTTTTTTTACTCAGTATTTATGTTAAATGTTGTGGATATTTCAAAATTATTATAATTAGGTTAGAGGATTGGCAGTATCAGTAGAGCGTCAGACACCATGCTGTGCAGCATAAAGTTACGGCCCTTTGCGGTCTGAGTTGAAATCCTGCCTAGGTTAGCTTTACCTTTCATCCTTACGGTGTCAATGAAATAAAGCACCAGTAATGCATTGGGGTCGATTTAATCGACTTTCCACTCCACCCCCCCAAAAAAAAATTGTTGGCCTTGTGCCTAAATCAGAAATCATTATTATTATTTTGTTTTAATGATTCTAAACATTTAAACATAAATATGTTTAATATGCTACATTATTGCATCTCATCAGATGTTTGCTGTTGGCTTCTACCCTAGCAACTACTCTAAATCATAACAGGATTTTGTTTTAAAACTTTGTTGGTATATTTTATATCAGCAAAGAGCAAAACAACAATAACAAAAGTATGTAGGCTTGTATAATGTGTGTAAGGGAGGAGGAGTGGTAGAGAAAAGGCTTCATCATGAACTAAAATGAGAAATTGCATTACACTCAATTTAATAGAATTTCCTTTGTTTTACTTTTTTCAATTGAACATCATCCTCTCTCTATTTTATTTTCCATTCTTCCTTACTCAGGTTAACAGCATTTCTGATGAGAATTCTTTCAATAAACCTTATTTCTATTCTGTTTTTCCAAAGAAAAAGATGGTTCCTACTTTGTCATTTTTTTTTTTTAATGTTTTTTTGTTTTTTGTTTATATATACATATATTTCATTATTTGTATATAATTTGTTGTATATGTACTTCTTCAGACTCTGGTGAATAAATAGATTTGTCCTGAGTTTTTTTTTTTTGTTTCTTTAATTCTTGCAATCCAGATTTGTAACCTTATTGATACTTGAATGCTGTCATATTCAAGGCAGTGCCCCAGCATGGCCATAGTTTAATTGACTGAAACCAGTAAAAGAATTAAAAAAAATATCAACAATCATAAAATCGATGATAGTGATTACTCGGTTCTATTTCAGAAGGTTCATTGTAATAGTAAAAACCAATTAATTGGCAGTTGTTATGATTTGGGATTAAAAATTCCTTGGTATTTGTTCCAGCTCACTGCACTCTGGGATCAAATCATGTCACAGTCAACTTTACCTTTGATGGTCAATAAATAAAGTACCAATCCAGTTGATTCATCCTTTGTCTCTGTTTATCACTGTCTTTCTCTGGAAGAAATTGGCTATGGTCGACCCTGGAGAGGAATTGCTCCTATGACTCCCTCAGGAGTTAAAGGCCCTTTACTATATATTTTTTTAAAGTTCTATTTATTTGGAAACATGTGAACCACAGGATTGATTAGCTTCATATCAACCCTTAGTGAACAGATCTTTATATATTGGAAGGTATCCCAGTGTATCTATGGTTGCATTGCCTAATATGTCCTTTGTATTTTATAGACAATATATAGGATGTGATTTGAGTGACATTTAGTGGCTATTTATAGCAGGTCAAGCAACTCTGTTCAGAGGCTTATTCATTGGCTTGACAGTGAAGGAGTTTCATGAGGGAAATAATCTGTCACCTAGTTTAAAACCACCATCTGGCCCTTAGGTGCGTTTAACATAGTCCACTTTGTTGCAAACATTTACGCCAAGTTTCCAATTTAAAAATAACTTCCTCCTACCAATTATGAGTAGGATTGTGACTAATTATTCCAAGTTGAAATTAACATGATCAGTAATTCCTAACATACTGTAATGATTTAGCAGAAAATATCTAAAAACAAGATTGTTAATTCAAATGTTTATATTTTTACTAGAAGACAGATAATTATGAAAATCTTCAGTAACAAAAGTAAAGACTTAAATTTGTAATATGCAGTCGTAGTGATGTTTTGCTAATGCAGTTTCACATAGACTGTACAAGATGTTAAGAGTTGAGGAAAAGGCAAAGAAAGTAATAGATTTATTAAGGCTTTTTCATCATAGATTTTCTTAATCAGGGTTGATTTGAAGTTAAACAATATCGAGTAGTCATTTAATATGCCAAAAGTCACACCCTACTGTTTAGAAAAAGAAAGCAAACATGCTAAATATTTTATCTGGGATACACCATGCCTGAGAAAAAGTCAGAAGTGTTATAGTTGAGATGCTTTTGATTATAGGTCTGGTTTTTTTTTTTTCAGGGTAAATGGAAGGTGTAACTTGCTTCTGATATTTCAACTGTCAGGTCTCCTGTAGGCAAGCAATGTCAACATGGTTTTAATATAAATAACAATTCTTATATATTACATTTAAATAATATGATGAAAAATTTATGAAGATAAAAGTGAATATTAAAATATTGATTGAGATTTATTGTTGCTCATATGAGCCCCTTGTTATCTCTGAGACTAGGGTAATGTTCAATGCCAACCAAAGGACAGAACAGCTGGACATGAGAGCTGCAAAGAAAACAATAACTTACACAGCTCTACCATTACATGGGAAATCACTGCCAAACACCATCCTTTGTTTCTTACTCTGACAAACATATAAAACATACAGAAGTAATTACAACAGCTTCATTACTTCAAACACTGTGCTGCGATGTACACCTGTTGAGCTTTTTGGCCACCACCAGAACCTATTGGCATATAAAAATAGATTAGACAGGGAAAAGAATATATATTCTAATCCTTCTCTGTATGTTGGATTGTGCAGTATGGTCCTCAGCTAATGGAAGTAATGTTTATTTGTATAATATGTTTGGAGTGTCAATGAGTTTGGTTAACCATCTGTATGCCATGGGTCTCCATAATCAAAGCCAACTGGCATTAAACAGCAATCAAATAAATTCTCTTTAACCCTTCAATGTTCAAACCGGCCAGAATTCTCTACCTTTTTCTGTTGAAACTGGCTGTAACTGGTCACTCAAACTGATGTTAAGGTATTGTTCTCAAAATAAATACTTTCAAAATCTCATAGATTCAATATTATGCGAGATAAAGCCTTCACCATGAAAATATAATAGTATATATAGAGTAATGTGAATGGTAAAGGATTAAAATGTTTAATTTCCTTTTCATTTCTTCAATTAACTTCTTTTTTTCAGATTGAATTGTTTTCATATTGCCAAAAACTTTTCATAGTTAATATATCTTTGAAAATATTATCACCAATAGAATGTTTTCTAATAAACTTTATTTAAGCTAGTAACCATATATAAACTCATAAAAATATACATGTCAAGCCTTTTCTACAACTAAGGGTTGTTTGAGCAATTGGTTGACTTTTGTTGAAAATAACTATTCAGCTGTGTTTTTATGTTCAAAAGTGTTGAGTTATTGAATATAATTCCACAATTATAGTCAACAAGATTTCATTATATCATCATCGTTTAATGTCTATTTTCCATGCTAGCATGGGTTAGACGGGTTTGTCCCATTAGAGGCATGTTGGGTCGGGTGACCGTGACTTGCTCATATTGGACTGTTTCTGGGTATATATATCAGGAATTAACACAAACTTATGGAAATGTCACTTTATTAAGAAATAAGGTTTTTATGTGACACAAAGCTTTCAAATAGAGTAGAGAAAATGTTAGAGATAAACCTCATTTTGGAAGGCCAATCGCATCAACAAATGAACAAAATGTAGAAGTGGTAATGGCAAAAGATCATTGATTAAGTGTTAGGGTGATTGCAGAAGAAATGGGCTTGGATAAAAATGCAGTTCACAGAATTTTAACAGACCATTTGCTCATGTGAAAATTTTGTGCAAAATTAGTACCCAAACATTTGTCTGTGGAGCAAAAAGTGAAATTCTGTTTGTATGGCACAGCGCGAAGGCTGGTCCGAAGTGCGCATGCGCGAAAGCTGGTCTGTACTGAGCAACACAAAGGCTGGTTTGAAATGCGCATGCGCAAAGTCTGGTCAGAAATGTGCTGGTCCGAAGTGCGCATGTGCGAAGTATAGTCCGAAGTGCGCATACGTGAAGGCTGGTCTGAAGTGCGCATGTGTGAAAGCTGGTCAGTACTGTGCATGCGCGAAGGCTGGTCCGCAGTGCGCGAAAGCTGGTCCGTACTGCGCGAAGGCTGGTCTGTACTGCGCATGCGCAAAGGCTGGTCCGATGTGCGAAGTATTGTCCAAAGTGCTCATGCGCAAAGGTTGGTCAGTACTGCGCATGTGTGAAGGCTGGTACGAAGTGCGCATGCGCAAAGTATGGTCTAGAGTGCGCAAAGTCTGGTCTGAAGTGCACATGTGCGATGTTGGTCCATACTGAGCAACGCGAAGGCTGGTCCGTACTGTGCATGCGTGAAGGCTGGTCCGAGTTGTGCATGCGCGAAATCTGGTCCGAAGTGCGCAGTGCGGAAGCTGGTCCGTACTGCGCTTGCGTGAAGGCTGGTCGGAAGTGCGCATACGTGAAGGCTGGTCCGTACAGTGCATGCACGAAGTATGGTCCGAATTGCAAAGGCTTGTCTGTACTGCGCATGCGCGAAGGCTGGTCCGTACTGCGCATGCGCGAAGGCTGGTCTGTACTGCGCATGTGCGAAGGCTGGTCTGAAGTGTGCATACCCGAAAGCTGGTCCGTAATGTGCATGCACAAAGTCTGGTACGAAGTGCACATGCGCAATGTCTGGTCTGAAGTATACACAAATCTGGTCCGAAGTGCTCATGCGTGTAGGCTGGACCAAATGCACATGTGCGATGGCTGGTCCATACTGCGCATACGTGTAGGCTGAACCAAAGTGCACATGTGCGATGGCTGGTTCATACTGCGCATGTGCGAAGTCTGGTTCGAAATGCGCATGTGCGAAGTTTTGTTCCTACTGTGAATGCGCGAATGCAGGTCCGTACTGCGCTTACACGAAGGCTGGTCTGTACTGCGCATGCGCAAAGTCTGGTCCGAAGTGCGCATGCGCGACACAAATACCACACACAAATCGTCCTCCAATGTTAGTGAAGCTATTATTAATCCTCCCCGGATGAAGTAACTTGCAAATTCTTCGTAATTCTTTAAATGCAATTATACATCTAATGGACACACTCTCTAGAATAGATATATTTGTGTGAGTGTGAGAGAGGTAGATAGACAGGTAGGTTGGCAGGTAGATAGATAGGACGATAGATCGATATGTAGATATATAGGTAGGTAGATAGGAAGATAGACGATAGTGTGGTTATCTGTATATGTGGCTGTGTGTATGTATGTGAAGATGTGGAAATAAGGAAAGGATAATTTACTACAGTACCAATGATTCAATCCACAGGTGTATATTCTTTTTACCATTGCATAAGTACATAGACTCACTCACACACGTGTATATATATATATATATATATATATATATATATGTATGTGTGGTGTGTTTATGTGTATGCATAAGTGTTTATGTGTATATATATGTATGTGTATGTGTATCTTTGCCTATGTGTGTTACTGTATCTGTGTATGTGTGCATATGTGTGTGCATTATGTCCATGTGTGTGTCTTGTGATTGTAATGTTGAGAGTTTGAATCCCATCAGTGCATTGTGTTCTTGAGCAAGACACTTTATTTTGCCTTTCTTCTCTCCACTGAAGTAAAAAAAAAAGTGTACTCTGCCAGTAAGTCGAAGAACCAATGTAGTCCCACCCTGAAACCCTCCGTTATACGTGTTTATGGAATGCTCAGACACTCTCACCTTAATTTCAGGCAGTTCCATTTGAGAAACCTAGCTGGAAGAATCCTCGTCACAAGCAATAGGGTACCATCATACATATGAACACATAGACACACACACACGTTTCAAAGAGAATAGAAGAGAGCAATAAAATAAGTACTAGATTTTAAAATATATGTACTGGAATTGGGGTCAATAAAATCCTTTAATTGTGGTACCCCAGCATGGGCACAGTCTAACGTCTGAAACAAGTGCAGGCCGGAGAATTGTTCTTCCTCCTTCAATCTATGGTTCCCCTCGCTTCTACAGTGAGTGCTTTCAGAATTCGATGACTGTGGTTCGACACATGGGAAAGCCATCTTATTTCATTGCGGTAACAACTAACCCTAACTGGGATGAAATAAAAAATAGTTTGCACCCTGGTGAAGAACCTAGAGACTGTCCTGATATTTGTGCAAGAGTCTTCAAGATCAAGTATGACAGCCTCGTGGATGACATACTGAAAAAAAATGTCCTAGGAAAAGTTGTGGCTCATTCTGCTACAATAGAGTGGCAGAAAACAGGCCTCACTCATGCTCATATTCTGCTGATAATGGCTGAAGATAGCAAACCCAAAACTGCTGATGCCATTGATCAGGTAGTGTACTGTGAGATCTCTGATAAAGAGACCAATCCAATTCTGCATAAGATCATCACATCCTGCAACATTCATGGCCCATGTGGACAAGCTAATATGATGTGCTCATGTATGGAAGGGCTAGGACAATAACGCCATTGCTCAAAAAGTTATTCCAAGGCATTCAGACAAACCACATTTGTTGCCAAAAATTCCTTTCTGGAGTATAGAAGAAGTGATAGATAGCTTGGTGGTGACACCCATACAATCCAACTTAAAGGTCAAGAATTTACTGTTGTTAATCGTTGGATTGTTCCATACAACCCTTTCCTCTCATTGAGATATCAGTGCCACATCAATTGTGAGGTTTCCACAGTGTCAAGGCTGTTAAGTACTTATATAAGTACATCACAAAAGGATCAGACGAGATCACTTTCACTATTAAGGATGATCAAGGAAATTGTGTCCATGCCCAAAATGAGATTGAGACCTATATCAATGCACGGTACATCTCAGCCAGTGAAGCATTCTGGAGAATCTATAAATTTCCATTACATCATAGAAAACCGCCAGTTGAAAAGTTGCCTTGCCATTTACCTGGGGAACAAATGGTCGTGTATGAGCGAGGGCAGGAAGAAAGTATTGTTTCTAGGAGACAGCCAATGACTAAGTTGACGGAATATTTTCAACTGAACATTAGAGACCCACTGGCACAAAACATATTGTATATTGATATTCCTAAATATTTCACTTGGACAAACAAAAAGTGGCAAAAAAGAAAAAAGGTACATCTGGATGGTGATCAACAATTTATGAGTGAATCTCTTGGATGCATTCCAACAGTGTCTCTCAGTAGACATCAATCTGAATTTTATTACCTCAGGATGATCCTACATCACAAGGCTGGGTCAACTTCATACAAAGATTTGAGGACAATTGAAGGAGTTTAATTTCCAACATTCCAAGAAGCATGCAGGAAACTTGATGAAGATGGAGAAAAAGACAAAGCTATGGAAGAGGCCTCATCCATTACGCTTGGTTCTCAGCTGCGAGAGATCTTCTGCACCATTTTATTGTACAGCATGCCAAATGACCCTCTGCAGTTCTGGGAGAAATGGAAGAATTGTCTTGCAGAGGATATCTTGCATGAATGTCATGGGCAAGTCATGTCCATGCAAACCGTGCAGATTGTTCTACAGAAGATCCAACAAAGACTTCAACATGATGGCTTGGACATTCATGCCAACTATGGACTTCCTCGGCCAGACCCAACTATTGTTGCCATACCAGAAATCAACAGGGTTCTTATGACAGAAACTGATTTCAATACACACCAACTGTAAGCAAACCTAAATGAACTTCTGCCAACATTGAATCCTGAGCAACTGGTTATTTTTCACAAAGTAATCACCTCTGTAAATGAAAATGAAGGCAGAATTTTCTGCTTGAATGCAAGTGCAGGTACAGGAAAGACCTATGTCATAAACATCCCATTGGATTACCTCCGATCTAAAAGAGAAAATTGTACTTGCCACTGCCATATTTGGAATAGCCACACAAAGGTAGAACTCTTCATTCCAAGTGCAAGATTCCTCTCAATGTGACTACTGAATCAACTTTTTCTTCATAAAGAGGGATGACACAGGTAAACTTTATGCAACAAGCTGACCTGCTAATGAGATAGATTTGGGACATAAGCATATCTTTGAATGCCTTGACAGGAGCTTCAAAGATGTTCGAGATTGCAAAAAGCCATTTGGTACTCTAACAGTATTACTATCTGGTGACTGGAAGCAAATTCTTCCAGTTGTACATCATGGTGCTAGACCACAAATAGTTGAGGCGACCATCAGGAGATCCTATCTCTGGGACTATGTGGAAACTATGGAGATGACAACCAATCAACAGTTAATTAATGCAGAGGATTCTGATGAAAGACAGCTTGCAAACTACCTTCTTGATGTGGGAAATGGTAACATTCCAACTGTTCCAACTGTAGGTGCATTCATAATTCTGCCAAATGAACTTTGCTGGAATATGGTAATGTGTCTGGACTGTGTGATTTTGTGTATACAAATCTTCCAGGAAACTACACAAACTCACCATGGCTTACAAATAGAGCCATTATCACTCCAACAAATGATGCAGCAAGATTGGTGAATAAGTTCATGGTCAACAAGTTCCCTGGTCATGAAATAATCTACAGAAGCTCTGATACAGTAGATAATGAACTGCAATATCCAATTGAGTTCATCAGCAAACTTACCCCATCAGGCTTCCCAACACACATACTTAAACTGAAGAAAGGCAGTTGCATCATGCTTCTGAGAAATCTGGATCCTCTAAATGGGCATTGCAATGGTACACGCTACATCATCATCAGTTTACATAATCATGTAATTGAAGCTGAAGTGGCATTGGGTCCCAATGCTGGAACAAGGTTGCTAATCCCAAGGATACCACATGTATCTCAAGAGCTTTCACCTTTACTCACAAGCAATTTCCTGTCAAACCAGCCTTTTCCCTTACATGCAACAAGGCACAAGGGCAGACATTTGAAAAGATAGGTGTATATCTACCAACACAATTCTTCTCACATGGTCAGATGTATGTTGCAGCATTATCACGAGTTACAAAAAAAGAAAATATAAAAATATTAAATGAAAGGGGTCTGTTTGCTGACAACTGTGTCTACAAATAAATTCTACAGTGATGTAGAATTCTACAGTCTAACCCATGCTAGCGTGGAAGATGGATGTTAAACGAAGATGATGATGTGAAACAACTATCACTCTCTTTTAGTTGAAATGCATTTCAGTTTCTTTTTAACTGCTAGAAAAGGGACACTACAAAAACTTAAGAAGTCTATATGTAAATACAGTAAAACAACAATATAGCGAAGGTCAACTCTTCATATTGGTAAATGTAATTCATTCATACCAGCAGCATCTATTTTCAAATTCACTGCTGAAGCTTCCCATCGACATTCTCAAATGAAGATTCATGAACATTTTCCGTCAACAGTTTCATCACCTTTTTTTTAAATGTATCATGGATTACTTTACTGATTACAGAAGTAAGTGTAACACAGTCTTTGTTCAGTTTATGTGCATATTGTCAATTTACGTATTATATCTATGTGCATATACTAGCAGAAAACTGCCTGACGGGCGGTTCTTCTGCTAGTATATATATTATTCAAACAGCCACCCACATTTCTTAGGTTTCTCTCCAAAGTCCCCCCTGTGGACTCCCCTTGATAATCAATGAAAAATTTGAAAATATTTGGGATCATTAAAAATTGGTACGGTAACTTTCTATTGTTCCCACCCTTTTATTTCAGTTGACTGTTTTTATTCTTCTACTTTTTTATTACCTTGGCATTTTTACCAAAAATGCATTGTTGGGTTTCCAAATAACCAAACTTATTTATTAATTGTATTTGTATCTCATATATATATATATATATATATTAGTTCTTGTCCCACCCTTGCAAGCAGGGAAAAGCGGACGTAAAATGATGATGATGATATATATATATGTGTGTGTGTGTGTGCACTATTCATGTTAGGTTGTTTACCAATGGATAGAACTGGTGATTTTGATTAGTAAACAATGATTCAATAAATTAAAGCACTGAACGTTATGCAAATCATCCATCATAATTGTGGTATCCTGTGGCTAGTGCAGGAATGGAGTTAAATATTCATTAATACTTGTGCAACATTCGGGGATGGTCTGCCGTTGCTATAATACTGAACGGTAGGCCATTCCCAAATCGAATCGGTCCTCTATTTTCTATTCTCTGTTTGTGTTCACCATAACCCTGTTATCTTATGGAACTAATTCTGCAATTAACACCTGATGAAATCGCCTAAGTCTTGCATCATGATCATATGATGAACCTGGCCATCAAAATATGTATAGTGGTTTTGCAGGATTAAAATACTAAAGTAAATTTCCAGTCCGGCCTTCTGTTGTTTTTAATGTATATATATATATATATAAATATGTATATGTATATATCATCATCATCATCATCTCCGTTATATGAAAAAGAGTGTGCACAACTCTGAAAAAGGGATTTTTTTCAAAAGATATCTATGGGTTATGTTGGACTAAAGTCAAACTGTTACACTGTTTTGATTTTTAGTTCTGATCACATGAGAATGTTCATTGGTATCGTTATCTCTCACGGGTAAATCATCCAATGTAATGTCATGCATTAATTCTAATTTTAAGGCTTTTGATGAAGGGAACATTGTTGAATCTTTCTCCAGTACTCTATAAAAATCATCAATATCTGTTTGTAAGTCAGTCAAATAATCTTCATTATTATCATCAACAAAAGCCAAATTGGTGTTGTAGTGTTTTTCGTTGTCATTTATGATGGAAATTGATTTTCTGCTATTTACCGAAGCTTTCAGTGAAGTACTCTAGAAGATAGTAAGAATCAAAATTAGCAAGTGGTTTGTCAACATAAAATAGTATTGTACAGATGGATCTAATTCAATGTATTTGATTTGTACACATCTATATCTACATCTCGTCTTCTGAAAACCCTGTAACTTGAGAAAACATTTACTATTATTAGCTCCCTTGACACTAGGATTATAATAAACCCCAGGAAGCCAATCTTATCTTGCAGTGAAACCTAATGCATCAACTAATTCTGGATTGTATAGAAATAATGGTTAAACAGTTTCCTATAGCACCATGCAAATTTAGAAAAGATCTGATTCAAATATTTACAGGACACAATTGACAGTGACCTCTTACCTCAGGCAGCCATGGAAAGTGACCTGCAGGAAGCTGAAAGTTGCTTATTAGCATCAACTATTGACCAGAAACAACACCAACTGCCCACACTACTGGAACTGCTTGTTCTCTCAGTTAGCTTCTCTGTTCTCTCCAGCTACCTACCTGTGCTGACACAGTGTATCCGGTCCCCAGTGAATGACACAAAATGTCTCTGTAACTGAGTCAGTAACAAATTATTGAGGGGGACGTTTCTGTCACAGTGCATGGCTTTGAACAGCTTGGTGGAATAGCTGATGCAGTGAGTGTTATTGGCTGTTTTGCCATGGCAATGCTTTCACCATCTTCTCTGTAAGGTGCAGCTTAGCTACACCACCCAGTCAAGGGTTTATACTTTGTCTCATCCCTTTCACCTTTTTCACATTATCTAATCCTCCCCTTTTTCTTTCTTCCTATTTGTTAATTTAATCCTTAAAGAATACTCTCATCATTGTATGCATCTGATCACTAATACATTTACCAATCTATAATCAACTGTTCTCTTTCATTTTAACATTACCATTGACACCTATTGAAGAAATGTTAACCTTTTTTGTCATCACATCAAATCTGACAACAGGTATACACATCCCCCCTTCTCAAGAAAGCTAAATGAGAAAACTATATACATATACAATTCCAACAAGCATTTAGCCATAATTAAGAGCCTTGCAGATAGAATAGATAGAAAAATATCCAACCTATGATCTGACAGCTATATTTTCAAATGTATTGCTTTCTATTATGTACTAACAAAAAGTGTCTTTAATGAGAAAATGGTTTTTAAAGGAACTAGCAAAACCAAGAAGAATGAAAAATCTAATTTGGTTCAATCCAACCTACAACATAACAAGTTCAACCCAACCTCCACTGCATTGATGGTTAATTTAATTCCATTGTCTTCTACTTCAGTTGTAACTAGAATTTGGTCATGTTTCTCCTTTGTAAATAACTGGAGTAAGAAGTGAGATTAGTGCAGTGGTAATTAAATTTATCCACTACCATTTTGATATCTGTCACTAGAGATTCTACCCAGCATTACATGACTGGGAAGGCATAATTCTTTGTTTCTAAAAGAGCAATTCACTTGTCAGAGCAGCTATACAAGACTGTAGTTTCGTGGCAGATAAATATAAAACTATTTGATATTTTATATTGCTGTTATTGTTATTATTAGTAGTAATGAAGGATAGTGGATTTGTAGAATCATTAGAACATTGGAACATTGCTTTGTTGTATTTGTTATAGCTTTTTACATTCTGAGGTCAAATCCTGCCATGCTCAACTTTGCTCTTCATCCTTTCAGAGTTGATAAAATACCAGTAAAGTATTGGTATCGATTTAGCATTAATCAACTTACCCCACCTCCAATTGTTGGCCTTGTACCAAAATTAAAAATCATTATTAGTAGTAACGGTGGTGGATTGGCAGTATCGGTAGAGAGTCGGACGCCGTGCTTTCCAGCATAGTTACATCCCTTTACGGTCTGAGTTCAAATCCCGCTGAGGTTAACTTTGCCTTTCATCCTTATGGGGTCGATAAAATAAAGTACCAGTAATGTACTGGGTAATTGCTGGCCTTGTGCCAAAAGTAGAAACAATTAGTAGTATTGAGAAGCCCCAGTTACTTTAGTATGTGTGTGTGAAAAAAGAAGAGAAAGTAATTAGAAAAAAATAGGAAAAGAGGAAATTCTAATTATTTACTTTTCTCTCCTCTATTTCTGAGTACCGTTTACTGCCAGGAATTTCTATTGACACCTTTTTCCTTATAGGTCTGGTTTTGAATATTTTGCAAAAAGGGAATCTGTAACAAATGAATGAGAAGATATCATTAGATGCTATAAAAGAATGTGAGAATCAGACACAAATGTAAAATTTAAAAACAAAGTATTATATATCTAAGTTGTTCAATTCCGTAACCAAAATCTTTCAAAACTAAGTTGAGAAATCAATAAAATCTGGTCAATTACAATTCCAGTTTTCATCAGAAAAAGGTTATTATTTCTTTCCCTAACATTGCAGAAGATATTCAACTTGATTTAACCCTTTTGGTAACAACTTACCTGAAACTCTCGGGACTAAATATTTATATTTAAATTCAAATCTCATAATCATATTTCAATTCAAATGACACAACATACCAAATATAGTTACAGATATTTTACTAAACATCTCCAGAAATCTTGATTAGATTGAAATATAATTGTATGTAAAGTCCTTCCTTGGCTCTGTAGGTTGCTGTGGTTATGTTTTCATTGAAGCGTGGTACTTTCATGAAGAAGGTATTGGAGGAGGTCTTATGCCTGTGATACCTTTGATTCCTAAGACAATTCATTGTGGATATTGGGTATCTGTTCATCTTCATAACATCTATGAGGTGAGTGATCTGGTCCTCAGTCTCGCTGCATTTACTCCAGATACGTGTAAGTTTATTTCTTATGTATCCGGTTTTAAATTAAATAGAGAGTCTATTCATTAGAAATACAGCTAGGAAAGGGCTAAAATTGAACAACTAATGAATAAGATAAACATTTTATTTCATTTCATTTTGTTTTTACTGTGTAGTTCAATGTTCATGGCCTTTTTCAGGGATGGTGTGGGAACTATCCTCAAACCAGAGACTTGGCTCAAATTGGCAACAAATTAGGCTCAGCTAAAGAGACCCAAAGGTCAAATGGAACCTAACCAGAAAGCTTGGGGGAAGTTATACCCTATTAACTCTACTCCAATATCATATTGGTAGTTATTTTATTGATCATGAAATAATTAAAAACAAAGTTCAGCTTTATGGAATTTGATATTAGAACAAAGAAATGTAATTAAACAACACTATGGGGAGATTTGTCTGTTCTGATTTTGATATCAAATGAAATGTAAACTACTTAATTAAATACATCCTACATTCTTCTCTGGCTTAGTGGTTAGAGTGTTGAGCTTTTGACTGAGGCGGAGGGGGAACATGATTTTCTTCTCTTTATCTAGTTTCATCGTCATCATCATCATCAGCATCATTGTTTAGCATCTGCTTTCTCTGCTAACAAGGGTTGTCAACAGACCAGGTCAGTACTCAAATTGAGCTAAAGACTGCTCAGATGGACATGGGGATTGCATTTTGCTTACATATGCAACCACACTCTACCAAATGCTCAGATAGTCCAGCAGCCATCAACAATCTTACATACAATCATATGCTCTACTGAGTGTATTTTATCATGACACCAGTACCAGGGAGCTTGTCATGTATGTGACATAGCTGAAGTATTCCAAACAAAAATTTGTAGCATATCCTGAAGTGAACATTTAATTTGTTGAATGTAGATTAAAATCAAAGTTCTTGTATAGGTACAGAAAGTGCAGAAAATACCAAATGAATTAACTTACACTCGTTTGCCTGTTTTCCATCGCCAAAATAAATAAATAGCTACTAACAATAGAGGCATAGCCACACATAGGCTGTACACAAGTGGCACTACAAATGACTTCGCTTCAGTATCTTTTGGAGTGGTGAATTCCACAGTTAATATGTTCAAAGTGGAAGATGTATTAGTCTCCTCCATTGTCACTTCTAGTTACTGTTCAATAAGTTTTTACTTCATTTAGAAATATATAATCCTCTTTATCATTTTAAATCTCTTTTTCCAACAGAGCAATTATTACTGGTTTCTACTGTAATGAAATGAAAAAATTATTTAATTATGGAAATATATTTGGAATGCAGTAAGTAAAGTTTTAGAATTGAAATAGAAATAAAAGTATCGCTGTAACATTGACTACATAATATAGTCTAATAATGGGGCATATAAACCCACTGAACAGAAAAAGATGGGTATCAGCATTCTCTGGCTGACCTGGTGGCCTGGATCTCTGGAAAGGCACCTAAGCAATGGCATTTGGAAGTGATAATACCAATTTTCAAAAAGGAAGACAAGAGAGATTACTCCAATTAAAGAGGGATCTCCTTGTTAAGTCTCCCCGGTAAAGTCTATGCTAAGTGTCCAGCAAAGAGATGTAAGGAGATTGTCATTTCCAAATTAGTTGATGAACAGTGTGGTTTTTACCCCAGATGCAACACATCCAACCAAATATTCACACTGTGACAGGTGGTAAATCAAAGCTGTTCAATGTGGGAGTCGGACTCTGCCAAGGGTGCATACTGTCACCCCTCCTGTTCAATATTTTCATGAACAGGATTAACATGCGCAGTCTGGTTGGAAGTGGTATCATGACTAGCAGGTATAGAATCAGTCAACTGGAATTTGCAGATGACATGGTGTTACTTAACTCAACAGAAGGTGATCTCTGACTTGCATTTGATAGGTTTGATACTGAGGGCTGCATCACTGCAATGCATATCAGTGCTGCGAAAAGTGAGACACTTGTCCTCTCAAGGAAGCCTATGCAGTGCACTCAACATGTGATAGGAGTTCCTCTGAAGAAGATAGAGAAGTTCAAGTATTTTGAGACCATGTTCCATGTTCATGAGTGATGGAAGGCAGGAAGATGAATTAAGTACAAGAATTGCAGGAGCTGGTGCAGTAATGTGCCAGCGTCAGCATTCAGTAATCAGAAGGGAGGTAGGCATAAAAGCCAAACTCGCTCTCTTCAATTCAGTATTCATACTAACCCTTACCTATCGTCAGGAATCTTGGATAATGACCGGAAGAATATAATTGCAAATAAGTGACCAAAATGGGGTTTCTCAAAAGGGTCTTTGGAGTAACATACTGAATAGCTTGGAGATCAGAGTCACTCCAAGTAGAACCTCTGCTTCTCAGAATTGAGAGATCACAGCTTCGATACAATGGACATGTAGTCAGAATGTCTCAAGAAAGAATTGCTGGACAGATTTTATGGGCAAAACTAACTAGCAGGAAACCCTGGAGTAGACTCTGAGCAAGATGGTTGGAAAACATGCATGAGATTGGCTGGTCTTGCTTGAGGATCCAGCCAGATCAGTTGGAGATGGTTGCTTCTGACAGGACCTACTGGAGGGAATGTTTGAGGATTCTATCTCCATGATCCTCTCAGGAATTGACAAAATGCATCCAGCCCACACTGTAAGATGGTCGTATAAGTGTCACAACAAAAATCTCCCAGCCCACACTGTAAATGTGGTTTCTGTTAGGAAGGCATCCAGCCGTAAAAACAAAGCCAAAATCATTTCCATATGAGCAAGACATGTTCATCTGCTCTTGACTTACCTCAAATAGGACAACCTGTCTAACTCATGCTAGAGTGGAAAATGGACATTAAACGGTGATGATGATTATAATGATGGTGATAAAAGTATAAGTTTAATGATGAAAACAACAGATGTATAAGTGAATGAAGACTCATAACTAATATTTGATCAAGAAAGAGATGATATTGCCCATAACTTATTTTGAGGCCTCCAAGACTGATAAGAGGAAGAGAGAAACACTCTCAAAATGGAGACCCAAATGCTTGCAACAGAATGTAATCTGCTAAAGATACCTAAAGGCCAGATGGGGTTTCAAACTGAGTGATAGATTAAGTCTACTAACCAAGTCAGCCACAACAGAATTTGAACACAGAATATAAAGAGCTGGATCAAATATTGCAAGCCAAACTCTCTATCTTCAGTTCGGTATTCGTGCCAAAACTTACCTAAGGTCATGAATCTTGAGAATATGATCATAAATACAAGCGATTGAAATGGGGTTCCTCTGAAGGGTCTTTGGAGTAACATTACTTGATAGACTACATAGCTCAGAGATCAGAGAATCACTCCAGGTAGAGCAGCTACTTCTCTAAATTGTGAGATCACAGCTCTGATACTATGGGTATGTGATTAGAATTTCTCAGGAAAGCATCACTGGACAGATTTTAAGGGCAAAAACCATCCGGCAAGAGACCTAGGGGTAGATCCTGAGCAAAATGGTTGGATAATATCCATGAGCTTGGCTGGTCTTACTTGGGGACCCAATGTTTTAACAATTCCACTTTTCTGTGATAGTACTTTGTTTTATTAACCCTCAACAGAATGAAAGGCAAAGTTCACTATAGTGGGATTTGAAGTTAGAGAGCAGAGAGCAAGAACAAATATTATGATTTGCCTCAATTTGCCAGTGTTTAAATGAAAGAAAAAAATGTCAAATATTTTCAGAACATATAACTAACTACATACCTGTTTTGATTAGACTCATAAATTGTTGAACAATACAAACTACTTAGAAGGAAAATGTCAATTTATTTATTATCTTTGAACGTGGAGCAAAAGTTATTTGTCGCACCATACATTCCTATATTATAATCACAGTTGACCTTCATGTTAGAGCTTATCCCTATTATGCTAGGAGGGGAGCTCTGGGAGCCCCACCTTGTGGTTTTTCTTGCAAAACTTTCGAAAGGAAGCAAATTTTTTTCTGAAATTTGGTGATTTTTCTTAAAATTTACCCTCATAAATGCTCACATACTCTCAGGTCTCAAATATAGGGGATGTTGGAATAAGCAGTGTTGGGGGTTGGGAAATCGGTAATTTTTCTAGGTTGTCTCTGTTGATTTAAAAAAAAAACAGAATTAGTTGTTTAGTTTACATATTGAGAGAAAACAATCGACAATTTTTTCGGAGTGTTTGCTCCTTATTGAGATTATGTATTCTCTTCACTGCTACACTGGAACAAACATCTAACACATGGTGTTTATGAGGCTGTTTGCTTACAAACAAATCAAATATTAATAATATTATGATATAATAATATAATAATATTATTGTTATTAACTCATTAGTACATTTAGGTATCCACCATGTTAAGAGCAAAAACAAATTTTGTTTTTTTAATTTTTGGCATAGCCGACCGTAAAATCGCTCAGCATGTAAATTAGGCTAATCAGCCAATGTATACATTTGAGAATACTATGTATTCTCAGCAGTTTCAGCAGGTAGCAGTGACGAGAATATACAATCTCGAAAAGGAGCAAAAACTCTGAAAGAATTGTTGATTGTTTACTCTCAGCTACTGCTGGAACAAAAATATGACGTTAGTCATCTAACACATGGTGTTAATGAGGCTGTTTGCTTGAAAACAAACCTAATATTAATAATATTATGACATTATTATATTGGCAGTATCGGTAGAGGGTTGGACGCCATGCTTTCTAGCATAGTTATGTCCCTTTATAGTCTGAGTTCAAATCCCGCCGAGGTTAACTTTGCCTTTAATCCTTACGTGGTCAATAAAATAAAGTACCAGTAATGTACTGGGTAATTGCTGGCCTTGTGCCTAAAGTAGAAACAATTATTATAATATAATAATAATACTAATGAAATGATTGTGTAAAGTGCTCAGGTGCACTACACCTCGTCAAAGGTGCATGTATAGTACATAGAATAATATACAAATGTCAGGGAAGTAAATAGTGTATGAGTCATAATATACATGTCTGTATGTGTATGGAGGGGGAACATTAGGTGTAGTGTTGGCGAATCTCGGGAAGCATGGAGGTTTTAAAGGATGCAGTGTCTTGACAACTAACAACTTATGCAGGTAGTTTGTTCCATGCTTCAGCAACTCTGAGCGTGAAAAAATGTTTCCGAAAGTCATGGGAACTGTGCTGTTTTCTGACTTTGTGGGCATGCCCATGTGTGTTAGACACATGGAAATCAAAAAGGTACTCAGGGTTGTTGTTGGCAAGATGGTTAATAATTTTGTGGGTGTTTACCAAGTCAGTTGCCAGGCGTCGGAGCTTCAATGTATCCATGCCCAGGGAAGCAAGGCGTTCAGATTATGGTAGATGCCTGATGGAGGGTATTCGCTTGGTTGCACGTCTCTGAACAGTTTCCAGTCGGTCAATGTTCTGAGCAAGATAAGGGTTCCAGACTGGTGATGCAAATTCTAAGTGTGGCCGCACAATAGCCATGTACAGCTTTAAATAGATAGCTGGAGAGCGGCTGACAAAGGTCTTGCTGAGTGATGCTAAGACGCCCTCGGCCCTCTTGACAATTTTAGAGACGTGCTTTGTCCAACGCAAATCACTGCTGACCGTAATGCCCAGGTCACCTTCACAAGAAGACTTCTTGATATTAGTGCTGTGGAGGGAGTATGTGGATGCTGGGTTTTTACTCCCAAAATGCATGGTGGTGCACTTGTCCACAGCTAGCTTGAGTTGCCAGTCTGTGATCTATTGTTGCATTGTGTCCAGGTCAGACTGCAAGCAAGATCTATAGTGTTCAGGATCTGTCCTTTTTATCTCAATGTACAGCTTGATGTCATCTGCGTACTTCAGTACTGTTGCATTCTTTAAGTTGGCATCTATGTCATTAATATATGCCACAAACAAAAGGGGGTCAAGAACAGATCCCTGTGGTACACCAGATGACATCTCATATGGTGAGGAATGCTGTCCCAGAACCGTGACTACCTCTCTTCGACTGAGAATGAAGGACTTCAACCAGTTAAAAAGATCATCCTTCACACCCATTGCAGAGAGTTTTGCCATAAGCCTTTTGTGTGGCATAGAATTGAAAGCTTTCGCAAAGTCAAGGTAAACAACATCCACCCATGAGCCGCCATCAGTGATCCGGGTGATATCTTCAAGAAACTCGATAAGTTGATCACAGCAGCTGGAGTTAGGGATAAATCCAAATTGCGAGGGCCGGATAAGACTAATATTATTATAATATTATTGTTATTCACTCACAAATACATTTAGGTATCCACCATGTTAAGAGTGAAACAAATTTTGTTTTTTACCTCTGAATTCTTCATTCATTAATTAAAATGCAGTATATTTTATTAGAAATATGGTAAATATTTTGGTCATAGATATAGTGTATATGCTGACATTGAGTTATGAACTGTGTAGCTGTTAGACAACAACCTGACATTTTATTGACACAATCAGCTGTTACATTTTGCTGTCATGTACACCTATTTTAGCTACCATTATATGCCATTGATTTTTGCCCACTTGGCATAACGTTTGTGTTATTGTATAGTTTACTGTATAATTAATTAACTTCATTTTAGTATATTATTGATTTCTAACGGGAGCTGGAGGTTAGTCAATTATATTGCGAGTTACCTTGTGCAGCTCCTCCCCTGAAGAATAAAAGGCAAAGTTGACCTAGCTTGATTGAAAAATCGTCATAGTGAGGCAAAACTGAATACCACACAGTATTTCATTCCCTGCCCCATCTAGTCTGCCAATCCACTGGCCTCAATTTTAGAAGATATTGTAAATATTGTTTTATTGATCATTCAGAGTTGTAGAGTAAATGCAATGCCTATGTAACTTCAATCTGTTAAATAGTAAACTAAACACATCTTATCTCGCCAAACACTGTACACTACTGTCTTACCATTGCAATTGGAACTGATGGGGTTATCGAGAGGATGGCAAACGGTCAGATGACATCACAATCTTCCTATTCCATGGTTGTAAGATGTGATTCTTGAACATGACATGCAACGACACTTCAAGCTGTTGAAATATCAACCACTTTCTAATAGGTTTGTCGTCGAACTTACAGTGGAGGAGACTTCTGGAATTTTGTAGTTCCGAGATACCTCCCTATATGTTGATATTGGAATGAGGTTGGTCACCTGCAAGAATGAGCCCCACGATCAATCTAGAAGGGCTATTTCAATGTGTCCCCCTCACTATCCTCTGGGATAATACTTTCTCTATTCTGTCAGCTGGGATCATGATGTGGAATACATCTGGGATTCAACAGGTTGGAGATGCAGAATGGATAACCTTTTATAAATTAGTTTGTGTTACTGTTGGTCACAACAAACATACATTTACTAAGGAGTCAATGACTTAAATTGTCCACCAATCATTCATTGTACCGAAGGTAGATCAGTAGAATACCTCAAATAACTACTTGCCCAAATAGTAAGTGTGTGTGGCGGGGGGGGGGGGGGGGGGGGGGGGCAGTGACGTAGCTAGAGTGTGTGCTGCCCAGGGCAGCCCGTCAGTTTGCCACCCCCAGGCCCCCACAAAAATACATATTGCTCTTAATATATATACATATATATATATATATATATATATATATATATATATATATATATATTGTACCAAGATCTTTGGTGCCATGCAGTAATACAGAAGACCCGCCTTGCCTATATACAAAGCGAAACCTACAGTCAGTAGGCACCTCTTAACCAAATATACACCCCAATCCACTACCCCTTTCTCTGTAAAGTTGGTACCACAACATCCAGTCCAAATAAATGAGATAATGAGATCGAGATCGTGTAGGTGTCACGACAAAAAACACACAGTCCATGCTATAATGTGGCCGTGTAGGTAACACGGTAAAAAGTTCCCAGTCCACACTGTAAATGTGGTTGGTGTTAGGAAGGGCATCCAGCCGTAGAAAACCTGCCAGATAGTCATATATGAGCAAGACACGGTCACCCAACCAACCTTGCCTCAAATTGGGACAACTCCCGTCTAACCCATGCTAGCGTGGAAGATGGACGTTAAACGATGATGATGATGATGATGAAGATGATATATATATATATCTGATTGTTGATTATTTAATTAATTAATTCGTCATTGAGCCACACCGTAAATGGTTGCCAAAAACATATATATCTATATATCTATAGCTCTGTCTAGTTTATGTATATGTAAACCTCTATATTTTATATACTCTCATAAGGTTGAGTAAAACTTTAGGCAGTATTCAGCTGCGCTTTCTAGCAACCAGCCTACTCGCCGTCAGGCACCAATCACAAGCTTTCTGACTTGACCACTGGCCATGTGACAATTCTTAGCCATTTTGAATTCGTTTCTGGCGGGGATCATTTAAGAAAAATCTTTGTCCAATTGAGTTTGTTTACTGATGATTTCGAAACTCGTTGATTTATCCATGATCGGATATTTCCAAAAAGCGAATGAAACCTCCGGAGGTAGAAACATGATTTTGGTATGTTTATGTACATTTTTTTCTTCTAACTTTGATTTTATACCTAATTGTGTATGGTTGACTATATGTCTAGTCAATTTCTACGGACTATTAGAAATACTAGGTAAATCTTCTGTGGCTGTGGATCGCAGATAAAATAGCTTTCATTTATTTATCTATTGTTTCTTCATAGGTACATTTTAAACTTATAGCCTCGTTTAATTGATTTTTTATGTGGTTAATTATGCTGATTGGGAGAAGAAATACTGTATATATTTTATTAAATGATTCTGTGGACTTACTTTCTTATATATATATATAGGAGTAAGTAAGACTCCGACGGCTGAGCTCAAGCCGTTTCGATGGCTAATTCTGTACAGAATTAGCCGTCGAAACAGCTTGAGCTCAGCCATCGGGGTCTTACTTACTCCTATTACCCACTCTACTACCCTAAGTATTGAGTACTTTGGTGCGTTATGGTCCACCTGGTTCCTTACCACTTTTCCCTCGCTATATATATATATATATATGTATATATATATATATATATGTATATATATATATATATATATATATATATTAACTAGTCTGCGTACAATCATAATTGTTTCTACTTTTAGCACAAGGCCAGCAATTATCTCAGTGTATTACTGGTGCTTTATTATCGACCCCATAAGGATAAAAGGTAAAGTTAATCTCTGTGTACAATTATAATATTATACTGCAGCATTAAAAGAACGCTTATAGCCTACAGCAGACTGAAAAGCCACCCCTACAGTTGCCCAGGGTTCCCCTCTAGCAACGTTATAAGGGGATCGGGGGTGGAAAATCGATAATTTTTCTAGGTTCTAGGTTGTCAGCGTTGATTTTTTTAAAAACCAGAATTAGTCATTTAGTTTACATATTCAGACCTCCCATACATCCTATTTATTTTATAACATATGCGATTACTAGTAATGTACTTTTTTTGTCATTTATAATGTTTTTTAATGTATAAAGAAAATTAATTGTGGCAGGAATGGTACCACTTAAAATAAAATTTTGACAGAGATAGATTTGCAAAATTTACTAAGCGGCGTGAAGGTTTGAAAAATTTTTTAAATTAATAAGCGGAGATGATTATTAGAGACCCGAGATTACATGTAGTGATACAGTTACGATGACAGATTAAAATAATGTGGGTAATGGAGCTGGACAGAGCGGTGGATAGGAATACAAAAGAGAAAATATTCAAGAAATACACATATAGATAGGGTTATTCTCTTTTCTTTTTACTGAAGTGAAATAAAGTTATATATCTGACCAGAATTAATGGATATTTGTTGTGCTTATCATCTTCTTCCACAACAGCAAAACAATATATATATATATCATCATCATTTCATTTTACGTCCGCTTTTTCCCTGCTTGCAAGGGTGGGACGGGAACTGATTCTGGCTTGATTTCTACAGCTGGATGCCCTTCCTAACACCAACCTCATTTACAGTGAGTGCTGGGTGCTTTTTTGCCGTGGCACCTCCACGACCACTTTGCAGTGGAATGATATGGACCACAGTCCCTATCATCTCATTTCTACAGCTGAGTAAACTGGAGCAATGTGAAATAAAGTGTCTTGCTCAAGGAAACAACACATCACTCAGTCTGAGAATTGAACTCACAACCTTTCGATTGCAAGGCCAATGCTCTAACCACTAAGCCATGTGCCTCTATATATATATTAGAAAGTGAGGTTTTTTTTTACAAAATGAAAAATAACCGAGGTGTCGTACACGAGTGAAAGTATAACGAAAAAAGATGAAATCGAAAATGCAACTGGAGTCTTTTTTTAAAAAATATATATATATTTATTTGGTTCCTTTACCGGTTTCGCAGTTCTTCTGCTTTTCAAAAGTAGAGTTGAGATGGAGGGTCTGTAATTTTTCTCACATCTGGTTGGTCTTTGAATGTTACTTGTTTTATATGGAAAAAAGTGGCTCGAAATGCCAGGTTTTTAGAGAATTACTTCTCTAAAAACCTAACACTTCACTGCTCGCAAGTGTTTTTTAAGCTTCATATCATGTCTCCCTATTTTATCTGATGAGAACGCAAATATCATCCCATGATGATATTTGTTTTTGAAATACGCATAATAAAATACATGGAACTCTTTTAACCATCTTTTGATTTTAAATTATATATATATATATGGGAGAATTAGCGGAATCCTATTAAGTAACATTGATATTAAATTTAGTTACAAGGCCAGCAAATTTGGGGAAGGATAAACCCAGTACTTAACTGGTACTTTATTTTATCAATCCCAGAAGAATGAACAGCAAAGTTGAATTCGGTGGGATTTGAACTCAGAATGTAAAGAGCCAAAACAAATACAACAATGTTATTTTGTCCGATGCTCTAGCAATTCTAACCAAATACCCTTTTTAGACTTTCAGTTTAGTTCCTGCTTGTAGTAAACAAAATAATTGTTTCTATTTTAGGCACAAGGCCAGCAATTACTCAGTACATTACTGGTACTTTATTTTATCGACCCCGTAAATAATGGGCTTGCATCTTTGAGGTAACGGTGATTGAGTAGTCTCTCTGATGAGAAGTTCACTTTCCAATCACAAGGTTCTGGGCTCTAACCCTAGATTTATCACTATAAACAGTTACTTCTCAAAAGCTACTCCGTTTTTGTATTTATTTTGAAAGATGTTTCATATAAAATCGGTGTTGAAACAGATATTGTTTTACTTTGGGAGATCATAGCGGCAACAAAAAACACGTGCATGTGTTTTTATTAGCAGCACGACCTCCCCAAAGTCTTTAGTTACTCATACATTTAATCCTGTATGTTACTTATTTGTCAAGCTATAAAACAACGACAACAATAACAATAACGTAAATGACGATTGTGAACCCTAATATTATTGTTATAAAACGAGCACGCTTATTTATGATAAATAAACAAATATATTTTATGTGTTAGAAACTTGACAAAAGATGGCTAACAATAGACAGACGTTCCCACGATTAGACATTAAACATACAAAGAGCATGGAAACAGAGCAGTGCCCACGCTTACCCTTTCCCATTGTCATTTCATCCTTACGTGGTTGATAAAATAAAGTACCAGTAATGCGCTGGGATAATTGCTGGCCTTGTGCCAATAGTAGAAACAATTAATGTTTGTAGAAAAAAAACAAAAGAAGTTCGACTTTTCTTTCGTCAAATGTCAAACTTACAGGACAAAGCCTTACAAGTTAAATTACAAACACACGGAAAGAAAACATTTATGAAAATATATCAATATTATTTTGAAAGATCTATTTATTTTTTATTTACATTTCAAAACATGAATAAACTACGTAGTTCACGTACTCACAGATTGAGAAAGATTTATAATACATTTTATAATATAGTTAACCCAAATTTGTAAGCAATTAGTCTTCTTACCTGGAGAAAGTGACGCGAAATAAGACGAAGATATGTCAATCTGCAATATTTCCACACACACGAAACAGGTTGATGTGAAAACACGTTGATTAAGCAATAGCATAGGTAAAAATTTCAATGATCAAGTCAAACAGATGTTGACACTAATGTAATGACCTACATTTAGAGTTGCTAGTTATATTTTATAAAACAAACAATCTATAGAATTTCCTACACCACCTAATTTTTTCTCTGTTTCGTGTCCTGTTTCTTTGTTAAAATTTCTCGTTTATTTCGCAAAATTGAAATGCTTAAATTGTATTTCAACGTAGAGGATAGATACAATGTAATATTACAAATATGTATTTTATAAGCTTACCATGATTTTCAAGCCCTAAACCGGGACAATACCGAATCAGAGTAATATCAAAACGAGAAACTTTCCAAGCGTTACCTATGATAATCCTATATATAAACAATATCATACACGGATATCCAACACTTATCTGATATAACTTTTAAGAATTTAAAATAATAAACAACACTGAGATTAATAGAGCTTGGACTCGACAATCTCCCTGCATCTCTTTGCCAGACATTTAGCACAGGCTTTACTGGGGATGCTTAACAAAGAAATCCCTCTGTAATTGGAACCATCTCTCTTGACTCTCTTTTTGAAAATTGGGATTATCACTTCTGATTGCCATTGCTTAAGTGGCTTTCCAGAGATCCAGTTGACCCGGCATACACGAGTCAGCAGGGCCGGATTTAGATTTGATGAGGACCTAAGCTATTTGAGATAATGGGGCCCTTTGTATATCCAGATGTCCTATGTCAGCGACAAATTGTCGCTGTTTTTTGTGTTTAATATACTATATATACTGCATTATTGGCAGTATCGGTAGAGGGTCGGACGCCATGCTTTCCAGCGTGGTTACGTCCCTTTACCATCTGAGTTCAAATCCCGCCGAGGTTGACTTTGCCTTTCATCCTTACGGGGTCGATAAAATAAAGTACCAGTAATACACTGGGATAATTGCTGGCCTTGTGCCTAAAGTAGAAACAATTATTTTAGTTCTTTTTTATCTTATATTTTGGAAATGTACACACCGTTTTTTTTTCAATTTTTTCGGGGCCCCAAGAAAGTGGGAGCCCTAAGCTATAGCTTGTTTAGCTTATACGTAAATCCCACTCTGCGAGTCAGCCAGAGAATGCCTTCTCTAGTTAAGGCTTTTAATATGTCGGATCGGATTTCATCTTTCCCAGCAACTTTGCCACATTTGAGCTCTTTAACTGTTGTTGTGACCTCAGCTTCTGAGAGATTAGTCACTGCTCCCAGTTGTTTAACGAAGTGTATTAGTAGTAGTTAGAAATTGTTAGATGAAAAGACATGAATAGCGATTTACTTTATATATAAAAAGGTTTACTTCGTTTCAATCAAAAAGAATAATAAACAAGTTACCACGAATTGCGAAGGTTGACAATGTTACTTTTGTTGTTGGTTCATGAGGCTGGTGTAGTCTGAGACCATAGTGAGAGAGCGTAATGGTCTGTAGTTGACTGTAGACCACTGCGGCCTGAAGGTAGAGGTGAATTTTTCACATAGCTTGTCTGTATCGTGGTGCTCCGATCTTTCTGTATCTAAGGTGGGAAAATATAGGCTTTATATACCTGTCGCTTTCTGTCTCCCACCTTGAGGGGATAGCCCACGCATGAACCGGTTCACACCAAAAGGGTGGTGACCTAGAGTTTGACCTTTAGGTGTCACCCAAGGTTCAAGGTGTGGACAGATATCGCTACATTAGTTCCCTACCCAGATCGATGCAGGAGCAGCGATCGATTATAAAAGGGGTAGCGAAATCTGATCCCAGAAGCGTATCCCAAAACACACAAAATGTGGGTACTGCGCCCGCACTTCGAGTGCAGAGAAATTTGGAGAGAGAAAAAAAAATCGTATAACTGTGTATGCAGGTGTGAGTGTGTAACATTTAGAAGAAACTGTAAAAATACAAAGTTGTGATCATGTATTTCGAACTGTTGTGTATGGATGGCTGAACGTTGGGGTTAAGGTATCGAATTACGATATGATAACACAGAGGACTATTTCTCTCGATGTATCATCATACGTAAGATTCTCTTCCAGTGAGTCGAGGTTTACGCTATGACATGAGTGTGTGCAATTTTGAGTTGCGTGCCTGAGTGAGTTCAAGCGTGTCTGAGTGACTCCAGGCATGTGCCCGTGGGTTGTTTATCATGTGTTTAATAGCTGTTGCCGAACCTCGACCCGTTGAATCTCGATGTATTATCATACGTAAGATGCTTTTCCAGTGAGTCGAGGTTTATGCTATGACATGAGTGAGTGCAATTTTGAGTTGCGTGCTTGAGTGAGTCCAAGCGAGTAGTAACCGTGGGTGTGTTTCTCTGTTGTCGTACCTCGACCAGTTGAAAAGTGATCTCGCTGAGACCCAACCGAATCCAGAATATACCATAGACAAAAACATGTTGGTGTGTGACAAAGAAAATGATGTGTGTTTGATGCAAAACGTGTTATTCATACAGGCATATAATACAGTAAAACGAATAAAAAAATAAAAATGACATTCATATATAACCTGTAAAAAAAATTAAAACAAATATTTATATAATTATATATTATTGGCAACATGACCCTCCCAAAGTATAACAATATTTATATAATTGTTCTTTACAAAAAGTTCAGTTTTCTCTTCTTTATGTGGTCGTTTTGTTGCTAGGAAGCTAGTAGTATTGTCTGTTACGAAGCAAGTGGTGAAGTGTTTGGTAATGAATAGAAACATAAAAGCGAAGTCACTAAATATTCCGTAGAATGGAAGTTTGGTGAATAATTTGAAAAAGTGAAAGTTTTATCATATCGTACCATATAGAGGAAGTTTGGTGAATAATTTGGAAAAAAAAGTTGCGTGTTGTTTTCTTTTCTTTTTTTAAATACCACTTCGTATTTTTTTTTAATCACGTCGGGTTCACCAATTTAACGAAGGGTATTTTAAAGAAATTGTTAGAATGATTATAACATGATTGTTGTTGAAATAACAAGAATGGCCGATTTACTTTATATATAAAGGTTTACTTCATTTCAATCAAAAAGAACAATAAACAAGTTACCACGAGTTGTGAAGGTTGACAATGTTATTTTTGTTGTTGGTTCATGAGGCTGGTGTAGTGAGAGAGCGTAATGGTCTGTAGTTGACTGTAGACCACTGCGGCCTGAAGGTAGAGGTGAATCTTTCACATAGCTTGTCTGTATCGTGGTGCTCCGATCTCTCTGTATCTAAGGTGGGAAAATACAGGCTATATATACCTGTCGCTTTCTGTCTCCCACCTTGAGGGGATAGCCCACGCATGAACCTGTTCACACCAAAAGGGTGGTGACCTAGAGTTTGACCTTTAGGTGTCACCCAAGGTTCAAGGCATGGACAGATCTCGCTACAGTTGCACCTAATGTACAACAGAAGACAACAAAGTATTCTCTCCACCTTGCGAGGATGCACATCTCTGGAGAGAGGTGAACCCCAGACGCGTTCTTAACAGCAGGTGTTGAGGGGGAGGACTTCTTATTACGAAGTCGGCGGATGGTCTGTCAGAACACTTTATTTGTTTATTTGAAGTCGGATTACAGCTTAACCCCAAAGTTTTCCCATGTCTTAACTTTGGACGAGCGATTTTTCGTACCTAATAAACAGTGTGGTTTGCGCCCCGCACACAGCTCAGCCAATCAAATATTCATGCTGTGGCAGGTATTCGAGAAAAGAAGTATATTCTTGTTTTGTTGACCTTGAAAAGGCATATGACCGCGTTCCTCATGACCTGTTGTGAAAAACTGTGCAGGAGTATGGGATTGATGGTCAGCTTCTTGCTGCTTTGATGTCGCTATATGTATGCCTGAGTAGTTGTGTTCTGATAAATGGTGCTAAATCGAAACCATTCAATGTGGGAGTCAGACTCTGCTAAGGTCTCGCACTGTCACTTCTCCTGTTCATTATTTACATGAAGGGCGGTGGATTGGCAGTATCGGTAGAGAGTCGGACGCCATGCGTTCCAGCATAGTTACGTCCCTTTACGATCTGAGTTCAAATCCCGCCGAGGTTGACTTTGCCTTTCATCCTTACGGGGTCGATAAAATAAAGTACCAGTAATGCACTGGGTAATTGCTGGCCTTGTGCCTAAAGTAGAAACAATTATTTACATGAACAGGATTGACATGGGCAGCCGGGTTGGAAGTGGCATCATGACAGACAAGTGTAAAATCAGTTGGCTGAAATTTTCAGACGACATGGTGTTACTTAACTTGACAGACGATAATCTTCAATTTGCACTTGGTAGGTTTGATGCCGAGTGTTGTATGGCCCCATCGCCCAGCACTTCTGCTCCACCCGTCATTCCGCCCGCAACCTATCCGCCTGCGGTGTGATTGTGTGCTCTGGAACCCCGGATTCACGACTGAGGGTCGAGCAGCATAACATTTTCCGGCTTCAGACCTGAAACACCACTGGTTTGAACCCCCCCCCCCCCTCCTCACAGAGACCAATAATCCACGAACTGATCCCCCCTCCCACTAACTACTAACTTCACTAACCACCTCTTCTCTCTACACTCAATCACCCACACACCCCTGCCCTCACCTCACCGTCTACCCACTAACCTCCTCCACTAACTTGCAACTTTCTCTCTCCCAACCCTACTAACCTCAACACAACACCCACCCACACCTTGCCACCCCACTAACACTATTAACCACCAAAACTCCACCAACCTTGTCCCGTTGTCACTACTTTCCCCTCCATCCTTTCTGCTTTGACTTACCACTCCTTCCGGTTGCGTGCGCCACCACTTCTATTTCACATCCTCTTTCCATCTTCTTCGCCATCAACTTTGGATTCGACTGCACGTTCTTACCCTGTCCATCAACGTCCAGATCCTAACCATCTGCACACACACCCATACAGGAACATACACACGAACAGACATGTACACTATTCACACACTAATCCATTAACCCACAACACCCATATACATACCACCCACGTGTCTGTACTTACTATTTAACACATGTTCACACACACTCGCTTCTTTTCAGACACACACGCTTTACTCTCCGCCGTCTCTTCCTAGACAGCTCTCTCAGGAATGTGATGCCGCTGATTAAGAAGATCAGTATGGCTTAGTGTCCCCGCCAACCGGCTAGCGTTCTACAAACCAAATATAAATGTTAGCATCTCACATTACTAGTTGGGCTTACAGTCGTGAGATTCTGAGTTCGATTCACGAACAGAGCGAAGCGCTGTGTCCTTCAGCTAGACACTTTATTTCACATTGCTCCAGTTTACTCAGCTGTAGAAGTGAGTTGTGACGTCACTAGTGCCAAGTTGTATCAGCCTTTGCCTTCCCCTTGGACAACATCATATATAGTGTATATATATGAGTTTTGGCGTCATTGATGCCAAGCTGTATCAACCATTACCTTCCCCTTGGATAACATTGGTGGCGTGGCGAGGGAGACTGATATGCATAGGCGACTGCTGGTCTTCCACAAAATAACCTTGCCTCGTAGGTGAACGTTCTTGGTGCAAATTCCATGGTCATTCGTGACCGAAGGGGTCTTTACCCTTACCCACGGAAATGCCTTTGCAGTTTTGTCCGCCCCAATCCAGGTGTAGAGTCTGTCATCTTTTCCCTTTCCCCTCTCTTTCTTCCATTACCTAATAGTCCTTGCTCTTTCCCTCCTTTTCTTCTCATTTATGGCATTTATAGTCCTTTCTTCTACAGCCAGATCGGCCCTTCTTTACTCATTCCCCTTTTTTCATCACTTAATTTTTTTTATATTTTCATCATTGTATAACTTTTGTTTGTAAAATATGGTTGACATAATACGTTTATGTATAACAGATAAGAAAATATTTCCATCATTGTATAATCTTTGTAAAATATAGTTGACATAAAAAAGTAGTGAAGTGAGTTGTAAATATTAAAGTATTGTTATGATCAGTACATTTTATTTATCAAGGAAATTATATAATGAAGGTTTTAACTCGTTTATTTCTTATAATTAGGGTTCTCATAGCTTGTTGGGTATTTCTGTTCATTATCTAATGTCTCATATTTTGGCTCTTCGTCCAGATTGTTATACGTATTTTCCATAATAATTTCTAGTGTACCGGTATTTAGAGTGCTTCTATTGTATGAACTCTCGCAGAAAGAAGAGGATGTCTGAAATAAAGTTAAAAAGAAATACAAAGAATCACAGGCAGATAGTAAAACAGAAACTGCGTAAATATACTTAGGAATTTATGTATTTAGTAAACATACTAAACACACGAGGGTCGGCAGAAAAGTTCATAGGCTGACCAAGATACTCTCATGGAATGACCAAATGAGATTTATTTTTCAACGTAGTCCTTGGAGAGAAACAAGATAGTTATGTATAAGAGTTGAAATTAATGTGTGCAGCATTTCAGTTGTAGCATCATTTTTTCATAATCAGCCTATGAAAGTTCCAGCCGACCCTCGTACGTATTTGTAAATTGAAAAAAAAAAAAAAAATTATTGATAACTTTAATTGATTTTCGAACCTAGTTGAATTCTCATCAGAAGATCATCTATTGCAGAGGTTCTCAAAGTGGGCGCTACTGCCCCCAGGATAAGGAGGGAGGGCGTTGAGAAGGTCAATGGGGCACTGGGGCCTAATGGGGTGGTAGAGATGATATAATAGTATATTAAATATCAATTGATATATATATATATAAATATAGTAAAATAAAAAATATGTAATATCTATTTATACATAGTATATATATTATTTATTATATATAATTTAACGATTTTATTTATTATATATTATTTACAATTTGCGTGTAGGTAGGTCTATCTGGAAATAGGGTTGGGGGGCGCTGAGGTTATTACGTGCCGTGATGGGAGAAGGGGGGGGGGGGGGGGTCAGTGGCCCCAAAAGTTTCAGAACCTCTGATCTAAAGGAAACACGTAACCGAGGGACTTATATACTGCATCACTTTCTTTGTAGTTGTTGAGATGATTTACATATTTTCTCATGAGAACATAACCAAGTTCAAAAATCAATTAAAGATATTTTATTGTTTTTCAATTTATAGGGAAATATGCATGTTTAGCATGTTTACATATCTATATACTTAATGTGTGAATTTATATACACATTTATGCAGTCTTAGTTACCTTTATATTGTATATATACAGATATAAATTTATCAATATACTTTATAGTATTTGGCTACATCCCTTTACATTTTTAGTTCAAATCCTACCAATGTCCATTTTGCGTTTCTTCTTTATAAGTCGAAGCTTTCCTGTATCCAATGAAGGTTGTGTTGTGAACATCATTTAAAGGACTTTCTTCTTTGACCAGGCCCATAACAACCTTTTCAAGTTTCCTTTTGAAAGGAAGTTGAGCGTGAAGAGGGAAGTATTGCACTCCAATAAATTTGTTGAGCAGTGAATGAGGGTAGCAAACAGAAACATTGAGCATGCGCCAGTGGACCGGAGAACGAGAGCTGGGAGATGGCACTTACTCTCGTTAGTCAAGGTAACTATGAACTCTAACGATCTTAGTCTTTGAACAGTAAAAAAAAATTGTAAATGGTGCATACTTTAATTTTTCTTATCTATTTCATTCCTCATTCGACTCCAATGAAAACTTCGTAAGACTTGTGTAAGGGGTTTAGTAGTTGGCTGTCAGACCCAGAATTATTTACTTGAGTAAATATCACCGGAATCTAACTACTAAATTTTATACGGAAAAGGATAACAAACCCATGCAAGCATGGAACACGGACGTTAAACGATGATGATGATATTTACAAAACACCACATCGAATACAAGTCTTCATTTTATTGTAACTCCGTTATAATTGTGGTACACAAATATCCTTGTACATATTTAGGTATAGTCCAAACTTGTGATTAACATATTCATCTTCCATGTTATTGGTCCGAAGGAAAGCGGCAAAGAGAGTATACCTTCGGCAGCCAAAAGGTGAAAAGAGGGTAATTGATTTTGGTTGACGCTATTTATATCCTTTTTACCGGAAGTTACAAGAAGGTTCTAGAATTTCGACGGGAAGTAACTCTAGCTACTTCCTTTGTCTAGAGAGCGCTACAGGGGTTTAGGGATAGATTTGTAAAGAGTTATAGCTTTTGGCATTCTCCGATGGCGTTAGCCTGCACTGAAGGAGAGATATTTCTATGTGATGACAATTTACCATTTTATCGATATTCTAGCCATGATTATCTTGTCTTCGTTTCAGTTTATCTTGTAATATTTGAAAAACGCTTGGCTACATTTTCTCCAGGTAAAGTCTTCGCATAAAGGCTTCCGCGCTAACTCCTATATTATATAGGGCGAAGTGGACTCGGTTGTTGAAAATTAAGTATCCTATAGCCAAGAGTACAGTACTATTAGTGGCAAAATATGAACTCTTGACCTCGGCACAGGTTGTACGGCGCTAAGCCTTTTCGGACATTCGGACATTCGCCCTTTCCATAAATATATACAAAAATGAGCCGATGCTGGAATCTTTACATTGTCACTTGACTTCCTAGCAGCCAATCATTCTGAAATCGCACTCTCCAGTCATAAAAAAGGAAAAAAGCAAATAGTGTAATATATATATATACAGTGTACCCCCAGCATTCGCAGTCCCGGTTATTCGCGGAATTTTCCTTAGAACCTAACTAATAATTGTTCGTCGAAACAACCGCATATTCGTGGAATTGTTATTATCTTCCTCGATTTTTTTAATGCCTTTTTTCGCGGCAATAAATATATTTTTTAATGCTAAATTATTGACAACAATATACCGTATTTGCCAGCCTATTGGACGCCCCTTCGCATATGATGGTCCCTCTTTTTAAAATTATATTTTACGTTATATTTTGACGTTTATAGGCACTTTTATGGCCCACGTCCGATATTCGTGGTTTTTCACTCTTCGTAGGTACTCTAGGAACGTAACCCCTGCGAATACCAAGGGACAACTGTGTATATATATATATATATATATATATATATATATGGAGGAAGTTATAGTTCACTTGAAGCATTGTATAATGAGGTATAAACATTTGAATTTGTAAAGCCAAAACAATGCAGGTATGGACATAGAATAAAAAATGCAAATGCGAAAGATATTGTTGACAATTAGTCTTTTACCTTAGATTTATTTAAATGTCCTTAATTTTCGAGATAATATCTCTTCTTCGGAGGGAAGTAAGCTATTTAGAACACTGGTTTAACCACTTTACTTCCCTCCGAAGAGGAGATATTATCTTGAAAATTAAGGACATTTAAATAAATCTAAGGTAAAAGACTAATTCTCAACAATATCTTTTGCATTTTCATTTTTTATTCTATGTCCATACCTGCATTGTTTTGGCTTTACAAATTCAAACGTTTATACCTCATTTTAATTGAAAATTAGAATTGGCGCTCTGAAATAGCGATATATATATGAATGTATCTTTATTGCAAGAATAATCAATATTTATGGGAACATTCCCTACCCCGAGTAGACCCTATAGAGGGGCCAGCAGTACAAGTCAGCAGCAACGTAGTAAGTAAGGCAATCAAAGATATGAAGATGGGGAAGGCAACCGGTCCATCGGGTATAGCTGTCGAGATGCTGAAGGCATCTGGGTCTGTAGGTCACACTATAACCACACGTATTGTTAACCAGGTAATACTAGAAGGTGTCATACCAAAAGATTGGTGCAGTAGCATCATTGTCAACTGCTACAAAGGTAAAGGCGATGCACTAGATAGAGGAAACTATAGAGGTATAAAGTTGATGGACCAGGTCATGAAAGTAACAGAAAGAGTTATAGCACAGTTGATTAGGGACCAGGTGAAAATAGACGAGATGCAATTTGGGTTTGTACCAGGAAGAGGCACCACTGATGCCCTCTTCCTTGTGAGGCAGTTACAGGAAAAGTACCTAGCTAAAAGTAAGCCACTCTACTTGGCATTTGTCGACCTTGAGAAAGCCTTTGACAGAGTTTCACGTGCTGTAATCTGGTGGGCTCTTAGAAAACTAGGAGTAGATGAATGGCTTGTGAAAGCGGTACAAGCCATGTATAGGGGAGCAGTCAGCAAAGTTAGGATTAGCAATGAATATAGCGAGGAATTTAGCGTACAGGTTGGGGTCCACCAGGGCTCTGTTCTTAGCCCCCTCCTGTTAATCATAGTCCTGCAGGCAATAACGGAGGAGTTTAAGACCGGATGCCCATGGGAACTCCTGTATGCTGATGACCTCGCACTCATAGCTGAATCTATGGTAGAACTAGAGAAGAAATTCCAAACTTGGAAGCAGGGACTAGAAAGAAAGGGTCTCAAAGTCAACATGACAAAGACTAAGGTCCTTGTAAGTAGACGAGAAAACAGAACCCAGATCCCCTCAGGGAAATGGCCTTGCTCAGTATGTAGGAAAGGTGTAGGTAGGAACTCCATTCTCTGCCCCAAATGCAAACAATGGGTACACAAGAGATGTAGCGGGATCTCAGGAAGCTTAATTAAGAATGTAGGCTTCACATGCAGCAGCTGTGCTGGGACAGCAAGCAGCAAACAGCCACAGGAAACAAGTACCACCAATCTCTGGGAGGGCTCTGTAGAAACAGTAGACAGCTTCTGCTACCTAGGTGACCGAATTAGCAGCGGAGGTGGGTGTTCAGAAAGTACAATAACTAGGGTAAGAACGGGATGGAAGAAGTTTAGGTAACTACTACCACTGCTAGTTGCAAAAGGCTTCTCCCTCAGAATGAAAGGTAGACTGTATGATGCATGTATCCGAACAGCAATGTTGCATGGTAGTGAGACCTGGGCGCTGAAGGTGGAAGACTTACGTAGATTAGAGAGAAACGAAGCCTGCATGCTCCGATGGATGTGTAACAGTAATATACGTGAACGACAAAGCATAAATGAATTGAGAGAGAGACTGAGCATAAGAGGAATCAAATGCTGTGTGCAGGAGAGGCGGTTGCACTAGTATGGACATGTGATGCGTATGAAGGATGACAGCTGCATAAAAAGGGACCCAAGATGACCTGGGATGAGGTGATAAAAGCCGACCTTACCCAATTACACCTCTCAAAGGCGATGACACACGACCGTGACCACTGGCGTCACGCAGTAATACAGAGTACCCGACCTCCCATGGGTACAAGCTGAAGCATATAGACAATATGCCCCCACACCCCCCACCGCAAGGTGGTCGTGGAGGTGCCACGGCAAAAAAGCACCCAGCCCACACTGTAAAGTGGACGTGTAGGCGCCACGAAAAAGCACCCAGCACTCACTGTAAATGAGGTTGGTGTTAGGAAGGGCATCCAGCTGTAGAAATCAAGCCAAATCAGTTCTTGTATGAGCAAGGCATGGTCAGCCGACCAGACACTGCCCACAACAGGATAACCTGTCTAACCCATGCTAGCGTGGAAGAACAGACGTAAAACGGTAATGATGATGATGATGATGATAATGAGTGTATTTTGCAATACACTGTATGCTTAATTAAAAGCATTTCGAAGACCTTATGCTATTGTTTTAGAGTAGTGACTGCAAAATACACTATATATACATTCATATATATATCGCTATTTCAGAGCGCCAATTCTAATTTTCAATTTCTGCTTGACCGGCAACCGCTCTGTATAATCAGTTCCTGATTATTACTAAAAATTCCATAAGAATCAAACATTCATGATTTTCAGCAAACAGGTGGAGTACTTGGCTTTGATAATTACCAATCAGTACGAAACATAGCTCTGTCAGCTTTATCTCCCCTGTTTGCTGAAAATTTAAAGTGAAACTGTCACTACTCTAAAACAATAGCATAAGGTCTTCGAAATGCTTTTAATTAAGCATACAGTGTATTGCAAAATACACTATATATACATATATATATATATACATAATCGGAGAAAGCTAAAAGTGATACTCCGGCCAAATTCCAACTCACTCAACAAACATTAGGAAATACCTGAGTATATTCCCAATTAAACGTTTGGGGTGCTAACTATATTGTATTGTGTGGATAATTGGCTGTATTATTTCATATGAGATATATCAAATATATATATGTATGTATGTAAAAGGTAAACTGAAATAACAACACAATCGGTACAGTATATGGAAGGGATATATTAGGTTAACACTTGATATAGCAGGAAGAGGGTCTTAACGTTTCGGACGCTAGTCCTTCATCAGAAGAAAGAATGAGAAATAAGATAGATTGAGGGGACCGGCGGTATATATATATATAACCAGATAGTTACGACTGGAACTCCTTTGATCATAGATCTCCGAGATCAGAGATCACACGAGGCTTAACAACATTTATACGCAAATGCACACACCCTGACATTCATATATACGAGAGTACAGTACATTAAAAAACAAATGAACTTCGAAAACTATGTGATAGAGTTAAGGTGAGCGTTGTTAGAATAGATGAGGTGTAAGCTCTACGACATTTATATCTTCATCTTGTATTCAAATCTCTTTTTAACCGATTTCACTTGAACCGTTAACGGCTTTCGTTAATACTAAAAAGTCATACTTAGCCTGAATGTATGCAGCAGTATAGACTTCACAGTTTAGACCAGGTCGTGGCACTAAATTAGGCAATGGGTTAAGTTTACCTTTTATGAATGACTATGCTTTCTTTGGGAGCTTTCTACACAGTTTACGTCTACCAAATGTCACTTACAAGGGCTCGGTTGACAAGAGACTGTGATAGAAGACACTTGCTCAGAGTGCTGCAGAGTGAAATCAAACCTGTGACCACCTAGTTGCTAAATTAACTCTTGACCCAGACATTCCCTTCTGTTTCCATTATTAAATGAAAAGGCAGTAATAACAAATTATAAATTAAGTGCTAGAATTGAAGGAGCTGGTGCAGTAATGTGCCAGCTTCAGCATTCGGTAATCAGAAGTAGGGAGGTAGGTGTAAAAGACAAACTCACTAATGTCAATTCGGTATTCGTGCCAACACTTACCTATGGTCATGAATCCTGGGTAATGACCGAAAGTATACGATCGTGAATACAAGTGGCCGAAATGGGATTCCTCCAAAGGGTCTTTGGAGTAACGTTACTCGATAGGGTGCGTAACTCGGAGATCAGAGAGTCACTTACAGGCAAAACCAACCGGCAGGAGACCCAGAAGTAGACCTCAAGCAATATGTTTGGATAACATCCATGAGCTCGGTTGGTCTCACTTGGCAATCCAATTGGATCAGTTGGAGTCAGTTGCTTTTGACAGGACCCGCTGGAAGGAGTGTTTGAGGACTCTGCCCCCACGACCCTCTCAGGAATATGTGAGTGAAGAAAAAGAAATAAGTATAACAAAAAAAACAACAAAAACAACAAAAAACAAAATAAAAAATAACTAACCACATTTTCCTCAATTTCTTCATATAGACTGCTCTTTGGTAAATGAGGAACTTCAAAATTGGTGCGAGTATTATCAGGAGTAGAGTTTCGCCTTGAGAAAATATCAAATAAAAATCATTAAAAGGTATCGGGCAATATATATTGTGATATTTGGTTACTTTATGTTCTGAGTTCAAATTTTACTCAGGTCCATCTTGGCGTATATAGTTTCTCGGACATTAAAAATGAATTTTTGTCGGGCCTCTATCGGCTCTGATGAGTGTTGTTTGAACAAAGAAGCAGACTACAAGTGAAATCAACGGGGAAGTTCTGAGTATTCCACAGACACGTATACTCTTAATGTAGTTCTCAGGGAGATTCAATGGGAGACAGTATGTGAAAAGCCAGCACTTTGAATTACAGATACAACTCATTTTTGCCAGCTGAGCAGACTGAAGCAACGTGAGATAAAGTTACTTGCTCAAGAACACAACAGGTCGCCCGGTCTGTGAATAGAACTTACGACCTTACAATTGCAAGCCCAGTCCCCTTACCACTAAGCTATGGGTCTTCACAGAAATAAAGACCAGACAAAATTGGAATTAGGACAGAAATTTTGGAGAATCGAAAGAGCATTGGAAAAAAATGCTTTGCTGCATTGAGTTACATTCCATTACATTTTTAATTCAAATTTCGCACAGATCGACATTACTTTTTATCTCTCTGAGGTCCTTAAAATATAGAACCACTCAAGTACTTGGGTCGATATAATCGGCTATATTCTTTCCCTAAATTTGTGATCTTGTGCGTATGTTAGAAATCAATATAAATACTCAAATCAATATAGATAATCATATCATATAAAATGGTGCTCCAAAATGAACAAAAATCAACGAATAAAGCCAGTAAAAGAATAAAAAAAATACTTGGAAACTGCAGTCGACTAAATCAATCATTATTTCAGATTACTGAACTCTAGTTATTCTTGATTTTCATTCTGACCTCCTTCCTCTCTTTTGGGGTATTGGGCATGTAGTGCTTTTTCTCTTCATTTTACTTTAGGATATTCTGAAATTCTTTTTTGATTTTGTTTATTTTTTGTTTTTTAACTTTTTCTATTGTTTTATCCTTATCTAAAATTTTTCCTTTAGTGTAGTTAGTTTTTTATCGTTTTCTATCATACATAGAAAAGTCAATTGTTTATCATATATCTTTATTACACTAATATGATTTCTTTGTTTGCTTATAAATATTTTCTAACTGCACTACTATTGTTTCATAGTAGTTTCTCTTTGTATAAGACTTGTGCAAGGTGTATTTCCTCTTTTATAATAACTTTGGAGTTGACACTTGAGAGGCATTTATTTTTTTCTGTTTAAGCTCTTCGATTCATTTGACTTTCAATTTATTATGTTGAACCTGTAGATTATAACAGTGTTGGCACTTGTATTATATACCAACCATCTAATATTTAGAATTGGGTTCAAGTTTTAATATTAGTCTAACTCTTCAGTAGTACTCTTTCTAATTTTCTCTTTTATTTTATTCTTTTAATTTAATCTCTGATGTCTGAATGTTGAAGCTGGCACATTACTGCACCAGCTCCTGTAATTCTTGCACTAAATTCAGCCTCCTGCCCTCCAAAATTAAGTAATGAACATAGGGGGTAAGGGGTATAAATGCCATAAATGAGAAAAGGAGGGAAAAGCAAGAACTATTAGGCCACGGAAGAAAGGAAGGGGGAAGGGGAAATGGTGATAGGCTCAATGCTTCGAGCAGGGCGGGGCGAGGTTTCGGCTGCGCCATGCAGACAAAGGCCAGCGACACGCACTGCAATAGCCACCCCACCTCGTGGAGCTCCTTCCTCAGACCTGCTGGTGACGTTCTGATTTTATGAAAGAGCGCGGCATATTTGTTGGGGTTTTTTTGTGGACTTCTATATTTTTAGTGTCTTTGGTAGTTTCCAACTTCAAGATGTTGAAACTGTATCAGTCACACGAATCGCGGAGGACTTTCAAAGATCATAGGTATTGTCATTCCTCTAAACTAAATCACAAAATATATATGAATGAAAGGAATGAAACTGAGAACCTTTACGTACTTTCGTCTAATGGATATCCATACAATTAGGAAGACAATAAAAATGATCGCTAACAACAAAAAGCTGGCTAAAGGTAGAACGACTAGCAAATTATATGTTTCTGGCTGATGTGGAGTTGTCGGGTTCGGTTTCTGCATAAACTTCTTTATTTTGTCGTTGTCCCAATTCGAGAAATCTTTTGGCCAATTATTCCGGCATTCATTTTTATTATCTGTGTGAGAAAGTTTTAAAATGAGAACAAAAACGTATTAATTATTTTTTTTTTACTTAATATAATAAAAAAAAAATAATAATAATGAAATTATTGTGTACAGTGCTCAGGAGCACTACAACTCGTCAAACGTGCATGTATAGTACATAGAATAATATACAAATGTCAGGAAAGTGAATAGTGTATGAGTCATGATATACATGTGTGTATGTGTAGGTGTAGTGTTGGCGAATCTCGGGAAGCATGGAGGTTTTAAAGGATGCAGTGTCTCGACAGCTAACAACTGATGCAGGTAGTTTGTTCCATGCTTCAGCAACTCTGAGCGTGAAAAAATGTTTCCAAAAGTCATGGGAACTGTGCTGTTTTCTGACTTTGTGGGCATGCCCATGTGTGTTAGACACATGGAAATCAAAAAGGTACTCAGGGTTATTGTTGGCAAGATGGTTAACAATTTTGTGGGCATTTACCAAGTCAGTTGCCAGGCGTCGGAGCTTCAATGTATCCATGCCCAGGGAAGCAAGGCGTTCAGATTATGGTAGATGCCTGATGGAGGGTATTCGCTTGGTTGCACGTCTCTGAACAGTTTCCAGGGCGGTCAATGTTCTGAGCAAGATAGGGGTTCCAGACTGGTGATGCAAATTCTAAGCCATGTACAGCCTTAAATAGATAGCTGGAGAGCGGCTACAAAGGTCTTGCTGAGTGATGCTAAGACACCTTCGGCCCTCTTGACAATTTTAGAGACGTGCTTCGTCCAACGCAAATCGCTGCTGACCGTAATGCTCAGGTCACCTTCACAAGAAGACTTCTTGATATTAGTGCTGTGGAGGCAGTATGTGGACGTTGGGTTTTACTCCCAAAATGCATGGTGGTGCACTTGTCCACAGCTAGCTTGAGTTGCCAGTCTGTGATCCATTGTTGCATTGTGTCCAGGTCAGACTGCAAGCAAGATCTATAGTGTTCAGGATCTGTCCTTTTTATCTCAAGGTACAGCTTGATGTCATCTGCGTACTTTAGTACTGTGGCATTCTTTAAGTTGGCATCTATGTCATTAATATATGCCACAAACAAAAGGGGGCCAAGAACAGATCCCTGTGGTACACCAGATGACATCTCATATGGTGAGGAATGCTGTCCCAGAACCGTGACTACCTCTCTTCGACTGAGAAGGAAGGACTTCAACCAGTTAAAAAGATCATCCTTCATACCCATTGCAGCGAGTTTTGCCATAAGCCTTTTGTGTGGAACAGAATTGAAAGCTTTCACAAAGTCAAGGTAAACAACATCCACCCATGAGCCGCCATCAGTGATCCGGGTGATGTCTTCAAGAAACTCGATAAGTTGATAACAGCAGCTGGAGTTGGGGATAAATCCAAATTGCAAGGGCCGGATAAGACTGTGAGAGTTCCAGAAGTTCAAAAGTGTTTCTCTGACACAGGATTCCATCAGTTTGGCAATGCAACTAGTAAGACTGACTGGATGATAGTTCACAGGTGATGTGCGGTCACCCTTTTTGAACAGAGGAATGACACTGGCAGTTTTCCACTGTTCTGGAGTAGCACCGTTGTTCAGACAGAATTGGAAGAAGCGTGATAGCTGGTGCAGAAGGATGTACCCACCACGTTTAAGAAGCAGGTACATAACACCATCAAGACCAGGAGAGGCATGGTTGCGATTATTTTTTAGGTGACGTCGGAGCATTGCAGGTTTAATGTTGTTTAGACCCAGTTCAACTTTGATCAAGCGAAATTGTTAAAAAAGACATCTCAGTTAGCACCATCCCATCTTATTATATTTCAATATAGTTTACCTAGAACTACATTTTCTAATGTATCTCTTTTTATAGACAGTAGCAATTTCACTGCTATAACAAGCAAATCAAATGATCACATACTCTTTTATTGACTCGGTTTGTAAGAGGGGGGAGATATAGATGATTAAATCAACCTAAGTATATTACTGGTACTTATTTTATGAACTTTGGAATGATGAGTGCAACATTGATAATATCATAAATTAAACATTAAAAGTAATGAAGAGGACCGTATTAAAATGCAAACTGGACTGCAACTCCACTATTGTTTCATTTGTTAATTCTTTTACTGGTTTCAGTAACAGGACTGTAGCTAGCTGAGACACCACAGTCAACTATATCAAACCCAACATTTATATGTTGCTTATTTTATTAATCTCTATTTACCGAATGACCAAGTCTGCCATTTCTGAAATAAGGGAACATAATTCAAGGCACGTGTTTTATATCCATCCATGCATCCACCCAATCATGCATGCATATATACGTACATACATATATAGGTTTTTACGTATATATGTACAAACATCCAGCCATCCATGCTTCATACATATATACACACAGAAACATAAAAACTTACATATGTATGTACATACATAATACATCATATATACATAAATACATACATGGTGGCTGCCAACTCGTTTTCGAGTACGGCCACTACTTTATATCCATGTAGGAGAACCCCTACCGATGCGCTGAACGAGTGTGACTTTTTAGTCCAGCCAGCGACTTGAAAACTCTGGTACAAACACTACACTTGTGACAATTATTGACACATAGTGCTGGTCCCATGGTACCATGTGACGACAAGTGCAGAGAGATCTCCAGATATAAAGCAATGCCTGTGCCATGAAGCTTTTATAGTGAGCAAAGGCACTGCACAAAGCCAGTCCCACTCTCTTAACCAAGATGATATTTACCAAAAAGAAGAACAAGTCAACATCATTGGATACCATCAGAGTTGCAGGTGTTATATCAGAGTTTTCCTTCTCCTAGAATTCTGCCTTGACAAAGGCTAAGGGGTCATCTCTCCCGGTGATTTTGGATGGCCATTGACTCTTAAGAGCTCCTTTGCCCTTTGACAGGTTTTGTTTTTAGTCCTGCAGGATGTCCAAAGTCACCCTCCTCACCAAGAAACCTTGGTGGGGTTGCCAGTTTAGTTGCCAACGACCCGACCATGAGGCAGGTTGTACTGGGATACATGTTACCAGTAGCACCAACTGGTGACCTGACATCATACATACATAGACACGTACACACATTATGATGATGATAGCTGAAACTCAATTTCGAGTAATGCCATTGCTTGGTATTTAATCATGACCACCATGGACAAACATATATATATCTATACTATGTACATACATACATACATATATATATATACATACATGCATGCATACATACATGATGGTTGCAAACTCTGCTAAGAGTATTGCAATCGCTTGTCAGATTACAGAAAATAGTGCACTTTTAGGCTACAGCCACCCACACAAACCTGTAACAGACCCTGAACAAGCAATGCTTGTGCTTTGAAGGTTTTTTAAGTAGGGAAAGGACTTGTACTCGCCCAATCCCGCTCGCTGAGCATCGAAAATACTACCTGAAAAGGAGAACTGGTTAACATCATCGGATGCTTCCAAAGCCGCTGGTTTTATTTCAGAGTTTCCCTCTCTTATAAAGGTGTTGTGACAACAACTGGGGGCCTTTCACTCACACGTGAAAAAAAAAAAAAGTACTATTTGGATGGCCATTGGCTCTGCTGAGTTCCTCCGCCCTTTGTCAGGTCTTGTATTTTATCACACAAGGTGTCCAAATATCACCCTCCTCACCAAACAAGCAAACTTGGTTGGGTTGCCGGTTTAGTCACTGACTACTCGGCCTTGAGACAAGTTGTACTGGGTTACATGTTACCAGTAGCACTCGAGAGCAACCTCATACATACATACATGCATGTATGCATACATACAAACATACATGCATACAAACATACATACATACATATATACATACATACATATATACATGCATGCATACATACATACATATATACATTAAACATATATACATGGATATGACATTAAACTGCATCCAGTGGCAAGGCTCCAGTTCAGGAGCTTTGGGGAATGTGGAGTTACCCCTTAGTTGTTATCACTCCCAGGTCTGCTCTGGCCTGGAGCAGTAGTACCTGTAATGGATTAAATAATTGTCTTATTTGAGTGGTATTCGGTAAGGTATTGAAAAGAAACATGGAGAGTGTATTTAACAGCAGTAGGGTTAGAGCCCCTAACTACACTGTCAAGGAGCAGTCTGGTCGTTATGACTTTGCTGGTTTAGAGTCACATGGAGGACCAGTGGATGATGGATAGGCTGTCTTTAAGACACAACATAAAAATATAAAGAATACTGTTTTGTCCCATAGATGAGCCATTAAAATCGGCTCTCTGAATGTGAAGACTGTTCGGACGCTGGAAAAGAGAGACAGGAGCTGGGTCATCAAGAACGCATGATCCTAAATGCCTGTGAAAAGAATGATGATTGGAAAGAGGAGCCAGCACATCACCACAGCAGCAGTGAGGAATACTATTAATGCTGCAGTAAGAGAAGGTTTTGTTTTGACTACAGGAGCCAATCTATTAGTGAGGGAGATCATACCTGTCTCCCGGTGAGTGTTGAGGGTGACCTTCAGTGGAAACCCAAGTCTGACAGTCATCTCAGCCTATAGTCCAACCGAGGGCGAGAGTGATGTGAGTGGAGAGGAGTTCCATGAGGAAGTGTGTAGAGTGGTCAACACTACACGAGCTCATAACATCCTGCTTGTTCTGGGTGACTTCAATGCACTTCTGAGTAAGGAGAGCAGTGAAGATCCTTGCTGGTACTTTCATAACAACACCAACCGAAACAGGAGATTACTGAGGAAAGAGGAGCCACCACATCACTACAGCAATGGCATTACTTGAAATATGTATATCATCTCAACAACTGCTGGATGTGAACTAACTAGATGGCAACCAGCCTAAGGTTCAGGAAGAATCCAGGAAAGATGTGGACCTACATCTCTGATATGCACCTGTCCAAGTCCCTGATTGATTTCATTCTGGTGAAGAAGAAGTGGCAGAATAGTGTTCTGAACACAGAACCATACAATTACTTCAGTACACTGGGCAGTGACCACCGGCTTGTTATGAGTGAGGTCCAGGTGTGCTTAAGAAAGAGTAAGGTTCCACCCCTGAGAGCAATCTATGAGAGGGGAGCTTTCAAGGGAGATGATAAGCTACAGGAGAGGTACACAGTAGAAGTGAGGAGCAGGTTCAGTGCTCTATGTGGAGAGGCAGAGGAGAGAGAGATTGGAGGGACTGAGGGGAGTGTGACGAGGAGGTACGGATACTTCACTACTGCAGTGGTAGAAGCAAGTGAGACCCTGGTGCTCAGGAGAGAGAGGAAGAGGAAAAACGTCAGCTCTGCAGATCCAAAAGTGTGTGCAGCCAGAGAACACCTGAAAGCTGCAAAGGACCAATTCCATACTGATCCTACAAAGGAGAGGAAGGAGAATGTGAAGCTGATGAAGGAAAACCCTGTACTGCTTACACTGAAACCAGAGATGTGGCTTTGATAGAGACGATCAGAAGTGTGGAGAGAGTGGTTGACAGGTGTAAGTGTAAAGAGAGGTGAACGATCATCAACGAGATCAAGAAAGGGAGTTCGAGCCAGATCCTGGGAACAGGGCCCGAGAATAGGGGAGCCACCTTCCACAGCCCAAAACACTGGAGAGATCAGACAGCTGTTTGAGGAACTGGATATTGAGAAAGGACTCAACACCAGAGAGGGGCTTCAGAGAGCCAAGAAGAAGATCAAGGAAAGCAAGGCCCATGGAGAAGATGGAGTAGTATCAGAGGTGACGAAGAGGTGTGATTTTGATGGTACCATCCTGGAGTTCTGTAACTGGGTACTGGAGAAAGCAGTTGCCCCAGATCAGTGGAGGATCAGTAACATCGTCCCAATACCAAAGAAGGGAGATCTCACTGACGTCACCTGTTGCAAAGACCCTAAATAGGATGATTCTTAACAAGATTAGGTCCAAGATGGAGAAAAAGCTCAGGGAGAACCAGAATGGTTTCAGAGAGAGAAGATCAACCACCAGTCACATCCTGGTGCTGAGGAGAATTTTAGAAGGAGCTAGAGCAAAGAGCCTTCCTATCATGGTTTTCACTGGCTTCAGGAAGGCCTTTGATTCTGTGGACCATCATTGCTTGATGAAGATCTTACACACTTATGGAATCTGCAAGAAGATAGTGGATCTGATATGACTGTTCTACACCAACACCAGAGCCCAAGTCATTACACCTGACGGGATGATGGAGTTCTTTGAGATTTTGGCTGAAGTACTCCAGGAAGATACATTGGCTCCCTACCTTTTTATCATCACAGTGGACTCGGGCTTTACTGTAGCACTGGCTCAGAGAAGGAGAGTTAAGGCTAAAAAGATATCAGATGTTGAATTTGCTGACGACATAGTTCTGGTGACAAACACATATGCACACTAGCATTTATGTATCAGCTGTGCTAGGGCTAGAAATTAAATTATAATCTTATATATATATATATACAGAGAGAGAGAGAGCATGTTACTTCAAAGTGAGAACAACGGTTTAAAAGTAGGTGCCTTCCACTTGCCACACAATTTTATCAAGGGGGTCAGATTTGTTGAAAATACATCGTATAGACGGACGAAGCCCAATTTCATTTTTAAAATATACTCACACACATACAAATAAATATTTATATGTGCGTGAGTATTTGGCAAACTGATATAAGAAGATGGGGGTGGAATAAGAGTGAGTGGGGTTGGAAAAAATTTCAAAAATTAATAAGCAGGGATCGGGTGGGGTAGTCTATTATTCGAGACTCAAGAGTACTTTCCTACTGAACGGCAGGGCGATGTTTTTCTGTAGATTTTAGCACTTAATTTATTTACCCGAGAATACTGGTGCCTCACACAAAGCAGATGTTGTAGAGAAGACTTTATCTGTCGGAGAATGTGAGAAACAAAACGAAAAACTCATTCATCCAGTCATTGGTAAAGTTATCTCCCTTGCATAACTAGTTTACTATGGAATTATGTAGTGATAAAATATGCATGCATGTGTGTGTGTGTGTATGTATGTCATACGCTCTATTTTTTCCAATGTGTTTGTTGCGCCTATCCTAACACCAACGTTTGGAATACTCGATTGGATGATAAACCCGAAAAATCATAAACAACACCGGAAACTTCCACATCAACAGTGACATAGACCGCCTCTACTTGAAACGTAAGCAGGGAGGCAGAGGCCTAACATCAGTCCAGACAACATTTGAGTGTCCTATCATATCCCTCCGACAACATCTCTGAATCTCCAAGTGTACAAGCCCATCTATTGAGCAAGTCTATCTGCATGAGACAGACAAGATCAAGAGATGTGGGAAGGAACTCCTTGAAAGATACATCCTGCATGATAATAAAAACTCATGCCCAGTGAAATTGCCAAGCGATATCGCAATGAATCTATGGATGAAAAACTGCATGCTTATCAGCAAAAAATCATGCATGGATATATTGCCAGGAAGGTCCAGAGTGAGAGTAATATAGATAAGCAAAGTAGTCTATCTTGGCCCAACAACTGGTATGTTGGCTCTCACTTTGATTACTTTTGTAATCCAAGAAGAGGAAATCAACACGAAATACCTGATTCACGAAAGAGATAGGGATACAAGCAAACACCTAGATGTGACAGCAAATGCTGACTCTGAAGAATTAACATCGAAGATGTCACCCATGTCATAAGCAGCTATCCAAAGATGTCATCACAGGACTATCTACCTATGAGACATGATGTTGTGGCCAAAACACTGTACAATGCAATCCGCAGAAAAGATAGCCCCAATAATAAACACATTAAAAGTTACAGCAATGTGGAAGACATATACATACATAATAAGAAAGAGTACTGGTGGAATGTTCCAGTCCCGCTAATAAAATACAAGCATAACAGACCAGATATAATGATATGGGGCAGGGAAAAGAAGGCATGCACAGTAGTGGAAGTTAGCTGCCGAGCAGATGCCAATATAATATTAAAGATTAGTGAAAAGGAGAATACCTATGCAGAATTAATGAAGAATCTGCAGATACTCCACCCTGACTATACCTTCAGACTTATACCTGTGATTATTGGGGAACTGGGATATGTTAGTAACTGCTTCAATACAAATCTTGAGAAGCTGGGCTTCACAGAAGCAGAATGAACATGACTAGTTAGGAAATTACAAGTACAATCCATTATTGGAACAGTAAGAAAATGTAAAACATTCCAAAAATTCTGCAGGTAATAACTGCATAAACAGATACAAAAAACATGCTCATGCACACATATAACTCAAAACATCCACATCCTCACATACAATAACATCCACACATGCAGATATGCATACATATCTACGTAGTTGATGTTGTGTAAATTCCAATAAGAGAGTCTTGTATCTATGTTAGAAACCCACTATTAGTAAAAATGTATAAAATTATGAAACCAGCAAAAGATACATACATGATGGCTGTCCCCTCGTTATCTAATATGGCCATTGCACGATATAAGATTATTAATAATTTTGAATTAAGCTATCGTGCAATGCCTATGTGTGAAGATTCTTTTAAAAGTGAGGAAAGACTGTGCACTGAGCCAATACCACTCTCTGAGCGACAGTAGATATAACCCCAAAAGAAGAAAAGATCGACATCATCGGTAACTACTGAGCTGCAGCTTTTATGTTAGAGTTATCCCAGTTTCCTGAGTTGCCTTCTCCTAGAAGAATGCCCTGACATACATACATACATGCTCGCATACATACGTACATACATACATGAACGCATACATACACATACACACACATACATACGTACGTACATACATACATGCATGCATGCATGCATACGTACATACATACATACATTCATACACACATACATACATGCATGCATACATATATACATGCATGCATAGATACATACATAGATGAACGCATATGTACATACATACGTACATACATACATACATACATACGTACATACATACATGCATACGTACATATGTACATACATATATGCTCCACCCTGACTATGCCTTTAGATCTGTAATCATTAGGGCTGTTGGGTATATTGATGGACTGCAGAACTAATAAGCGACTGAGTAATTGATTATAATGTTATATTATGAAACTTACATTTTTTAGTGATGCCACATCTGAACCAAGGTTTTTTCTTACACTGTTTGTTATCGTGATCACACGTTTCATTGATTCTGTATGTACCATAGGCGCATTTTTGCCGCACACCACCATTATAGAAGAAATAACAATCACATGGATCATAGTGAGTAGTTCGATCGGAAGACATGCAAAAGTCTGAAAAATATAATAATAGATTTATAAGACGTAAGAAGCTCAGACGCAGAAAATAACTGCAATTACAGTCAGTGCTATAAAATAGCTTATAAAAATCTAGTAAAAAACCTCTAAAGACAGAAAAATGCTTTTCCTTGTACTATGTATGCATGCATGATCCTGTAACTCCTGATGAAATCGTGGGGGTGCCGTAATGGTGTTACTACTGCACTCTAAAGCCTGGCGAAGCCCATCTCATCACCAGGTCTGAACACAGTAGATTTCTTCCAGCGAAGGATAGAAAGTAAGAGAGAGAATGAGAAAGGGATACTGAGAAAGAATCGACCTCACTACTAAACTGGTACTTTTTTTTTATCGACCTTGAATGAATGAAAGGCGAAGTTGACCTCGGCGGGATTTGATCCCAGAGAGCAGAAAGTTGGAACAAATACCACAAAGTATTCTATCCAACATTCTAACGACTCTGCTAATTCGCCGCCTACCGTATACTATATAACACTACAAAACAGGATATAACTTATACTTATTGGCATGGAGTTCTTCATTAGTACATCCTTCCTACCATTTTCATCATTATGTAGTGACCTACATTCTGAGGGCTCTTGAATACATTCTCCGTACGTTGTTTGGCTCAGTTCAGCCAAACGCTACCAGCGTAGGGAGATGTATTTCAACTTCCACCCTAAGGGAAAAATTCTCGCTTCTTTTCGAAAAACTCTCTCCTGCATCTCAACACCAGAAGGTAAACATCTCTTGATTTTGTTCCTCAACAAACATTCCAAAATGTAACTACTGGAATTCTCCGCGGCTTTAGCTTCTTATTTCAGCCACTTGACCGCGTCTAAATTTACAGCATCTTAATTTGTTTTATTTCGTTTCTTATGATATGTCTTCACAGCTAACTCAACTTCTCATCTTTGTAAATAAATTATATATAAAAAAACGTTGTAATGCCTTATGATGATATTTGCCACAACAGTCCTTTGAACTGCTTCTTTGGTGACTTCTGTGATACAATACACAAACAAATGCATACATTCTCAACACAACACATATATATCTATATCTCTCTCTCCTATTAACTATCCTTTAATTACTACAGTAATATGGATCCACAAGCTCGGTTGGTCTCGCTTGGTGATGCCGTCTGATCAATTGGAAACAGTTGCTTTTGATAGGACCCTCTGGAAGAGCTTTTGGGAGACTCTGCCTCCATGACCTTAAGAAGAAGACTACAGTAACATCTGCTCTTCAAAGCGGACTGGTCTCGTGCTATATCTACCCTGATCCATCTCACCTATTTCTACATTCTCCTTTTATCAGCTATATTATATTTAGCTTTTCAGGGCCTGCTCTCATCACGATGCCTTCTGGGAGTCTCTCTTTATCCACAATTTTCCTGCAGTCGTCAATTTGCAGTTAAAAAAAAAACTTTAACTGTCCTCGGTGGGCTTCTGAAAGACATTTTCTCAAGATCAAACCCTCATAAAAATCGAAATGAATAACATGCAATACTATGGTACACGTTTCTATTGACTATCTGTGACAGTAAATATGTCTAGCCATATTATTGATCCTGATCAAGTAAAATAAGTTGCTGAAATTCTGATTCCTTCCAGCCATTACTCAAACTAGACTCATTTTATCAGCTAAAGTTTCGAAACCTAACATATCTATTTACTATCCACTTCATTTCCAAATTGATTTTATATTCAAAATAAATTTTTCTGTGTACATTCTTTCTTTAACACCGTCTTACTTGTTTGGTGCTCTTGACAATACTCAAATCAACAAGCCAATGACGGAGCCTCTACGTAGTTGATCGACATGCAATAAATAGCAGCTAAACCCCTCTATCAACACATCATACTGTTTTGGTTTTTTTCTAAATTAACAAAATGATACTTTTTGATAATATGGTTCTAAAAATAAGAGAGAACATTGACGATAATCAGAGTTAAGGTTATGTTTTATCGATAGTTATCGATAAAGCATAACGAATTCTCTTCCATCTATCAAACAAACATGGCAATGAAACAGCCACATTCTCAGATGAAATACCGTACAATCCGACATATTGTAATTACTTGTGATATTTTAACACTATAACCACCAAATTATCAGGACAAAGAAAACCTTGTAGACGTTTGCATCTAAGGCCAGCAAATGTTATTAAAATTACCTACATAGGGCTAGCAGAGAACACATCCAAAATCCGGTATCACAACCAACCATAAATTCACAGACTTAACATTACTGCTCCAACATATCTAGAAATTCAAAAGTAAAGGAACCGACAATATGGAGCATTGTCGAAACACTATACCACTATGATGAAACATCATAATTGAACAAAGGTTGTCCCAATATAGTTATGTATGGGCAATGTAGTTATGTATGTGCAGATCAATGGTGAATGGTATACTGGCTTAGCTTCAGGTTTCACAAATTACATACATAAAATGTGTAGAAAGAGGCATAATATTTACATCCTGGATAACATACATAGTTATGGTTGCGAATGTCTTGATCCTTTATAGAGGTTGTAGCATAGTCATTAAAAGATCATCTCAACCCTTTTTGTATAGTTTCTACGATTGGAAGACCTTCCTAACATCAACCACCTTGAGGTTAAGATGGAGGGGAGTAAGCAGAGTAAGTATGACACCATGGGCGTATGACAAGTGTGGTTGGATTTGACAGACTGATGTGTGAGAGGGGAGGGTGATCTCCCATAGAATGGGAGTACTGTGATGAAGGAGGAGGGCTACCATGGAGTTACGACTGGTATATAAGGATTTAAGGGGTAACACATGAATGTTGTGTAATGATTTCAGAAGGGTGAGGCGATCTTGGATAGAGTGGTGGTGAGGAAAGTATATTAGCTTCACATGTCTTCTGCAGTGAAGGCTCACCATATAGCATTGCAGTTTGCATGCAGTCATCACCCAGTTTACCCTTCAATCCGAGAGAGAAGCTCTTTGTTGTCTGCAGAGGTATTAGCTTCCTAAATTTCTTCCAGCCCAATGTCACTCTGGCTACCACACTTCCAGAGCATCCTCCCACATTGCTGATTAGATCAAGGCAACAAAATCTGTATACATCTGAAGAACGACCCTGGTAACCGAGCTAATCTATTTCCCGTGTGTGCTAGTGCTTACTTTTCCTATGCAACTACTGCATACAAAGGCTATCTTCTCCGTTAATATACCTGCAATTCCACAACATCCCTTGTGTATCCATAGAATACTCTAAAGGTATCAGATTCCTATCCCCCTTTCTCCTTATTAAGACTTTAGTCTTATGTTAAGATTTTAGTGAAATCTACCCACACCTTGACTCCTGGGTGACATTTAATGGTCATTTTCTGGGTTATCTCCTTTCGGGCGTCAACAGGTCTGAGAGACAAAGGTCTGGGAGACAAAGGAATCGCCATAAATAAATAGCCAGCCTTAGACCAGACCAGGCAGATCAGAGTGATTCTTGATAGAGTAAACATGTAAACATTTGCTTTTCACAGACCCTTTGGGTCTTCCTGACTCTTACTTACTTTGACTCTCTCTTGCTCTCTCTCTTTCACTCACTCTCTATCTCTTGGTCCCTCTCTCAACCAAGTCAGTGAAGTTCATGAAGTTTTCTTGGTAAATACAATATTAATTCTACTTTAAACAAACAAACAAATAACGTCCATAATTCTTGTGTATTTTTCGTATAGCTTCAGCATAAACTATTTTCAATAAATTAATAATATAGCGGTTTGGTGTTATCGTGGTTCATTTATATATTCATTTTCTGCGTGATCAAGGAACTATCATATCATCATCTTAATGAACACTTACTCACTTACCTGCACACATGCAACCTCTGGTCACACTGATCACAGAACAGTGGTCACACCACACAGAAGCTACAAGTGAGCACACATGCAACAAACGAACCAGCATCACAACACAATCAACTAACAACACGACCATCAAATTATCGCTAAAAGTTTACTTTTAGACCTTTTGATTCTAAATTTCTCCTCCCTGCCTGAACAATGTTACCCCGTTTATTACCGTATTTCTAATGAAAAACAATGTCCATGATATTTAGATAATTTTGACAATATTGAAAAATTTGGAGGGCTCTAGTAATACAACTACCTTTTCTATTATTAAGTTGGTGTTAGGAACAAACAAGAGGTTCTTACATAAAATTATGATGGTATGTAGCAAAATTGAATGTAGAGAAATAGATTTTTGAGTTGTGTAGGGATAAAAGGAATTGGTTTGTGTTTGTTATTGATCATTCGAACCTGGCAGAGGTTGTAGTACTAAAGTTGTTAGCTTCCTGGGTGATTATGCATAAGGTAAAATTCCTCCCATATATAAGCGCTGTGTGAAATGCCGTTGAATGAACAAATAAAACATGATCGCTACTTAAAGAATTTTTATTAAGAAAATAGCTTACATCGAAGTTATTGATAAAACAGGAAAACAGTAGGTGTGGAGAATTCGTTACAGTCATGTTATCATATTTCTAATATAACTAACGTTCTCCTTAAGTTGGTGTTAGGAAAAAAGCAAAGGTTCTTACATAAAATTATGATGGAAGGTATATTACTATATTTCTAATATAATTAACTTTCTCCTTAAGTTGGTGTTAGGAACTACTTCACAAAATTCCTTATACAAAATCATGATAGAAGGTTTTTAAATGAATATAAACGTTAAAATATGCAGTTTTGAACCGTAAAACCAGAGACGATTTAAGGTGGTTTGGTATCTCAAGGGTTAATGTATCGTAAAATCAGAGACGGTTTAAGGCAGTTTGGTATCTTAAGGGTTAATGTATATCGTAAAACCAGAGACGGTTTAAGGTAGTTTGGTATCTTAAGGGTGAATGTATTGTAAAACCAGTGACAGTTTGTTATCTCAAGGGTTAATGCGTTAAAGAGTCGTCAGAAATAGCTGTGATTGAACTGAAAAAAAATTCACGTACCTAGAATTGTCATTTTCAGTTGCATGTGATATAGAAAGTCTTTCAGATTGATGACTGGTTGATCGAATAGAAAATAACGTATGTATTGATATAATGTTCAGCCTCTTCCGCTTAGGAACATTCTGAAATGTTCAGAATAGGAAATAAAATAATTAAAGTATGTTAGAGGAATAGAAATAATCCACTTACATTTATATGGTCTACTATTTCACTCTTCTCCTCCCCTGTCTCCCTCTCTCTATTTATCTAATTCTTTCTTACTTTCTCATGTACTCACTCTCACTGAGTCTCTTTTATTTCGTTTGCCATAACCCATCCTATTGACTTAAAAACAACAGTTAATCAGCAAATACAATTTAACTTACATTCCATCAAAATTAATAATTGTTTCTACTATTGGCACAAGGCCAGCAAATATCCAGTACATTACTGGTACTTTATTTTATCGACTCCGTAAGGATGAAAGGCAAAGTTAACCTTGGCGGGATTTGAATTCAGAATGGTAAGGGCCGTAACTCTATGTGTGACGTCCGACCCTTTACCGATACTGCCAATCCACCAATGGTTCCTAATTTAAGCACAAGGCCAACGATTATGTGGGCGGGGAAAGTCGATTTAATCGACTTCACTGCGTGACTAGTGCTTTATTTCATTGGCCACCCGTAAGGATGAAAGGCAAAGCTTAGCTCGGTGGAATTTAAACACGGAACGTAAAGTGTCGTAACTATATGCCGCAAGGCAGGTTGTCGGACGCTCTACCAATTTTGTCAATTCACAGGTCTCATTAAATACACAATAATCGTTTCTGATTTAGGCACAAGACCAACAATTTTAAGGGAGGAGAAAGTCGATTAAATCCACCCCAGTGTATTACTGGTTCTTATTTTTTCGACCCCGTAAGGATGAAAGGCAAAGTTAACATCGGCGGGATTTGAATTCAGACCGTAAAGGGCCATAACTCTATGCTGCCAAGCATAGTGTCCGATGTTCTACCGATATTGCCTATCCACCGCTCTCATTAAATACACAATAATAAATTGGAAATCAGTAATCGCCAGCCATAACCGCGTCTCCTCCCCCTCCTCACTTTATCAAAGTTCTTTTAAAGCAATCTTTATACTTGAGTTTTGGTTTACATATTGGCTGTTTAATTTTGACTAACTCCTCTTAAGAATACGATGATCTGGTGTTCTTACAAATGTGTCTGGTAACATGTAACTCAGTACACCTGTTGCACAGTCAGTTTGTCTGGCAACACAATCAAGCCTGCTTGGTGAGTAGGGTGATTTTTGGACACCCAGTCAGATGGAAACAAAACCTGTCAAAGGGCGAAGGAACTCATGAGAGTCAACGGCAATCCAATAGTGCGTACATATGTACGTATGCCTATATATATATATATATATATATATATATATATATATAAATTCAAAGGAGTATATATATATATATAATTAGACATAGTCACAGATACATATATGAGTTTGGCTACCTTTCACTGTGTGGCTCAATGAAGAATTAATTAAGCAAATAATCATTAATCAGAGCTATATATAAAATTGCAAATTTGAAGAACCATTGATATACAGTATTTCCTCTCCGTATAAATCAATCACATAAAAAATCATTTAAACAAGGCTATAAGTTTAAAATGTAACTATGGAGAAATAATAGGCTGCTTCTCCTTCTTTAAGTGAAGAAGGGGAGCCTTGGAAATCCAAAAAACAAAAAAAGAGACACCACAAAACCCCCAAAACTCCAATCACCAACACCAACACACAACCACAGACACAAACAACACCACAGTTAAACATCCTCCTACCAGCAAAACCAACACCAACACCACCCCAAACACAAGCACCCGCCATAAAAAGAAAACTCCCGAACGAACAACAAACAATAACAACACAACAAAAACACAAACAACAATACGCATACATCAACACAAACAACAAGAGTTTGATGGAGGTCATCTCCCAAAACCCCAAGTTGCAGAATCGTCTCCACACCTTAAGCTTATAAGGGTTTCTATGGAGAGCTATAGTGACCTGAAGAACAAATTTTCGCAGGACGTGGGCAACCCCTGCCAGAAACCCATCAACCGCGTCCTGTTAAACTGTTTCCCCACCCCACCCAACACCCCCTCCAGCACCCAAATGGAGATTGAACAACCCGATCTCCAGGAAACGAAAAGGTAAGTGCACCTTTTCTTCCTTTTTCGCCAACTCTTCTCCACCAATATGGCTAGTTTACGAGTTGGAAGCGTGAATGTGCGTGGCCTAGGGATGCCCTGGAAACAGGGCCAACTTTTAAACGACCTTAGGTCACACGGTATAGATGTGATAGCCATCACCGAGTCCAGGATCCACAACAGGCAGCAACTAACCCCCATCTTCAGTGACTTTGAGATCTACGCATCTCTCTGTCAGCCAGTAGGTGGAGGGGGAGTGGCTGTCATGTTTCGGAAAAACCTGGACATTGAAGTACAACAAGTACACTTGGACCTGGAGAGTAGACTGGTAGTCCTAGACGTGAACAGTATTGGAGGTGGAGCCTTCAGACTGGTGGCCGTTTATGCCCCGACCGGGCAATCGCAATCGCGGCCAGACTTCTTTAAGCGTTTAGAGTCTTTTCTGGGAACGTCTCGCTCCTTACTTTTAGTGGGGGACTGGAATGGTATCCTAGATGTACAATGGGACTATGTGGGAGCATGTCCCAGTAGAGGGGGTGCAACAGCCTCAAAAATCTAATCGGCCAATTCCAACTGGCCGATAGATATCGACTAGATTTCCCGACTGCACCACAGTGGACGTGGGCAAACCGCAGCGGGACATCTAGATCGTATTTAGATAGGTTTTTCATTAGAGAGAAGAACAAGAAGATGTTAAGCTGTCCACAAATGCACATGGTTGCCTATTCAGACCACAAACTAGTCATCTGCATAGGCAACAGTAATAGAATACATAGACAAGGACCCGGATACTGGAAGCTGAACGTGTCGCTACCGACACGTAAAGCCTACAGTGAACGGTTAAGTAGATTAGTTAAGCAACAATTAACGGGAACCATCGTCAACAACAGATGGTGGTACTCCCTCAAGAAAGCAATTAGAGTAGAGTCGATAGACTTTAGCAGAGAGTTAGCCTTAGAGAGAAACGGAACTAGTAGCCAAGGTAGAGGAGGCGCTTAGGAGTGGAAACGTAGCTAGAGTGCTAGCAACGAGAACGGCATTGGACCAGGTCTTTGACGCAAAACACGTGCTCTAGGAAACGAGGGAGCAAAAGCTGTTAGCTGGGCCCGAGTGGCAGAGGCGAAAAGTGGCAACAAGTCCACGATTCGGTCTTTGAAAGACCCAAACGGACGCGTGTTACTTGACCCCAAGCGGATGTGCGCGGCCTTTCAGCGGCACTTTGCGCAACTGTTCGGGCAGAGTGGCGGTGCGTCGAACGAGGCAATGGACTTCGGTTTATACCTCGACGGCCTGCCGCGTCTCTCGAACATGGACGCCGAGTTCTGCGAAAGACCGATCACAGCCACTGAGATGCGGGACGCTCTGGGCCGCTGCGGGAAACGCAAATCACCCGGTCTAGATGGTCTACTCTATGAGTTTTACATAGGCATGCCGGACTTGTTCTCTGGCGTCCTCGAGGCCGTCTACTGCAACTGGCAGCAGAACGGGAGAATTCCCAGTTCTGCAGGCAGGGCGTAGAAACGCTGATCAGGAAAGACGAGAACAAAGGGGACGAACTAAGCAACTTTAGGCCCATAACTCTGCTCAACACAGAGTTAAAGATTTTGGCCAAGGTGTTGGCAACGAGGTTGGCGCTTGTCGTCAAGAACCTGGCAGGGAAAGCGCAAACGTGTGCAATCCCGACCAGGTCCATACACGACAACCTCCACCTCATGCGATACATCATAGAGAGGGTGGGGTGTAAACCCGACTTTGGTGGGGCTCTGATCAATTTAGATCAGTCTAAGGCGTTCGATAGGGTCGACCATCGATACTTGGAAGCTGTTCTCAAGGCGGCCAGTTTCGGACCTATCTTCAGAGGCTGGATCGCTGCAATGCACACCAACATCTGCTCGATGGTCAAGGTGAACGGCTACCTATCCGAGCCGTTCGCAATCACGCGTTCCATCAGACAGGGATGCCCTCTCTCCTCCATTATGTACGTACTAACTCTAGAGCCACTATTGCGGAAGCTGGAGCTGCTGCAGGGCATTCTGTTGGAACCGGGACTGCGGAAAGCGGCGTCGGCTTATGGCGACGACGTAACGGTAATAGTGTCGGAAGCCTCCGAAATCGGGGCGATCGGCAAATTACTGCAGGAATATGAAAGGCTCACAGGAGCAAAACTGAATCCGGACAAGTCTGTCGGTTTGCAACTCGGAACGTGGAGAGGCAAACCGATGCTGTCCGATAGCGTCGATGCCGTCGATGCCGTCCGATTGCTTGGGGTCTGGTTCGGTCCAGACCTCCAGGTGGAGAAAAACTAGAACGAGGTCACTGCCAATGTATTTGCGCTCACCCGGAAGTGGGCAGAGTGCAAACTATCCTTGAAAGGTCGAGCGGAAGTGGCGAACACTTTCATAGCGTCCGTCATCTTCTACCGCTTGACCGTCGTGCCTTGTCCCCGTGAACACCTCACCAAGATGGAACGCATGCTCTTCCAGTTCCTTTGGAAGAAGCAGGCTCCACTGGTGAGGAGATCCGTCTGTTGTCAGCACCCTTCCAACGGAGGGCTGGGAATGCCGTGGCTGATGATGAGCAAGCATGCGCCGAGGCTACGGCATCTCCAGGTATTCCTCACCGACCAACCGGTGTGGGAACCGTTTGTGAGACAGGCCTTCCTGCAACTTGTCTCGCTGACGGAGCTGCAGTCCTGGGTCAAGCGGAGACCGAAGAAGATGGGCGCCTGGCACATTGAATGCGCTCAGACACTCACAGTCCTCTGTCAAGCGGGCACGGCAATCAGTAGAGACTCCACTTCGACATTCTATAGAGGGTTAGTACGTCACAAGGGCGACGACGTGCTCGGGGAGATTCTAGGCGTCGAAGACAACGGACTCACCAGTCTGTGTGATAGGACTTTCCGCCCGGGACCTATGAACAACCTCCAGAGGTCCCTGGCCTAGCAGTGCTACCGAGGAGCTCTACCAGTTCGTGACAAGATCTACAGGCATGGACGCGCCGACAGGGATCCTTCCAAGAGGACGTGTCCAAGATGCGCGCAGGACACTGAAACCGTCCTGCGCGCAATTGTACACTGCCCGGGCGTAACCGACCTGTAGAACTACGTAGAACAACTGCTGTCGCGTATGGGACAAATCCAGTTGACTGCCGAGTCCATAGTAAGGATCAAACCGCCAACTTCTTTCAAAAACGAAAGAGAGGCGGTTTTCCTCTGTATAGTGGCTATGGTGAAAGAGGTTATATGGTGGACGAGATTGAGAGGACTGAGGACAGAAGCCTTTCTCTCCGGACAACTCATTTCCTTCTTTAGATACCACTTTAGAAGGAGAATCAGAGTGGAGAGAGAGGCACTGCACCCCAGTAAATTTACTGAAAGGCGGGTGAATGTGGCAAAAATGGCCCGAGTGATTGGGCCTTCTCTGTATATAAACCTGTAGGTTGAAGAAGAGAGCAAAAGGAAGAAAGGAGCACTTGCACGACATGCTCCTGGAGTTGAGGGTTGTTCTATCGACGGGATATTAAACAACCCATTTGTGGCGCCTCCCCCCTATTGGGGATTTCGATTGTTATAATTGTTTGTTTCATATTTTTTTACACGATTGTATGTAAAATCCCCGGCATGTGTTTGTTTTGTCCCCTTTTCTTGTGGCTAATAAAGAAATATATCTATCTATCTATCTATCTATCTAATCTTTTTTTTTCGGGGGTATGTGTTACCCATATAAACTGTCTCCCTCTATTGGGGAAAATCGACTAACTTTTTAAATTCCATTTGTGATAACATTTTACACGTTTTTATTGTATGTAAACTTCCCCCTTTGTATTTGTCCCCTTCTTTTGTGCCCCTGTGGCTAATAAAGAAATATATCTAATCTATCTATCTAATCTATCTATCTATCTATCTGTCTGTCTATTTATCTATATACTATATTCTTCCGTGTGTACCACGCAGTTTTTAAAAACTTATTCCCTTGTTTGTTTTGGAGGTGCGTGGTATACACCATAACTAAATGATTCTAATTTTTTTCAGCTCTGTTCCAAAGAAAATGGCCGGAAGAAGATTAGGAACTGTATCAAGAATCAACCAACACCGAGATTCTTTTCACTTCCATCATACCTTTTCTTTCACACTATATATGTATTTGTGGAGAAGATAACTCCCATAAAACCCGGACCTCAGGTGGCGGATAAAGGAACTGCGAATATATTGAATAAGCAATCCTGGACTAAATCCCAGATTGTCTTTTGACAAGGCATAGTACCGGGCGGCCACCCGTGCGGGATTATGCCCCTCCCCCCTCATTAGCTCTTGGTATAGACTACATTGCCCAGAGTACCATGGCCTCTCTCAATGTTTGGTACTTGGATGATGCTACGTCGGGCGGGCCCGTAGAGACTGTCTGACACGACCTGCAATCGGTAGTTTCTGCTCTGGATCGAAATCGGTCTTCAGGTCAACTCGTCCAAGTCCAAGGTGGTGAATGTCAACCACGATGGTGAGAGCCTTGCAGCCTCCGTCTCTGACGTGCTGTCTATTCTCCTCCAGGTACAGGTGACCCCTAAAGAGGATGTCCTCATCATCAGGTCACCGATCCACTAGCCGGCCATCCGATACACCATCAGGTCCAAGCTTCAGCAACTCATGAGCCGACTGAGCACGATTAACGCCCACCCAGCCCTCTTTCTGATGAGAAGCTGCTTCACCATGCCGAAGCTCCTTTATACTCTTCGCAGCGCCACGTGCTACAACCGTGCTACAGCCAAGCATCTCTTCTTGCTGACCTCGACACCTGTATCTGAGCAGCAGCTGAGGAGATATACAACATCAGGTTTGACGAAATTGGATGGCAACAAGCCCCCTTACCTGTTAGATATGGTGGCCTTAGCCCCCGGTTCCCGGTCTCGCTGGCTTTGCCGGCGTTTCTTTCGTCAGTAACCTCATGTCACGTCCTCGTCAACAAGGTTCTCCTAAACACAATGGAACCCACTGTGATCGAGGAAAGTGAAGCCGCCTGCGAGACGTGGACCCGGCCTTGACTTAGCCCAGTAGATGTCTCTCCTCCTTCTCCCCCTGCTGACGTCAAGTCCCCCCAGAGTATTTGGGATACCATCCAGTGTAACCTGGCCTCGGACAGGCTAGCGTGCCAGCTCGACCAGCACCGCCTTGCATGACTTCTGGTGTCCTTGGCCCTAGGGCTACCTCTCTACTTATCACCATAGGGGCTGAGCTGGCTAGCCGCAGGTGTGAGCTTCGCGAGATGGAATAGCTCTTCCAGCTCATCTCCCTTACCATCCTCCGGGGAAATGTTTGTCCATTTTGTCCACCGGGGCCGTGGGGCGACCAGAACGTGGGACCCCATTTGCTCATAATACAGAGAGATGGGGAGGGCGAGAGAGATGGAGGCGATGACAGTGGGAGTTAGGCTCTTCCGTGTTCGGACCTGGTGTGCAGCGTCAGTTGTCCGTAGGGAGGTAGTGGTTAGTTACGACTTTCATGTTTATTCATAAATCTAACCATTTAGTAGTTATAAAGTTAGTTAGAGACAATCTTTTGACCATCTTGAGGATGAAAGAATCAATCAAACTTGAGCTGATTTTGAGACTAGAAACAACACACCCAGAGAAGTTTGGCGACTGATAAAAGAAAAGGAAGAATGCGGTATATATCCAAGGGGAAGACTGTCTTGTGACTTGGAGAGAGCACTTCCACCAACTCCTGTCAGCTGACGATCATTGTGAGCTAGACGCAGTGATTGAGCCAGTATTTGAAGTCTATCCAGAGATAAACATTACTGAGTTCTTCATAGAATTGGTAGATCATGCACTAAAGGCAATGAAACCAGGCAAAGCTCCTGGGCTTGATAGTCTAATTGTAGACCTATGTTAACTACTCAAAGCTCGCAAGCTTCTAAGAGACTTCTGCATCGAAACCTTTGAAGGGAAAATGCCTCAGGAATGGGGAATATAAGGAATAGTGGCAATACCCAAGAAAGATGATCATACCATCTGCACCAACTATAGAGACATCAGTCTTTGGCAAATTGCAGCAAAGACTTACAATGGGATGATCCTGAATATGATCATATCACGTACCGACAACATTCTACGTTCCAGCCAATATGGATTTCGGCTATTTCGCTCTACTACCTCACACACCTTGATCCTATGTGGGACTGTTAAGGAGATACGGAATCACAAGAATGAGGCATCCAGTGGAGCCCGGCTTCAGACAGGCTAGTACATCAGCTCGACCAGTACCACCTTGTATGTTTTCGTGCGGCCTCGCAATCCCATAGTGGTACCTGACTCTATACCTTACCTTCCTTTTCGATTGGCACGCAGCTGGATAACGATAGCCTGCGCATCGAGGTTTCCCTGAGGCTCGGCTACCTCCCTACTTACCACCATAGGCGCTGAGCTGGCGAGCCGCAGGTGTGAGCCTCGCGAGATGGAATGGCTCTTCCAGCGCATCTCCTTTACCATCCTCCGAGGAAACGCCTTCTCTATTCTGTGCGCCAAGGCCATTGGGCGGCCAACGCGTGGGACCCCATTTGCTCATAATCGTGAGAGATGGAGAAGGCGTGAGAGATGGAGGTGATGAAAGTTGGAGTTCAGCTCCTCTGTGTTCGGACATGCTGTACGTGTATGTGTATGTTTACCATTATTATTATTGTTGTTATTGGGTCGGTGGATTGGCAGTATCGGTAGAGCGTCAGACACCATGCTTTGCAGCATGGAGTTACGGCCCTTTGCGTAGTGAGTTCAAATTCCGCCGAGGTTAACTTTGCCTTTCATCCTTACGGGGTCGATAAAATAAAGTACCAGTAATGCACTGGGGTAATTGCTGGCCTTGTGCCAAAAGTAGAAACAATTATTATTGTTGTTATTGTATTCTATTTAGAACTAGCATTAAAGCCCGGCGTTGCTCGGGGTCATTAAGTTACCAAAGTTAAGTTGCACCACCCATTTTATGGCAGCACTTTTTTGTCTGCCAGGCACTGGGTGAATGAATTACAGACCTGGAAGCATGAGCTGCGCCAGCAGTGACAATTGTAGTTTCGCCTATGGATATTATCTCTGTGCAAAAAAGTGTTGAAATTTATTGTTTCACAGTACTTGCGCAACACGCGCGTAGACGATGCCAGCCGAACAACAGAGCTGCGATGGAGTTGTTCTGCATGGTTGTCTGTGTGTTTTCTAAATTTAAGACAGTAGGGAGGGTTGTGATATGTGGGAGAGTTAGCTGTTGTTTCTAGCAGGTTTAGTGACCTCATAGAGGATATGTTTTCTAAATTTAAGACAGTAGGGAGTGGTGTGATATGGGGGAGAGTTAGCTGCTGTTTCTAGCAGGTTTAGTGACCTCATAGAAGATATGTTTTCTAAATTTAAGACAGTAGGGAGGGGTGTGATATGGGGGAGAGTTAGCTGCTGTTTCTAGCAGGTTTAGTAACCTCATAGAGGATATGTGTTTTCTAAATTTAAGACAGTAGGGAGTGGTGTGATATGGGGGAGAGTTAGCTGCTGTTTCTAGCAGGTTTAGTGACCTCATAGAAGATATTATTGTTTATCATTATCTATAAAAGGCAGATTGTTGTTGTTGTTGAAGCGAGTGTGTGTTTGTATGCGTTTGGAAAAGAGGTTTTAAAAAAGATTTATCGCTTGTTGTTGAATAAATGTATCTGTTGCTTTTGCATAATTGTCGTTTCGTATGAAATGTAATAATTGTTTCTACTTTTTTGGCACAAGGCCAGCAATTACCCAGTACATTACTGGTACTTTATGTAATAATAAACGTTCTCTATCTCTCTTCCTCTCACTCTCTTCTCTCTCTCTCTTCGGCAATCACGCACGTTGTCAGATGATATGAGAGAGTAAAACGGACAATATCACCATCAAGCTTGGAAAGAGAAAGTAGCAGAAAGTATGAAGTTGTATAGATTTTGAATGGTAGTAGAAAGAGTTCAGCAGTTTAAATGAGAGAGAAAAATCGTAAAATATTGAGTTTTATCTATTTTTTGCGTAATTGTGGGTGAAATTGAAAAAATTAGATGTGCCAAGACGCAATCGATGCTATTTCGAATACTGAATTGTAAATTTCAATTGAAGAAATTCTATATCGTAGATTTCTATAAGAAAGGAGCATGACCACACACTGAGCTTTATAGATTATGATAAACAGAAAACTGTGAAGGCGGATCAACAATGTTGGTAAGTGTGCTTTGATTCTCCTCCACTGTTTATATATATATATATATATATATATATATATATATATATATATATGTGTGTGTGTGTGTGTGTGTGTGTGTGTGTGTGTGTGTGTGTGTGTGTGTGTGTGTGTGTGTGTGTGTGTGTGTGTGTGCGTGCGTGCGTGCGTGTGTGTGTGCGTGCGTGTGTTAGTAAATCACTAACACTTGTTTGCAGAATAGAGCACTCAATGAAGCATACAAATAGGTTTGTTTACTCCGGAGAAAAATTATAATTGTTTCTATTTTTGGTACAAGGCCAGCAATTATTCCAGTGTATTACAGGTATATATATATATATATATATATATATATATATATATATATATATATATATATATATATATATATATATATATATATATATATATATATATAATTCGAATTTAGCTTCGAAAATAGCTGTATAAAAGTATTTATTTGAATTTTGCATTTCTAAAGATATACGGTATGTTTATAAATAAACATTTAGAAAGCCATAGCCAGGAATAACACACTGGCAGCTAATGCTGCCAGGCAGTGCCCGGCAGAAGTAAGGTAGATAATCGTCGATGCATTTCGAACTCAACTGGTTCTGGTCAGGACGATTTCTCTCGCTCTTGCAACTGCCGGACTTTGAAAACATGCGAAAATATATAGCCTTTTCGTTTCCGCCTGGCGGCGTTAGCTGCTAGTGTGTTATTTAAAGCTATGGCTTTCTAAATGTTTATTTATAAACATACCGTATATCTTCAGAAATACGAAATTCAAATGCATATTTATATACAGCTATGTTTGAAGTAAATTCGAATTTTATTCTATTATAAGTTGAACCAACTTATACAGCTTCATATGCAAATGAGATTAATGACAGACGAAACAACTATATATTTTCGCCTGTTTTTAAAGTCCGGCAGTTGCAAGAGCGGGAGAGATCGTCCTGACGAGAACTAGTTGAGTTCGAAATGCATCGACGATTGTCCCCTCCTTGCTTCTGCCGGGCACCACCTGGTGGTGTTACCTGCCAGTGTGTTATTCATAGTTATGGCTTTCTAAATTTTTATTTATAAACATACCTTATTTCTTTAGAAATACGAAATTCAAATATATAAATATATATATATATATATATATATATATATATATATATATATATATATATATATATATATATATATATATATATATATATATATATATATATATATATATATATATATATATATATAAATATATATATATATATATATATATATATATATATATATATTATAAAGTAAAATGACAGGAGACCAAATTGGTTGAATTTCCTTAATTATTTATTTCTGCAAACACTATGCGCATTTCAATGGCCAGGTTGCGTAAGAACCCGGTGACATCTTCAGTTGTAAATTGCATAATAGATGTATACAAATGGAATGATGGTAAACATATTCCAAGAGGCTTTAAGGAAAAAAGCAAAGAAAAAACAGAGACGACGGGGCATATTCGTTCGTCTCTGGGTCAAAAACAAAAACACTTTTTTCTTCTCTGTTTTTTCTTTGCTTTTATCCCTTTTTTCCCGATATATCTTTAACCTGGTTTGGGAAAAAGGTTTAAATATCTCACCTTACCACATCATCTACCTCACTTTTAATAATATCCGCCGTTCCATCACACTTCTACGTTCATCAATCTTTCATATCGCAGGGTTAAGGTTAGGTGCAATAAGAAAGAAAGGAAGGAAATTTTCTAAATGTGCCAATATTTTTCACCTTCTTTGAATTAAATTAACCATACACGGAGTCCCTCAACAGGTAGCACTGCCCTTGCTGTTAACCTACTCTCGGTCAAACGAATACCCAGGGGCTTGACACAACAATGATCTGGATATTCTCAATTCGAGCGAGGTGTTGTCAGCGATATTCTGACCCAGGCAGACGCAAATAGTGACTATCAGCACCACAAAAGCTGTCTGCACTCTTGAGGCTGTAGCGTTTAACACTAACATTCCGCAAGACTAGAGCCGCCTGTTTTATTTCGCAACTCTCGCGCTCAGGATGTCGGTAGTTAAGGTGAACTCGGTTTCCTCTCTTGCTTAGAGACTCAGAGACAACATCGCTTCCTTCTGCCACCTTTCTTCAACTAGCCTCACTGTTCAATGTAGCTGCCATCCGCATTGACATCGGACATCTAGTTCACGGCGGATAACACGAAACATGTCTCTAACCAAGTCAATAACAAATTAATTCAGAGTGACTTTTCTGGTACGGTGTCTGTCCAGGCCACACCGGAGGTCCTTGCCACATTCTGCTGGTCGATATTAAGGACACCTAAGCTTCTGCTATGGGTATCTCCTTGTCAGCAATGCAACAGGATGTGATAGCTGCTCTGAGATTTTTTCCAGGCAATAGCAGTGGCGAGGTGGAGGGCCTGCGGTTCGGTCAACTATGAGACCTAATTTTGCTACATCCTGCTTAAGCCGGAATATTTCTGCTTTAGTCGATTACTTCTAGAACGAACAGTTTCCTCGGAGATCTCCCTACACACACACCATCATCGTCGTCAAATTAGTAAGCTTTTATCTAGCTTAACGTGAAGTAACAATTATTAATATTTTTGTGCTGTTTTGAAATACAAATACCATCTTTAGAGATAAAAAGTGTTTTAATTTACATTAGCAAGGGTGGTGGAAGAATTGATAGAACGTCGGATAACACATTCTGAATTCAAATCCCGTCGAGGTCAACTTTATCTTTCACCTCTCCGCGGTCGATATACCGGTCAAAAACACTAGGGTTGATTTAATCAATTCTGCCCTTCCCAAATTTGCTGACGATGAATAATGAACCTCTGTCGGTCTCGACGATGACTGTTCCAGTTGTTCGATCAACGGAACAGCTTGCTCATGAAATTAACTTGTGACTGAGCATTTTATAGACACGTGTATCGTTAACGTAGTTCTCAGGGAGATTCAACCTGACACAGTAACAACTGCACTATATTTTTATTGGTTTGATCTCTAATTGGGACCAGGTGTTTATTCTTGGATATGCACATTATATCTGGCTGGTTTCAAATTCGGACCCTTTATTTCTAAGCAGTAAATATTAAATCCTTTTTCGTATGAGCTTAATAGTCTGTAAACTTGAACGAAAAACATAAAAAAATATTCGGAAAGTGAAATGCATTTCTATATAAATAAAAGCAATTGAAAAATTCCATAACTCAATCATCCCTATCCTAATAGTACAAATCCGGACAATGTGGGGTAACGTTCTTTGACGACTAGAACACCAGGTGGAAGCCGCCTCGTGGTCTCAGCAGGCAGAATGGAGAAAGCGTTATCGAGGGAGATGCGTTAAAATAGTTATTCCAACTCACAGGACTCACTCCTGTAGGTGGCCAGCTCTGCCCTGATAGCAGGGAGTAAGGAGATGGTACGGGTTCAAGAACGCCGGAAGTCTCCACCACTATAGGTTCAATGATTCTCAATTACATTCTACTTATAGCAAGTAGAAAATTGAGCAGTGATATTATCACTCAGGGGAAGTGTGTTGCCTTAGAAGGAGACAGATTCTAACCACACATCTAAAATATGTTTCCACATGGAAAGTAAATGAAGAGAAAAATGAAGTTGAAACTGTATATATCTCAGCTCCTCATCTTTCCCAGACAAGCAAACATTGAAGAAATAGTTCTTTCAAGATTTACTTACATAACTGACAAATCTTAAGTTTGGTTTTAGCCATGGACAAATCCATGATAAAAAAATCCATTCCAACTGTGAACATCTCGCTTATATTTTCAGGCATAGTATATTTAGAGTGATATAATCCGATGTATAATTGGGGCAAATCTCGTTGCTATTTCTAGCAGGCCGAGCAATTCTATAAAAAATCCCGCTTTGGCTTGATTTGTTGTTGTTTAATCCTAAACCAGCTCTAATTAAGATGAACAGAGGCATTCTACGTATGACAATCCCGTCTTTCGTGGAGTATTTTGTTGGACTGCACTGTCTTATGTGCCCAGTCTTTGTATAAGAGGGAGGATGCGATTTGATCGCCATTTAGCTGCTATTTCTGGGAGATTGAGTGACCATATAGAAGCTCCCTAATTGTTTGGTGTTTGCGATATAAAAAGTATTGCTTTTAAAACAAGAATTCTAGTGGCGTCATATCTTGAATCCCATCTAACTAAATAGACACTTCCCGAAGTTTTTCTTGTTTTTTCCTTATACTCATTTCTTCTTCGTCCACTTATTCGTGAGAGGGTCGTAGTGGCAGTCCTCAAACACTCCTTCAAGCGGGTCCTGTCAGAAGCAACCGTCTCCAATTGAGCCGGCTGGATTCCCAAGCGAGATCAGTCAAGCTCATGGGTGTTATCCAACCATCTTGCTCGGGGTCTACCCCTGCTGGTTGGTTTTGCCCGTAAAAATATGTCCAGCAAATCTTTCTTGAAACATTCTAACCACATGCCCATAGTATCGGAGCTGTGATCTCTCAATTCGGAGAAGTAGCGGCTTTATTTAATAAATACTTTCTTATATTGTTATGATGCACCGATAGAGATTTTCCCAACTTAAGAATTTGTCCAATTTATCACTTTGTAGATGACATTACCGAACAACAAAGAATAAACCAGGAGAAATTGCTAATTAACAAATATATACCATGTTTTAATGTTTAGGTATAATATTCTACCAACAAACTCACGTATCAAGTCACATGACTGCTGTTAAGATTCTTAAGTTTTAAAATTTAATATCAACACTAGCGTTCCATCATAGCGTTCCACCATAGCTTTCTAGAATAAAGTCAAAAAGGAAATTACATTTATTTACAGTAAAATCTTATAAATAGCCAGACGCAGAAAACCGGTTAAAGTAATTACATTTGATGATAAAAGGTAATTATGGTATCATAATATTATTAGAAACTGTATAATATAAGATATACTGATTTTTTACTTTAATATATCTATATTATATAACTTGTGTGGACAGACATTACCTCTCTCTCTCTCTATATATATATTACATAGTGTAAGCAGAATCGAAGTCAGAGTTGCAGCATATGTACAAACTTTATTAGCATAGTACAATTGTTTCGATATCAATTGTAATATGCCAAAGTTTGTACATGTGCTGCAACACTGACTTCCATTCCGCTTACTCTATTTATATTCTGCACAACACAGCCGCGAGACAGACCTCGTAACACAATTGAATGCTTCGAACAGCGCGCCGCCTGTAACTCTAATTACACACCTAACTAACATATATTTGATATATACATAGTTTATTCTGTAAGATTTTTGACACAGGTGCTATGTTATCGGCGAATCTAAAGTGTTTGAGAAATTTGCTATCGATTGTAATACTTATTTCGTCTTCATCCCAGTGAGGTTTTGAAAACTTCTAGGCAGGTTGTAAAACGTATTGGCGGGCTAAAATCTCTTTACGTTACACCATATTAGAGCGAAAATTAGCCCGATGAAGTCGCAGTGTGATGTGTTTTTTGCCTTTCATCCTTTCGAAGTCGATAAAAAAGTGTCAGTCTAGTACTGGGGTCGATTCTTCCTCTGTATATCTTTCTCACTTCCATTGTCTCACTCTCTCTATCCTTCTATGAAAGAAATCTGCTATATTCAGACCTGGTGAGGAGATGGGATCCGCTAGGTTTAGAAATGCCCAAGAAATGCCATTTGTCAACACGGGGCCTCTACAACTCCCTCAGAAGTTACAGGACCATACATGCATGTATGTGTATGCTGGTGTAACATCTTGGTTTGTTATAGTTGTTATCACTAATAGTATTTTTACAGCGTCAAATGATTTTTAGTAGTACACAAATGCTAAGCAGAATGGGATGTTATAGTTTATTGATATTTCGATTAATTAGTTTAAGTATTGAGGTTCCTTCAATAAACATATTTATAGGTACCATTTTTTAAATTTCAAGAATTACCTCCATCTCTCTCGCCCTCCCCATCTCTCTGTATGGTGAGAAAATGGGGTCCCACGTGCTGGCTTCCCCACAGCCCCGGCGGACAGAATGGAGAAGGCGTTTACCCGGAGGATGGTAAGGGAGATGCGATGGAAGAGCCATTCCATCTCGTTTAAGTATTATACCTGGAGAAAACAAAAAAAAAAACAAGAACAACAATAAAAAAACACTTGAAATACATTTGTTTGGCAGTTCTGTTTATTAGCATTTGCGAAAAGCTGGCAATATGTCTCTTAGAAAGGTTTTTACTTCGTTGTTACTTAAACTTTCAATGTCGTTACTTATCGCTACATTGTTACTGAGCAACAATGTGTTTGTTGCTCAGTTAGTTGCAGTGTTATTTCAGTTTGGAAATAATCAATTGGATTCCTAATTGTTTGTTCTTGGGATAAAATAATTTCTCTCTTTTGGATTTTCTTTTTTTAACATGTCTCGTACGAACCTATGACTAAGTTATTTGTATTGTTGAAAGTTTCGTAGTTTGGACTTTTCAAGATTCATTTTTCGTATTTCTTCTTCTAAAATTGGCATTGAAAAATGTTCTGGGCGATATCCAATTTTAGGGGCTTATTTGCTGCTGATGCTGCTTACGTGCTGTAGTTGCTGCTTACTTGGTGGCTTACTGCTGTTGCTAGCTACTGCTGACTTGCTGCTATTGTTGCTTAACTTGTGCTACTTACCTGCTTCACTGTATGAGGCTATTCCAACAAATTTACATTCCCTTTTTTTTTTAGCCGTTAAAAGAAATATAGATTTATTTATTTGCAACGTTTTTGTTAGTTTCTTGGTTTTGTTTTTTTTTGCGATTTATTTGCCACTGGGGCATAGATTTCTTTATTTGGCCAGGTTTTTTTTTTTTTTTTTTTTTTTTTTTTTGCGATTTATTTGCCACTGGGGCATAGATTTCTTTATTTGGCCAGGTTTTTTTTTTTTTTTTTTTTTTTTTTGCGATTTATTTGCCACTGGGGCATAGATTTCTTTATTTGGCCAGGTTTTTTTTTTTTTTTTTTTTTTTTTTTTGCGATTTATTTGCCACTGGGGCATAGATTTCTTTATTTGGCCAGGTTTTTTTTTTTTTTTTTTTTTTTTTTTTTGCGATTTATTTGCCACTGGGGCATAGATTTCTTTATTTGGCCAGGTTTTTTTTTTTTTTTTTTTTTTTTTTTGCGATTTATTTGCCACTGGGGCATAGATTTCTTTATTTGGCCAGGTTTTTTTTTTTTTTTTTGCGATTTATTTGCCACTGGGGCATAGATTTCTTTATTTGGCCAGGTTTTTTTTTTTTTTTTGCGATTTATTTGCCACTGGGGCATAGATTTCTTTATTTGGCCAGGTTTTTTTTTTTTTTTTTTTTTTTTTTTTTTTTGCGATTTATTTGCCACTGGGGCATAGATTTCTTTATTTGCCAGGTTTTTGTTTGTTTGTTTGTGGCAAATAAAGAAATCTATGCCCCAGTGGCAAATAAATCGCAAAAACAAAACAAAACCAAGAAACTAACAAAAACGTTGCAAATAAATAAATCTATATTTCTTTTAACGGCTAAAAAAAAGGGAATGTAAATTTGTTGGAATAGCCTCATACAGTGAAGCACGTAAGCAGCATCAGCAGCAAATAAGCCCGTAAAATTGGATATCGCCATGTTCTGAAGTATGAAATTCCTGGCCCTTGAGTCACAGACGTCGCTTCATGGCTATAATAAAGTATGTGTCCATATATGTGAACACAAAATAGTTAAGGAGTTCGCTTCGCGATCATGAAGGCCCTGGTTCTATTCCTCAATACGAAAAATTGAGTGTTACCCTAGTCTCGGGTCGACCGAAGCCTTGTAAGTGAAACTGTGTGGAAGCCTGTCGGACGGACTGTACCTGTAATTCAAACGGTCAGCCATGTTACACATGCCCCTTGTCACACTGAATCTCTTGGGAATGTACGTTAAGATTACATGTGTCGTGGAATGCTAAGCCACCTACAAGTTAATTTCATGAGCTGATTGTTTCGTTGATCGAACAACTGGAAACCGATGGAGGTCCATTCCATCCATGCCCTCCCCCCTCTACACTCACCCTTACTCACCTCACACAGATATCCCCACCCCACACACACCCCATCGCTCCTCACACTCACACATGCCCCTTTCCCACCTCACACACACACACACTCTCTCTCTCACACACACACACTCTCTCTCTCTCACACACATACCTCCCACACACACTCACATACTATATATAAATGTTGACCGTTCTTTTGTTAATGGTTTATTACTATTTTGTGGTTATTTCATTGTTTTGTTCTTTGACACTGAATTCTATTTTAGTAGCGTGTTGGGTGTTGGTTTGGATTATTATGATTAAGGTTGGGCGGTGGATTGGCAGTATCGATAGAGGGTGGGACGCCATGCTTTGCAGCACAGAGTTACGGCGCTTTATGATCTGAGTTCAAATCCCGCCGAGGTTAACTTTGTCTTTCATCCTTACTGGGTCGATAAAATAAAGTACCAGTCACGCACTGGGGTCGATTTAATCGACTTTCCCCTCTCCCCAAATTGCTGGCATTATTATGATTGAGGTTGTCCAAAGTTTTGATGAGATGAACTATTTTTGGTTTATGATTGTGGTTAATATATTTTAATGATGCCTCATGGCGCACGCTTTCTGGTGTGTTCACAATTATTTTGTTAAATGTATGTACTGCACCGATACTATGGGCATGTGGTTAGAATGTCCCAGGAAAGAATCACTGGACAGATTTTACGGGCGAAACCAACAGGTAGGAGACTCAGGGGTAAACCCCGAGCAAGATGGTTGGAAAACATCCATGAGCTTGGCTGGTCATGCTTGGGGATCCAGTCGGATCAATTGGAGATGGTTGCTTCAGACAGGAGCTGTAGGAGGGAGTGTTTGAGGACTCTTCCCCCACGACCTCCTCTGAAGTAAGTGGACGACGAAAAGAAGTAGTATGTACTACACTGTCTATGTAGGTGATTGTCGGAGCAGTAATTATTTTAGCATGCCATTCACCTCTGCTTGTGTCGTTCTAAATTTAATTGTGTAGTAAGTTTATATTTTATATCAAATACTATATGCACTTACATGGTAAATCATCATCATCATCGTTTAACGTCGATCTTCCACGCTAGCATAGGTTAGACGGTTTTGTCGCACTTGAGGCGAGATTGGTCGGGAGATCGTGTCTCGCTTGTACAGAACTGTTTCTGGCTGGATGCCCTTCCTAACACCAACCACATTTACAGTGTGAACTGGGAGCCTTTTTACCGTGTCTTTTACACCAGTGGTCGCCAACATGGGTTCCGCAAAACAAACTCCGGGTTCCTTAAAATATAAATATTTACATTACCATTAATATTTTAGGTTTTCTGAAAAAGGTGCAAAGAAAATGCCAAAGGTGCAATGTATAAATGAACAAGTACTATTGTAGTGTACATAGGTTCTCCACTCCAATTCGTGGAAAACACTACTTTCAATTTCTCACTTGAATTAGCAGAAAAACACTGTTCTGAGATTCGTGGAAATTGAATACTTTCAATTTCACATCAATTCTTGGAAAGACATAGTTTTCTGAATTCCGAGAATTTGACTACTACTGATAATACACTAATTGAACTTAGAAATTGACCAATCACGAACAAGTAAATGTTGGTCGATGACAGCATAACTTTAAACTGAAAACTTCAGTTCAGCGAGGTCTCTCAGCCCAGAAGCAGGGTCAGTTCGCTGTTCTCACAACGTAAGTTCAGTAGAATGTTTTCAATAGAGAACACGTTTTAATCTGCTGCCCTCACAAAAGCTTTAAAGTCGTCTAAAGTTTCCTCACTGAGTGAACTCGCTTACTAGTCGTTTTCAACATGCATCCAGTTCCACAGACAATTCTAAATAAGAACACGTTACATTCTGTTGTACTTTGCACAGAAAATATAACGCCTGTAAAGGTAATTTTGTATTCCATGCATACACTATAAACTTTGCCACACAATTATGTATTCATTTGATGAAATATATTTACATTACCAATAATATATAATACGACCCTAAAGTAGTATATGCAGGAAGTGCTGGACTCTGAAAAAAATTTCTTCTAGTTGTTCATAAATTTGCACCTTTTTCAGTAACCCCTAATATTTTAATATTATTATAAGACTTTAAATAATATGTTTGCCATCCTAAAATGGAGAAATTTCAATTTTTAAAAATTAAAATTTTTTTTTAACTAGTTAAGTTTTTCCAAATATCTAAAATTAAAGTTAATTTAAGAACTTTTTGTAATTAAAAAAACTGTTAATTTCTCTTGTTTATTAATGACATATTAAAAATGTTAACTGTAGATAAATAACATTGATATGATGTCTACTGCAAAGAAGCTGAAGTTAGATATCAGCAGTAAGGTTAGACAGTGGTGTGATGATTATGTTAGATATAGATTTCAAAAAGCTGACACTAAAAAAGATACACCAGATCAGCCCATGTGTTTGCTATGTTCAAAAGTTCTATCAAATAGCTGTTTAAATCCTGCTAAACTTAAAAGACACCTTGATACTAATCACACCAATGATAAAAACAAGTCACTGGAATACTTTACTTCGCTGAAAAACAACATAAAAAAATCACAAGCTAATATGTATGACTTGTTTTGTAAAAAGTCAGATAGAAATAAAGCTTTAACAAGAACATCTTTTGAGATTTCACATTTGATTGGTAAAAACAAGAAACCATTTACATTAGAACAGTTAATTCTGCCAAGTATAAAAATTGCTACAAAGAATCTTTTTGAAAGCTGCAGTATTAAGGACAAAGAAAAATTAAGCCAGTTACCATTGTCAGCAAATACCGTAAAAAGAGGGATAATTGATATTTCTTCTGATATAGAAAATCAGATACTAACTGCACTAAAGAAAAGCCCATGTTTTGGACTGGAAGTGGACGAAACTACGGATATTAATAACAAGGCTCAATTAATTTGCTATGTACGGTTTGTAGACCTTGATAAAAAAGAATTAGTAGAAGAGTATTTGTTTTGGGCGATATCCAATTTTAGCGGCCTAAATGCCGCTTACTTGCTGTAGTTGCTGCTTACTTCAATGTATGAGGCTATTCCAACAAATTTACATTGCCCTTTTTTTAGCAAATGGTCCTCTTCTTCCGATACCACTTCGAAAGAAGGATCAAGGTGGAGAAAAAGGCACTCAGTCCCAGCCAATTCCATGAAAGATGGGTGAAAGTAGCAATAATGGCCCGTGTAAGTGGGCCATCTCTCTATATCGGCTTGTACAGGTAAGAGAAGAAGGGAGCACCCCCTCTCTCTGTGCTCCCTGGCAGAAAGGTCGCACACTTTCTACGGGGGTGTGTGTGACCCCAAAAGGCTAATAAATCGCAAAAAAACAAACCAACCAACAAACAAACAAAAAAGGGGCAAATAAAGAAATTTATGCCCCAGTGGCAAATAAATCGCAAAAAAAAAAACAATAAATAAATCTATATTTCTTTTAACGGCTAAAAAAAGGGGAATGTAAATTTGTTGGAATAGCCTCATACATTGAAGTAAGCAGCAACTACATCAAGTAAGCGGCATTTAGGCCGCTAAAATTGGATATCGCCTTGTTTTGTCTGGCATTAGACATCACAACTAAAGGTCAAGATATATTCAATAAAATTGAAAAGTATTTTTTAAAAAATGGTGTATCTTGGAGCAAGTTGACTTCAATAACAACAGATGGAGCAGCTGCAATGACTGGTAAAAATTCTGGTTTGATTGCAAAAATTAAAGAACAGACCCCAAATTGTATTTCAAATAATTGTATGATTCATCGAGAGGTTTTGTGTTAAAAAAAATTCAAAGACAGAGATGCTCAAATATTAAATGACCAGCTGAAAGACATTGTCAAAATTATCAATTTGATCCATGCAAGAGCAAAAAATTCTAGAATGTTTGAATCTATTTGTGAATCTTCTGGAAGTAATTATAATAGATTGTTATTGAACAATGATGTGCGTTGGCTGTCAATTGGGGATGCTATGAAGAGAGTTTTTGAACTGAGAGAAGAAATAATAGTTTTTCTAAAAAAACAGAATGATGAAAGAGCAAGTGTATTAGAAACCAATGAATGGAATGTGCAACTCGCTTATTTAGTAGACATTTTTGGTGAACTGAACAAACTAAATAAGTGTCTTCAGGGTAACAATGCAGATATTTTTACTTCAATCAATTTTATTACATATTTTCAATCAAAATTAAACATCTTTATAAAAAGAATTGAATCGGACAATTACTTTCAAACCTTGAAATAGAGCTTAAGAAGAGAGAAAATTTTGACTCCAGCAATCTAAAGAAGATTATTCTTTCTCATTTAAATGTGCTTTCCACAGGTTTTTCAGATTATTTTGATGGAAAAAGATATTGTTAGCGGAAATTTATGGATAAAAAACCCGTTCACCGAGATCGAGCAGTTAGTGTCAGAAAATGACGCTGGAAATTGTAAAAATTTACTACCTGCTTACATCAGTTGATGGATTTGAATTCAAACGAAGACCTGAAAGTGATATTCGAAAGCAGAAAGAAAGAACTATGGATCGACTTATTCTTGATTGGGGAGTTTAATGAAATCAGCCAACTTGCATTGAAGTATTTGACTTTATTCCCATCTAGCTATTTGTGCGAAAAAGGGTTTTCGCAGTTGGTGGAAATCTGCACAAAGAAGAGGAATAAACTGTCAGCAATTGACGAGTGTATGAAACTGGCATTAACTAGTGTTGAACCTCGATTTTCTAAACTCACTGATGAGGCGCAGCAGCAGAAAAGCCATTGTGTTCGATTACATACACACGCATGAAACACTAAAATAAATAAATACTTTATTATTTTTTTTGAAAAGTTTTGTATTGTATAGGTTCCGTGAAGAATTCAAAATATTTAGAGGGTTTCTCGGTTTTAGAAAGGTTGGCGACCACTGTCTTACACGACCACTTTACAGTGTAGACTGTGTGCTTTTTGTCGTGTCACCTACACGACCACTTTACAGTGGTAAATGATATTCAAAATACTTAAAACACTCATAAAATGTTAAGAAAAACCATTACAAATGCTTCTCAGATTCAAAGAATATCAATCACTGGATCATGGCGGCTGTCTGAAAGATTTGTGCAATTGAAGATAAAAATAAGAAAAACTTTTTTTGCAGGTATCGGTTACGTGTTAGCGCCTTGGCAGTATCGGTAGAAGGTAGAACGCCATACTTTGCAGCATAGAGTTACGGCCTTTTACAGTCTGAGTTCAAATCCCGCCGAGGTTAAATTTGCTTTTCGTCCTTACGGCGTCGATAAAATAAAGCACCAGTATTGCACTAGGATAATTGATGCCCTTGTGCCAAAAATAGAAACAATTATTAAAGGTAGTTTCTTCGGTGCACAGTGTTTTAATCCCTTAGCTGATGTCTTTGGATATGTATATTTGATGACGCTAGATTGGTTGCTAAATTGCGATGAAAAATAATATTGGATGCTATCTGGCTTGGGTAATGCCCACGCTAATTAATAACATAAATGCCGCTGCGGGGCGGTTGTTGACAAGTTCGGCTTGCACCCTCTGTCTTTTCACCAGAGCGCAAGCCGGTTCCCCCGATACGCCGCTCTCAACGACATATTGAGAAGCCTGGACTCAGTTTGCTTTCCATCCCAACTGGAGCCAGCAGGCCTAGACCGCGGAGATCTCAAGTACCCTTACCGAATCACCCTCTTCGCCTCCAACTTAGTTGCTTCGGCCACAAACGCTGGCATCGCGGCCCGCTTCGCAGAAAAACGTAAAATAAACAAATACCGGGGTTTGTCCTGACGCTTCCTCTTCGCACCGGTGCCGTCGAGACCTCAGGCGCACTTGGACACCGTACTGCTAAGTTCCTCCGCAATATCGGAGCGTCGGTGGCCCGTATGAGGAGGGAGCCCCGCGAGGTTGGGTGGCTGTTGCAGTGGGTGTCACTAGCCATCGTCCGGGGGAATGTTTTTGCCGTCTTGTCCGCGGGGCGCAGCACTCCCGCCCCCTTTCCCGAGGCCCAAAGCCCAACCCCTCCCCCTTTTGCGACACCAGAGCTCTTGCCATCCCCTTCCTTTCTCTCTTTTTCCCCCTCTGTATTTCCCTATTCTTTCTTTCCTTTTGTTTCTCTTTTTTATTTTTTCTTACTAAATAAGGTTTGTTTTTCCACGAGATGTTAATAAACAAATTAATTAATTCGTTTGAAAAAAAAAGGCACTATTAGCTGTCAGAAGTGAAAGTAGGAGAAGGTGACGTCATTCGTCAACCTTCTCAATCGTAAACCATCGTTTATTTCCGTATCATCACGCGTTATTTCTAGCGCAGCCATTTATGATTTTCTAAGAGATACGTTTACGATGAGATACACTTAATAAAAAATAAAGCATATCGATGTAAGTGGAGTTAACTTAAAGGAAAATAAAGGTGGCCCTTAAAAGGGCCAAATTAGAAAACAAATTTAAGTTAATTAGAAAACAAGTCATGGTTATCAAATTAGAAAAAAAATTTAAGTTTATAAAAAAATATATGGTTATCAAATTTTTTGAAAAAAATGTTTAGAAAACAAATTTTTTTCACCAACCTTATACAAAAGCATGGATAAAGTTTATTTATTTACACGTGGTGGTGGTGAGTACATAGACAATCCCCACCAATCAGCACCACCACCACGTGTAAATAAATAAACTTTGATTTTCACTTTGGGATAATACACGCATTTGCAAGTTGAAAAATATGAATTCTACAATATACCCCAGCGTAAATGGAATTAACCCTGGCGATATTTCCATCGCTACCACTACTACAGCAGATACCATTAATTGGTTGAAAAATCATGGGCGATATCCAATTTTAGCGGCCTAAATGCCGCTTACTTGATGTAGTTGCTGCTTACTTCAATGTATGAGGCTATTCCAACAAATTTACATTCCCCTTTTTTTAGCCGTTATAAGAAATATAGATTTATTTATTGTTTTTTTTTTTGCGATTTATTTGCCACTGGGGCATAGATTTCTTTATTTGCCCCTTTTTTGTTTGTTTGTTGGTTGGTTTGTTTTTTTGCGATTTATTAGCCTTTTGGGGTCACACACACACCCGTAGAAAGTGTGCGACCTTTCTGCCAGGGAGTACAGAGAGAGGGGGGGTGCTCCCTTCTTCTCTTACCTGTACAAGCCGATATAGAGAGATGGCCCACTTACACAGGCCATTATTTCTACTTTCACCCATCTTTCATGGAATTGGCTGGGACTGAGTGCCTTTTTCTCCACCTTGATCCTTCTTTCGAAGTGGTATCGAAAGAAGAGGACCATTTGTTGGCCGGCGACATATCCCCACAGTTTCCTCGTTGCAAACGCATCTGGGACATTTCTTTTCCAAGGGGTTTCCGTCCCGGAATCCGTGTCTGTAGAGCCTTTCCCGAACGGGCAGGGCCCCTCGGTATAATAGTAAGTATTAGTGGTTGTAATAAAAATGCAATCAAAATGTAATAAATACCTTCACTGATTTCTTTCCTTATATTATCAACAGAAGTTGGTATGTCACCCAAAGTTCGCTTTGTATGTTCCAGAATAGCAGTGAATTTTGATAAAAATGTTTCTAATTCCTTCTCCACAGTAAGACAAATATACATGTGTAGTCCAAAAAGATATAAATCTTTAAAAAAATTATAATAATTCTTTATTATTATTATTATTTTCTTTTTCTGTAAATAATTATTTTTCTATATATCTCAAACCCTGCCAAACACCACATCTGTCCATCTGTAAATTTAAATGACTGTTCTTTCATACTTATCCTCTTCAACTACACATGGATATTTGTCTTACTGTGGAGAAGGAATTAGAAACAGTTTTATCAAAATTCACTGCTATTCGGGAACATACAAAGCGAACTTTGGGTGACATACCAATAATGGCCCGTGTAAGTGGGCCATCTCTCTATATCGGCTTGTACAGGTAAGAGAAGAAGGGAGCACCCCCTCTCTCTGTGCTCCCTGGCAGAAAGGTCGCACACTTTCTACGGGGGTGTGTGTGACCCCAAAAGGCTAATAAATCGCAAAAAAGGGGCAAATAAAGAAATCTATGCCCCAGTGGCAAATAAATAGCAAAAAAAAAAACAATAAATAAATCTATATTTCTTTTAACGGCTAAAAAAAGGGGAATGTAAATTTGTTGGAATAGCCTCATACATTGAAGTAGAAAATACATATAAGAATCCTACAGATGAACCTTTCAAAGAGCAATAATGCAGGGAGTCTCTTTGCCTCTGTTTGTCCGCACGGCAAAGCTTATCGCTGGCCACCACATGAACCCAAATCTCTGTGCTGCTTCCAGGAAAAAGTGGTACACCCAGATGTGAGAAAAACCACAGACCCTCCATCTCAACTCTACTTTTGAAAAGCAGAAGAACTGCGAAACCGGTAAAGGAACCAAATAAATATATATATTTTTTTAAAAATAAGACTCCAGTTGCATTTTCGATTTCACTTTTTTTTCTTTATACTTTCACTCGTGTAGGACACCTCGGTTATTTTTCATTTTGTAAAAAAACCCTCACTTTCTAATATATATATATATATATATATATATAATTGGTAATTATATATAGTTATCAATATATATATATATATATATATAAAACATGAGAAGAAAGAAGAATACTGCGTGGTTTGCACATGGGTTACATATGATAAAAATAGTCCTTCGTCAGTGATTTTCCAACCATCATTGGTATTTCATCGCATTAAAAATCAGATACCTCAGATTGGTGCGAGCAATAACTAAAAAAAGTTATTAGGACCAGTAATTGCGTAAAGCGAGGGGGACAAGTGAACAACATTGAAGGATAAAAACAAACCAAAGAAAGGAAATAAACAAGCAACATGGTAGTCCTGGTCAGCATAAACTGGGTGGATTTCATGAGCGAAAGGTACAGTCGTCCGACGTGAGTGAGATGTAAGCAAGAAGAGGCCCACTGTTAGCCAAACAGGAGGAAGTGAGAAGGGGAGAAACAGAGAGTGAGTGAGTGGAAGTAGGAACAAGTATGACCCCAACAGCAGAGCTCAAGCCGTTTCGACGGCTAATTCTGGACTAAATAAAAATGTTTAGCCTGGTAAATAAATAGCCGAATATCTCAGGGGGTAATTCCATATATGGGAAGATAGTAATTGTCAAGAGGATTGGTCAAAAATTTGTTGTAAAGACAGTTGATTCTATCATGGCATTTAGTGGAAGGTAGGGTGGAGGTAGCTGAACTTGCCGGTAGAACAAAGAGGGAGTGGGGGAAGCCCAGTCAAGCATTGAAAGTGAAATCTATACAGCAGAATCTAAGGATAGTGTTAAAAGGTCGAAAAAAGTGTACTGGAGAAGGGGGGGAGGGGTTAAAAGTAGGTAAATCGAAAGGGAGTAAACAAACGAGTCATTATAAAGATGAGGAGATAAATATATAAAATAACAGATATATAAACAAACAGCAATTTCTGGTTACTATTCCAACGCCACCATCCTCAAATCTCTCATTGGTATTGTTAAGCTATAGAAAAGTTTAATAGGTGGAGAAAAATGCTAAATACGGGATTGTAGTGAAAGCACTTTATAAAGCCATCTTTAGAGGGGGTCTGACACCACTGCAAAAGTTAGTAGTAATCAGCCAATGCTATCTTACAATGACAGGTTAATAAGTTGAGGACACACATACTAAAAACCTAATAGGAACTATTAATTCAGAATGCTAATACATACTAATACCAAGAATACTAGAGCAAAAATACCACTAAGAATTTTATAAAGCCATCTTTACAGGGTGTCAAACACCACTGCAATAGTTAGTAATAATCAGCCAATGCTATCTTACAATGACAGGTTAATAAGTTAAGGGCAAACATACTAAAAAACTAATACGAAATATTAATTCAGAATACTAATACAATAAATACTAATACAAGAATACTAATGCAGAAATACCACTAAGAAATTTAGAAACCACGGAAATGGAGCAGCAACCAGAAAGAAGGCAATTATCTGGGGTCTAACACATCTGATATAAAAAGCGTAATCGGCCAATTCTATCTTAAAATTAGGGGGGGGGGGTGCTGAGGCTACAGAGGACCGATGAGCTGCATCGGGGTAGGCGAAAAGTTCTACTACCCTAAGTATTGAGTACTTTGGTGCGTTATGGTCTATCTGGTTCCTTACCACATTTCCTTCGTTACATATATATATATATATATATATATATATATATATAGGAACGAGTAGGACCCCGACGGCTGAGCTCAAGCCGTTTCGACGGCTAAATCTGGACTAAATTAGCCGTCGAAACGGCTTGAGCTCAGCCGTCGGGGTCCTACTCGTTCCTATTACCCACTCTACTACCCTAAGTATTGAGTACTTTGGTGCGTTATGATCCACCTGGTTCCTTACCACATTTCCTTCGTTATATATATATATATATATATATATATAATTACCAATATAACAGTAATCTGTTGGTTATGGATTCAGCTGCATCATTCTTCCTCCAAAAATCCAAATTCAGTCTTACTTTGAACCAGTTTAGCTGGTATATACACTCTGCAGCTCTAATATAATTGATTGGTTTGAAGCTGAGGATATTTCTGACACCTCAAGCCAGTTGAGCTGGTATACACTCTGTAGCCCCAACATAATTGGTTTGAAGCTAACGATATTTCAGACACCTCATCAACTGCTCATGTCATTCACCTGTTTTTTCTTTTTGATTTTTGCCACATTGTCAAATGGACAGCTGACTTCAGCAACAGAACATGTTTATATTTTATAGTTCCAAACAGTCAGTCATTTTAATTTGGTGGTGGTTGTTATTTTCAAGTTCCAATATTATTTTGAGCCACTAGTCTCAATATGCTCATCCCTAGTTTTGGTTGCTTTTGTCTTTCTAAGCGAATTCCAAATTTTTCTGGCTACCACATCATATCTCATGGGAAGATATATTTTGAAATAATGAGGTTAATGTCTTCAGTTTTTGTTTTGCACATCCTTCAATAGTTGTTTGATGGTGATTTCTCTATTTTGTTTAGTAGGTACACAATGTTATGAACTTGTCAAAACTCCATGCCAAACATTTGGTGTGGTTCATCTCATTTAAGAGCTGTATTTTTCGTTTCTTGCTTCCTTTCTCTGACCCCTCTTTGCCCATTAGCTTTTGTTGGCTGGACTCTGTAATATAAGATCAAACTTTTGTTTATGGAATATATCATGTAAATACAGTTTAAGAGAAAAAGAAAAAAAGAAAAAAAAACGGAAAAGGGAGGGAATGACAAGAACTCTAGTGTCACAGAAGAATGGGGAAGGGGAGGACAATTGGGATCTGGGCCTAGGGCACAGCGGTAAAGGGGCTGCACCCCGCGGACAAGACCGCAAACGCATTCCAGTGGACAATGGCCAGCGACACCAGCTGTAACAGCTACCTCACCTTGCAGGGCTCCCTCCTCAGATGGGCCGTCAATGTTCCAATCTTGTGGAGGAGTTCGACTGTACAGGGTCCAAGAACACCTGAGGTCTCAATGGTGACCAGTGTATGGAGGAAGTGGCTGGACAATCCCCAGTATTTGTTTATTTTCCTTTCCTCTGCAAGCTGGGCTGCAGTACCGGGGGTTTGTGGCCAAAGTGACTAAGCTGGAGATGGAGAATGTGTCATAACAGGTGGTGTACCAGATGAGGGATCTACCTCCTTCGAATGGGAAGAAGGTGATTCCATTGAGGCACTTGCCATCTCCACAGTCAAGGCCTGCTGGCTCCAAGTTGAAAATTACTTTAGTAGACAGATCTGCCTACCTGCCTCTTTTATGTTTTGTGGTTAAGAAATTTGCTTCAAAACTATGTAGTTTTGTGTTTGATCCTGTTGCATAGCACTTTGGGGAGTGTCTTTCATGGTCTTGTGAAATTTAGATGGAAACTATAGTATCCTGCTGTGCATGTATCTGCATGGCTTTACATCAATGCAGCTTAGCTAACCCCTGCATAAACAGATCAGGGTAATAAAGTAACTTAAAAACAAGTAAGGTTTGGCATCTGGGTATGGAATACTGCCTAAAGAAAATTGCCTGATCCATACCAGCATGGAAAACTGGCACAAGAAACTGGTGGTGGTAAATGTAAATTAGTGTTAGAATTCTGAAATAATTCTAGTGTCTCATACTATTTCTTTAAATAATAGTTATAAACTAGAAGCCTCTTCCAATTAAGAATCAAATTGTGGTTAGATGTGGAGAATAATATTATGTATTAAATTAAAATAAATGTGATTCATGAATATGATTCATTTAAAATAAATATGACCACATGTTTCTCTTTATGTGAGCTTTTAAAGATGAATGAGGTATTAGTTCAGCTGACGGTATTCATAGCAGATGGGAGAGACTGTCATAGATTTTCTAAATAAAGAAAACATTGACAGGAATATGGAAAGAGGTACCACTTGTAGAATTATGGTAAGATGGGTGAAAATAAATTGTATCATTGCTGGGGAGATTTATAATTAGAGATCTTGAATGTGATATTTGAGAATATGCCAGTGTTTCATTCATTAAATTTTTTTTCTATCTTAAATCTTAAGTCACCACAAGATAAGATAGCATGATAAAATGCACCCAACATACACTACAAACTGATCAATATTTACTATTGTATTTTCGTGTTAAAAGCTTTACCTCACATAATTATCTCACATAATATTTAATCTATGAGATTTTGATATGGCCAGTTAAATGCTAATGGGTTAAGCCATAGAAATTGTAGTCTAAAAATAGAATGTATGAACACATAGATTCCACAAGTCACATAAGTCTAAGAGGGCTGTAAAATTCTGAATATGAACTGACACATGGTAGAAGGGACTCTTATCATAGGGCAACTTGGTGGGTATGATAAAATGTTTCTAATCTTCACTATAAGAAATATACCACAAGACTGGCTGATTTGCTGTTACGGTGTGTCCTACGTGACATGGACAAGGATGATTAATGAGATACTGTAAAGCTTGTCCAATTAATTCATGTCAGCAAGGTAAAATGGACATAAAATTACATTTCCTATTTAAAATTTATAAGACCTCAATGTTAGCCATCTTTATAGCTGTTCTGAAATATTAAACATAATTTCAACAACATGTGTCAAATGACAGGTCTTTTTACAATAAGCATCAAGTTTATTATAGGGTCTATTTGTGAGTGGTGTACATACATGGAGAATGGGGACGAGGGGGATATATATGTATAGAGAAAGTGATATAAATATATATATATATATGAATATATACTGATCAGTATATACTGAGGATGAAGAACTCGGAGCTGTACGGGAGCCTCCCAAAAGTCAGCTCTAGAGTGACACAGAGGAGACTGAGGTTAGCTGGACATACTCACTGACATCCAGAGTTGACACTGCACTCATGGACACACTGGAAGAAGAAGACTGAGGTTAACATATGTTGATGTCCTAAGGACAGACACTGGTTTCTTGGAGACGCAGGACATGGCAGCGATAATGAGGGACAGAGACCGCTGGAGAGAACTCGTCCATGGATCTTGGGAATTTTACCCGTCCTAGATGTAGATGTAGATATGTATATATATATATATATATATATGTATATATATATATGTATTTCGATTTGGGGCAGAAGTCTGTCCCAAATCGATCTAAAAGAGGGACCAGCTGTGCAAGTTAATAGTTGTATAATAACTAAGGCAATCAAAGATATGAAGACAGGCAAGGGAGCTGGACCTTCGGAGATAGTTGCTGAGATATTGAAAGCATCTGAAATAATGGGACACACTATGGTCACCCGGATAGTAAACCAAGTAATACAGAATGGGGTCATACCAAATGACTGGCATAGCAGCATCATCGTTAACTACTACAAGGGTAAAGGAGATGCTCTAGATAGAGAAAACTATAGGGGCATTAAATTAGTTGACCAGGTCATGAAAGTTGACCAGGTCATGAAAATCACAGAAAGAGTTATTACTCAACTAATTAGAGACCGAATTGATCTAGATGAAATGCAGTTTGGGTTTGTGCCAGGTAAAAGTACCACGGATGCTCTCTTCCTTGTACAGCAACTACAGGAGAAGTACCTAGCTAAAAGTAAACCCCTTTACTTAGCTTTTGTTGACTTGGAGAAAGCCTTTGGTGGGTCCTTAGAAAACTAGGGGTAGATGAATGGCTTGAGAGAGCTATACAAGCTATGTATAGAGGAACAGTCAACAAGGTTAGAATTAACAATGAATATAGTGAAGAATTTAGCGTAAAAGTTGGTGTTCATCAAGGCTCTGTCCTTAGCCCTCTCCTGTTTATTATTGCGCTACAGGCTGTTACAGAAGAGTTTAAGACTGGCTGCCTATGGGAACTCCTATACGCAGATGATCTTACTCTCATAGTTAAATCTATGGCTGAACTAGAGAAGAAATTCCAAACATGGAAATATGGCCTAGAATCAAAAGGCCTTAAAGTTAACTTGTCTAAGACTAAAGTTCTAGTATGTAGAAAGGAAAATAAGGTACAGGTACCCTCTGGGAAATGGCTATGCTCAGTGTGTAGGAAAGAAGTAGGTAGATATTCCATTCTATGTCCCAAATGCAAACTATGGGTACATAAAAGATGTAGTGGAATCACAGGCAAGCTATCTAAGAACGTAGATTTTATATGTGGCTAATGCTCAGGTGCAATAAGTAGCAAGTGCCCACAGCGTACTAGCTCCTTCAACTGCCCAGATGGTTCTATAGAAATAGTAGACACTTTCCGTTACCTTGGTGACAAAATCAGCAGTGGTGGAGGGTGCTCTGAAAGTACAGTAGCCAGAGTTAGAATGGGATGGAAAAAGTTCAGAGCACTAATACTGCTGTTGGCCACAAAAGGTTTCTCTCTAAAAATGAAAGGCAGATTGTATGATGCTTGTATACGAACAGCAATGTTACATGGCAGAGGATCTGCGCAGATTAGAAAGGAACAAAGCATGCATGCTCTGTTGGATGTGTAATACACGAACGGCAAAATATAAACAAACTAAGTGAGAAATTAGGAATAAGAGGGATCAGATGCTGTTTACTTGAGAGGAGACTATGCTGGTATGGTCATGTGATGTGCATGAAAGACGACCTGTATAAAAAAGTGCAGGGCGATCAAAATTGATGAAAGTTATGGAGTAGGTAGACCCAGAAAAACCTGGGATGATGATGATGATGTATGTGTATAATATGGTGAGAGAATATAATTAATGGAGCATTACAAATATAACTTGAAATATTCTGTTTACTAATTTATGTATTTGATTTTGAACATGACTGGGATCAATGAGGGGTTGAAAATTCTATGTGGGGGCTTATTGGGGGTTGATGATTACATGAAGAAGTTGACCTAAAATGTTTGGAGATCCCTGGCATAGAGGTTTCTATATTGGTCTATATCTTCATGATTATTGTATATTTCTATAATAGACTGACACAAACATTACCAGATAGTAGGAATGACTGAAATATACAGTACATAGCTTACTGGATGCTATGTTAACTGTTTTGTTTTAACATACCATGTTAATTGTAGCATGCTCAATTAATTTTGTTTTCAGTTTTAAGGTTATTTTGCAAAATTTAGGCTGAGATGCTTCCCAAAGCTTGACACCTAGTTCAAATCACAGAAAACGGACTGTTATGCTTTCATCTTGCTTTAGCCATTTCATTAGTGTATTTCTAATGAAATACACTCTATTTCAATTAGTTAATGAAGAATCTTGAGGGATTTACTAAAATTATTTCATTACTAATGTAAGGTTCTTATGTCAAATTATGTTGGAAGATTTTGATTTCAATTGGAAACCTTTAAAATGGGTGACATTATTTCACAGAATCAGAGCCATTTCTGGCCAGGTTGGCAACAAAAGGGTTAGTGTTCTTCCTTTTAAAACTTTTGCAGAAAGTAAAAAGAAATTCTTTCAAATTTTGGCAGGGAATTGAAATTATACTTTATAAAAATATCTACTTTAGGTACAGGGTCAGCAATTTTGGAGGAGAAAGTTGATTATATCAACCCTAGTGTATGACTGGTACTTCATTCTATTGACTTCCAAAAGATGGAAAGCAAAGTTAACCATGACAGAATTTAAAACTAGGATGTAGAAGGGCATAATGAAATACTGCAATGCATTCATCCAATGCTCAGATGATTCTGTCAACCCACTAGTAGTTTTCAATTGAAAGTATTAAACAGCAGAATGTAAAAGTCATTTTAAAAAAAGTAACTATAATGAGCTAGTTTGTTTCATAAGATTTGAGTATTATTTTATAGCTTCATCAATAAGTATTTCTTCAGAATGTTAGCTATTTACCAACAGCCTGCAGACATAATGAGGAAACATTAACTGTAATCAGTCACAATATAAAATAGACATTATAATCTGAGTCAGCCTGTCTAGTTAGTGGGCTATTCTCAAATTGCTACCTATAATAGTTAATGTCCTTTTACATTGAAAATCATTCAAGTCATAAAGTATTGTTTTATTGATATTTCTAGTGCTATCTTCCAATGGATAATAAATATACAGGAAAGTACAGTGATGTACCCATGTTCAAATTGATCCAAGACAGTATAATTGGAAAAGATGTCACTGTACCTGGCCCCTATGGCCCACTGAAAGGCAAGTTTAATGTTTGAATTTCTTTAACCCTAGTATTTCAATAAAATTTGAAAAATGTAAAAAAAATGTTGAAGAATTTAATAAATTAAGCCAATGTTCGGAACATTACTTAACAAAAAAAAAAATTTTGATGGAATGTTTTAATTTATTTTAAACTTGGAAATTCTGTATTTTAAAACCAGGGTGGTTTCATGTAGTTTGATATTTGCATAGGCAGATATTCCATATTCTGAAGTATGAAAAATATATCTTTGTGTCTGTAACATTCTTAGAATTTGATATAAATTCAACAGATATAATAGTTAAATCAATTAGTATGATAGTTTTATGATTGACAAAACATTTTCTTTTTCAGTTGTTTACTGTGATTATACAGCCTCTGGTCAGTAAGTTTCTAATTATTTTTCTTATTCTTAAAGATGTAAAACTATGTATTCCACTACCCATGAAACAAAATTTAAGTATTATTTATGTCTTGACAAAAAGTGGCCAGTCCACATTGTAAAGTGGTTGGATAGCTGTCACAACAAAAAGTGCCCAGTCCACACTGTAAAGTGGTCAGGTAGCTGTCACAACAAAAAGTGCCCAGTCCACACTGTAAAGTGGTCAGGTAGCTGTCACAACAAAAAGTGCCCAGTCCACACTGTAAAGTGGTCAGGTAGCTGTCAACAAAAAGTGCCCAGTCCATACAGTAAAGTGGTTGGGTAGGTGTCACGACAAAAAGTGCCCAGTCCACGTTGTAAAGTGGTGTAGGTGTCATGACAAAAAGCACCCAGTCCCTGCTGTAAAGTGGTTGTGTTGATATCACGTTCAAAAGCACCCAGCACACACTGTAAATGGTGTTGGTGTTAGGAAGGGCATCCAGCCATAGGAACCAAGCCTAAATCAGTTCTGTATAAGCAAGACATGGTCACCTGACCTGGCTTGATTCACAATGGGACAACTCATCTAACCTATGCTAGCATGGAAAAATGGATGTATATATTGTGTGTTAGTTTCGCCTACCACAATGTTCGATTTGTCAAGCTATTTAAACGTATGTTATCACTCTGAGGCCCCATCTTATCGAGTGCTTTGCTAACTCATCATTTCATATAAGTAGGCCGAATTTACTTGCAAACCGCCAGAGATTCGATTTTACTGATTTCCAATTATATTAATCTCCTAGATTTAATAATTAACTAATTAATTTAATTGGACAATTCTGTTGATTGGTTAATTATTTGTGTTAGTTTTATAACATCTAGTCGAGAGCTTATCATGATGATTAGCGGAAATTGAAATATTTCCATTTGCTAGCATTTGAATGACCCGCCAAAAACCGGGGGTTATTTCCATTGCCAGAATTAACACGTGATAACTATAGATATGATTAGCAGCCATCCGAGCGGCAACATATAATTTATCACTCCGGTTCTAAGCAGAACGAAATTCTGTTGATAAACTGAGTCCTCTGTTCAGTCACCAATACCACGAGCTTGCCATTCACGTAAGTCTGATATTTGATTTCGGATTCAGAGAAACACTTTAAACGTATGTCCGTTTGATTTGTCCAGGTGTACTTTTCTCAACCTGATTAGTTCTATCGTTGCTTTGGTATATATTGTGTGTTAGTTTCGCCTACCACATTGTCAAGCTATTTAAACGTATGTTATAACTCTGAGGCCCTATCTTATCGAGTGCTTTGCTAACTCATCATTTCATATAAGTAGGCCGAATTTACTTGCAAACCGCCAGAAATTCGATTTTACTGATTTCCAATTATATATATATATATATATATATATATATATATATATATATATATATATATATATATATACTATATATATATATATATATATATATATATATATATAGACTATATATATATATATATATATATATATACTATATATATATATATATATATATATATATATATATATAGACTATATATATATATATATAGACTATATATATATATATATAAACTATATATATATATATATAGACTATATATATATATAGACTATATATATATATATATAGACTATATATATATATATATATACTATATATATATATATATATACTATATATATATATATATACTATATATATATATATATATACTATATATATATATATATATACTATATATATATATATACTATATATATATATACTATATATATATATATACTATATATATATATACTATATATATATATATACTATATATATATATATATATACTATATATATATACTATATATATATATATATATATATATATATATATACTATATATATATATACTATATATATATATACTATATATATATATATATATATATACTATATATACTATATATATATATATATACTATATATATATATACTATATATATATATATACTATATATATACTATATATATATATATATACTATATATATACTATATATATATATATATACTATATATATATATACTATATATATATATATATATACTATATATATATATATATATACTATATATATATATATATACTATATATATATATATATACTATATATATATATATATATACTATATATATATATATATATATACTATATATATATATATTATATATATATATATATATATACTATATATATATATATATACTATATATATATATATACTATATATATACTATATATATATATATACTATATATATACTATATATATATATATATACTATATATATATATACTATAGATATATATATATACTATATATATATATACTATATATATATATATATATATATATACTATATATATATATACTATATATATATATACTATATATATATATATATATATATATATATATATACTATATATATATATATATACTATATATATATATATACTATATATATATATATATATACTATATATATATACTATATATATATATACTATATATCATCATCATCATCATCATCATCAACGTTTAACGTCCGTGTTCCAGGCTTGCATGGGTTTGGACGGGGGTAGTCCCACTTGAGGCAAGAGTGATTGTCTTGCTCGCATAGGACTGTCTGGCAGGTTTTCTACAGTTGGATGCCCTTCCTAACACCAACCACATTTACAGTGTGGGTCTGGGAGGTTTTTACCGTGTTGCCTACACGGCCACATTACAGCGTGGACTGTGTGTTTTTTTGTCGTGACACCTACACGATCTCGTTTGTTTCGGCCTGGATGGCGCGGCACCAACATAACTTTACATGGAACGGGGTGGTGTGGATGGGGTGGGGGTGGTGGCGGGACGGGGTGTAGTTTGTTAGAGATGCCTACTGGCAAGGCGGGTCTTCTCTGTTACTGAGTACCGCCAAAGGTCACGGTCCAGTGACATTGTCTTGGAGAGGTGTAAGTGTATGAGGTCGGAGTTTATATATATATATATATACTATATATATATATATACTATATATATATATATACTATATATATATATATATACTATATATATATATATATACTATATATATATATATACTATATATATATATATATACTATATATATATATATATACTATATATATATATATATACTATATATATATATATACTATATATATATATATATACTATATATATATATATACTATATATATATATATACTATATATATATATATATATATACTATATATATATATATATATATACTATATATATATATATATATATATACTATCATCATCATCATCATCATCATCGTTTAACGTCCATGTTCCACGCTTGCATGGGTTTGGACGGGAGTTTTCCCACTTGAGGCAAGAGTGGTTTTCTTGCTCGCATAGGACTGTCTGGCGGATTTTCTACGGCTGGATGCCCTTCCTAACACCAACCACATTTACAGTGTGGGACTGGGAGGTTTTTACCGTGTTGCCTACACGGCCACATTACAGCATGGACTGTGTTTTTTTTTGTTGTGACACCTACACGATCTCATTTGTTTCGGCCTGGATGTTGTGGCACCAACGTAACTTTACATTATTACATGGACCAATCATAAGTCAGAGGCCCATACTATCGCTTAACTGGTTGCTTTTCGATATGATGGATGGACTACGGAATTCTGGAGAGTTGAAGAGAGAAAAATGTGGACGCTCAGCGACAATGCCAAAGATAAAGCCAAATTCACCTGGTGGACGAGAATGCAAGCACTCCTCCTTGTTTCGGCCCAGGATGGCTAACATAACCCCATCCCCCCCCCCCCCCCCGCGCCCCACCGCTCCCACCCTCCAAACGCAATCCAAAACTTCAGAGTCGGTACCATGAATGTAGGCACCTTAAAGGGTCGCTCTAACGAGGTTGTAGAAATGCTTGAACGTAAGGAGGTCGATGTTTGTTGTATTCAAGAGACCAGGTGGAGGGGAGGGTCGGCTAGATTCATCGTGGGTAAAGAGCGATGTTATAAGCTTTTCTGGGTGGGAAATGACAATGGGTTGGGTGGGGTAGGAATCATGGTAGCAGAAAAGTGGGCAGATAAGATAATAGACGTAAATAGAGTGAACGACAGAATAATTAAAATAAGACTTGTCCTCAATAAAACTACGGTGACAGTAATATCTGCGTATGCACCCCAATCCGGACTGCCCCGCGCTATAAAAGACAGATTCTACGAGACACTGATGCTCGCTACCTCCCAAATAACCGACAGTGACTATATAGTTATTGCAGGCGACCTAAATGGTCACGTTGGACAACATTGTGACGGCTATGACGGAATCCATGGAGGCTATGGGTTCGGTACTAGAAATGAGGAAGGCTCCAGAATCCTGGAATTCTGCGATGCAAATAACTTAACTATCTGTAACACTAACTTCAAAAAACGAGACAATCACTTGATCACCTATAGATCGGGGGAACACACAAGCCAGGTAGATTATATCCTTACCAGAAGACGTGACAGAGTGTCTGTTGTTAACACTAAATCCCACCCCCATGAAGAATTCACCTCCCAACATAGACTGATAATTAGCGACCTCATAGTCAGGACGAGACGTACTAGACAGCGAAAGAGGACTATCCTCAGGAGAAAAATATGGAAGCTAAAGGACCCCATAGCCAGAAATAAATTTCAAAGCAAATTACTTGACGCTTTCGACAGTAAGGAAGAGCAATTAGAGTCGTATAATATAGAGGAACAGTGGGAATTCCTGAGAGCAAACCTGCTGACGGCGGCAGACGAAGTCTGTGGCTGGAGCAGGCCTGTAGGTAGGAGGAGAGTAACATGGTGGTGGAACAGTAAGGTGGAGGAGTCAATTAAGGCCAAAAAGCAGGCTTGGAAAGTATGGCGGGATGGGGGAAGTAGAGAAGACTATCAAGTGGCCAGGAGGGAAGCTAGGAGACAAGTGTACTTCGCAAGAAGGGAAGCAGAGGAAAGAAAGTTCAAGCATGTTCTACAACGTGAGGACCAAAAACGTGAGGTGTTCAGGATTGCCAGGCAATGTGTCAAGGAAAACCGTGATATTGTCGGGGAGAAGTGTGTACTTAACGATGATGGCATACTTGCCATCACCGACGCTGATAAGAAGGTAGCTTGGAAGTGTCACTACGAAAGGCTTCTAAATGAGGAGAACAAATGGGAGAAAGACAGTCTCCCCCAGATCGATCCAATAGAGGGACCAGCAGTGTTAGTTGAAGGTAGTATAATAAGTAAGGCAATCAAAGATATGAAGACGGGTAAGGCGGCTGGGCCTTCGGAAATAGTTGCTGAGATGCTGAAGGCATCTGGTTCGGTGGGACACACCATGGTCACCCGGATAGTTAACCAAGTCGTACAGAATGGGGTTGTTCCGAAGGAATGGCGTAGCAGCATCATCGTTAACTGCTATAAGGGAAAAGGAGATGCCCTAGATAGGAGTAACTATAGAGGCATTAAATTAATCGACCAGGTCATGAAGGTCACGGAAAAAGTAATAGCGCAACTAATCAGAGAGAGAATTGATCTAGATGAAATGCAGTTCGGGTTTGTGTCAGGCAAAAGTACCACAGACGCTCTTTTCATTGTACGACAACTACAGGAGAAGTACCTAGCTAAAAGTAAACCCCTATACTTAGCTTTTGTCGACTTGGAGAAAGCCTTCGACAGAGTCCCCCGTTCCATTATCTGGTGGTCTCTTAGAAAACTAGGTGTTGACGAATGGCTTGTGAGAGCTATACAAGCCATGTATAAAGAAACAGTCAGTAAGGTTAGAATTAACAACGAATATAGTGAAGAGTTTAGCGTAAAAGTTGGTGTCCATCAGGGCTCTGTACTTAGCCCCCTACTATTTATTATTGCCCTTCAGGCTATAACAGAGGAGTTCAAGACCGGCTGCCCATGGGAACTCCTATACGCAGATGATCTAACGCTCATAGCTGAATCAATGACCGAACTAGAGAAGAAATTCCAAACGTGGAAGCACGGCCTAGAATCAAAAGGCCTTAAAATCAACCTGGCTAAGACTAAAGTTCTAGTTTGTAGGAAAGAAAATAAGGCGGCGGTCCCATCGGGGAAATGGCCATGCTCAGTGTGTAGGAAAGGCGTAGGTAGAAACTCCATTTTATGTCCCAAATGCAAAGTATGGGTGCATAAAAGATGTAGTGGGATCACAGGTAAGCTAACTAAGAACATAGATTTTACATGTGGCCGGTGCTCTGGTGCAATAAGTAGCAGCAAGTGCCCACAAAATACTAGCTCCTTCAACTGCGCAGAGGGTTCTATAGAAATAGTGGACAGCTTCCGTTATCTGGGTGACAAAATCAGCAGTGGGGGAGGGTGCTCTGAAAGTACAGTAGCTAGAGTCAGAACTGGATGGAAAAAGTTCAGAGAGCTTATACCACTATTAGCCGCTAGAGGGTTCTCCCTAAAAATGAAAGGCAGGTTATACGATGCCTGCATACGAACAGCAATGCTGCATGGCAGTGAGACCTGGGCATTGTGTGCAGAGGATATACGCAGACTAGAGAGGAACGAAGCTTGCATGCTTCGCTGGATGTGCAATAGTAATATACGTGAACGGCAAAGCATAAACGAACTAAGAAAAAAATTAGAAATAAGAGGGATCAGATGTTGTTTACTCGAGAGAAGGCTACGTTGGTACGGTCACGTGATGCGCATGAAAGACGACAGCTGTATAACAAAGTGCAGGGCAATAAAGATAGACGGTAGCCACGGAGTAGGCAGACCCAGAAAAACATGGGACGAGCTGATAAATTCCGACCTCACACGCTTACACCTCTCCAAGACAATGTCACTGGACCGAGACCTTTGGCGGTACACAGTAATAGAGAAGACCCGCCTTACCTAAATACAAAGTAAAAACCTACTACAGTCAGTAGGCACCTCTATCAAAACACACCCCCGTCCCACCACCTCCACACCGCCCCTTTCAATGTAAAGTTATGTTGGTCCCACAACATCCAGGCCGAAACAAATGAGATCGTGTAGGTGTCACGACAAAAAACACACAGTCCACGCTGTAAATGTGGCCGTGTAGGCAACACGGTAAAAACCTCCCAGCCCCACACTGTAAATGTGGTTGGTGTTAGGAAGGGCATCCAGCTGTAGAAAACCCGCCAGACAGTCCACGCTGTAATGTGGCCGTGTAGGCAACACGGTAAAAACCTCCCAGCCCCACACTGTAAATGTGGTTGGTGTTAGGAAGGGCATCCAACTGTAGAAAACCCGCCAGACAGTCCTATGCGAGCAAGACAACCACTCTTGCCTCAAGTGGGAAAACCCCCGTCCAAACCCATGCAAGCGTGGAACACGGACGCTAAACCTGATGATGATGATGATGATGATGATGATATAGTATATATATATATATAGTATATATATATATATATAGTATATATATAGTATATATATATATATATATATATAGTATATATATATATAGTATATATATATATAGTATATATATATATAGTATATATATATATAGTATATATATATATAGTATATATATATATATAGTATATATATATATATAGTATATATATATATATAGTATATATATATATATAGTATATATATATATATATATATATATATATAGTATATATATATATAGTATATATATATATAGTATATATATATATAGTATATATATATATATAGTATATATATATATAGTATATATATATATAGTATATATATATATATAGTATATATATATATATATATATATAGTATATATATATATAGTATATATATATAGTATATATATATATAGTATATATATATATAGTATATATATATATAGTATATATATATATAGTATATATATATATAGTATATATATATATATAGTATATATATATAGTATATATATATATATATATATATATATATATATATATATATAGTATATATATATATAGTATATATATATATAGTATATATATATATAGTATATATATATATAGTATATATATATATAGTATATATATATATATAGTATATATATATATAGTATATATATATATATATATATAAATATATATATAGTATATATATATATATATATATATAAATATATATATAGTATAAATATATATATAGTATATATATATATAAATATATATATATATATATATATATATATATATATATATATATATATATATATATATATATATATATATATAGTATATATATTAATATAGTATATATATATATATATATATAGTACATATATATATATATAGTATATATATATATAGACCTAAATGGTCACGTTGGGCAACATTGTGACGGCTACGACGAAATCCATGGAGGCTATGGGTTTGGTACTAGAAATGAGGAAGGCTCCAGAATCCTGGAATTCTGTGATGCAAATAACCTAACCATCTGTAACACTAACTTCAAAAAACGTGACAATCACCTGATCACCTATAGATCCGGGGAACACACAAGCCAGGTAGATTATATCCTTACCAGAAGACGTGACAGAGTGTCTGTTGTAAACACTAAATCCCTCCCCCATGAAGAATGCACCTCCCAACATAGACTGATAATTAGCGACCTCATAGTCAGGTCGAGACGTACTCGACAGCAGAAGAGGACTATCCTCAGGAGAAAAATATGGAAGCTAAAGGACCCCACAGCCAAAAATAAATTTCAAAACATATTACTTGATGCTTTCGACAGTAAGGAAGAACACTTAGAGTCGGACAATATAGAGGGACAGTGGGAATTTCTGAAAGCAAACCTGCTGTTGGCCACAGACGAAGTCTGTGGCTGGAGCAGGCCTGTAGGCAGGAGGAGAGTAACATGGTGGTGGAACAGTAAGGTGGAGGAGTCAATTAAGGCCAAAAAGCAGGCTTGGAAAGTATGGCGGGATGGGGGAAGTAGAGTAGACTATCAAGTGGCCAGGAGGGAAGCTAGGAGAGAAGTGTACTTAGCAAGAAGGGAAGCTGAGGAAAGAAAGTTCAAGCATGTCCTACAACGCGATGACCAAAAACGTGAGGTGTTCAGGATTGCTAGGCAATGCGTCAAGGAAAACCGTGATATTGTCGGGGAGAAGTGTGTACTTAACGATGATGGCATACTTGCCATCACCGACACTGATAAGAAGGCAGCTTGGAAGTGTCACTATGAAAGGCTACTAAATGAGGAGAATAAATGGGAGAAAGACAGTCTCCCCCATGTCGACCCAATAGAGGGACCAGCAGTGTTAGTCGAGGGGAGTATAATAAGTAAGGCAATCAAGGATATGAAGACAGGTAAGGCGGCTGGGCCTTCGGAAATAGTTGCTGAGATGCTGAAGGCATCTGGCACGGTGGGACACACCATGGTCACCCGCATAGTTAACCAAGTCGTACAGAATGGGGTTGTTCCGAAGGACTGGCATAGCAGCATCATCGTTAACTGTTATAAGGGTAAAGGAGACGCCCTAGATAGGAGTAACTATAGAGGCATTAAATTAATCGACCAGGTCATGAAGGTCACAGAAAAAGTAATAGCGCAACTAATCAGAGAGAGAATTGACCTAGATGAAATGCAGTTCGGGTTTGTGTCAGGCAAAAGTACCACAGACGCTCTTTTCATAGTACGACAACTACAGGAGAAGTACCTAGCTAAAGGTAAACCCCTCTACTTAGCTTTTGTCGACTTGGAGAAAGCCTTCGACAGAGTCCCCCGCTCCATTATCTGGTGGGCTCTTAGAAAACTAGGCGTTGACGAATGGCTTGTGAGGGCTATACAAGCCATGTATAAAGAAACAGTCAGCAAGGTTAGAATTAACAACGAATATAGTGAAGAGTTTAGCGTAAAAGTTGGCGTCCATCAGGGCTCTGTTCTCAGCCCCCTACTATTTATTATTGCCCTTCAGGCTATAACAGAGGAGTTCAAGACAGGCTGCCCATGGGAACTCCTATACGCAGACGACCTGACACTCATAGCGGAATCAATGGCCGAGCTAGAGAAGAAATTCCAAACATGGAAGCACGGCCTAGAGTCAAAAGGACTTAAAATTAACCTGGCTAAGACCAAAGTTCTAGTTTGTAGGAAAGAAAACAAGGCGGCGGTCCCTTCTGGGAAATGGTCGTGCTCGGTGTGTAGGAAAGGCGTAGGTAGAAACTCCATTTTGTGTCCTAAATGCAAAGTATGGGTGCATAAAAGATGTAGTGGGATCACAGGTAAGCTAACTAAGAACATAGATTTTACATGTGGCCGGTGTTCTGGTGCAATAAGTAGCAGCAAGTGCCCACACAATACTAGCTCTTTCAATTGCGCAGAGGGTTCTATAGAAATAGTGGACAGCTTCCGTTACCTGGGCGATAAAATCAGCAGTGGGGGAGGGTGCTCTGAAAGTACTGTAGCTAGAGTCAGAACTGGTTGGAAAAAGTTCAGAGAGCTTATACCACTATTAGCTGCTAAAGGGTTCTCCCTAAAAATGAAAGGCAGGTTGTACGATGCCTGCATACGAACAGCAATGTTGCATGGCAGTGAGACCTGGGCATTGTGTGCAGAGGATATACGCAGACTAGAGAGGAACGAAGCTTGCATGCTCCGCTGGATGTGTAACAGTAATATACGTGAACGGCAAAGCATAAACGAACTAAGGAAAAAATTAGAGATAAGAGGGATCAGATGTTGTTTACTCGAGAGAAGGCTACGTTGGTATGGACACGTGATGCGCATGAAAGTCGATAGCTGTATAACAAAGTGCAGGGCAATAAAGATAGACGGTAGCCACGGAATAGGCAGACCTAGAAAAACCTGGGACGAGCTGATAAACTCCGACCTCACACACTTACACCTCTCCAAGACAATGTCACTGGACCGAGACCTTTGGCGGTACTCAGTAACAGAGAAGACCCGCCTTGCCAGTAGGCATCTCTAACAAAATACACCCCGTCCCACCACCACCACCCCCACCCCATCCACACCACCCCGTCCTATGTAAAGTTATGTTGGTGCCGCGCCATCCGGGCCGAAACAAATGAGATCGTGTAGGTGTCACGACAAAAAAACACACAGTCCACGCTGTAATGTGGCCGTGTAGGCAACACGGTAAAAACCTCCCAAACCCACACTGTAAATGTGGTTGGTGTTAGGAAGGGCATCCAACTGTAGAAAACCTGCCAGACAGTCCTATGCGAGCAAGACAATCACTCTTGCCTCAAGTGGGACTACCCCCGTCCAAACCCACGCAAGCGTGGAACACGGACGTTAAACGTTGATGATGATGATGATGATGATAGTATATATATATATATATATATATAGTATATATATATATATATATAGTATATATATATATATATATATAGTATATATATATATATATAGTATATATATATATATAGTATATATATATATAGTATATATATAGTATATATATATATATATATATATATATATATATATATATAGTATATATATATATAGTATATATATACATAGTATATATATATATATATATATATATATATATATATATATATATATATATATTGTATATCAGGGGTCGGGGTAAATTTTCAATACCCGAATTACTTGATCGTTTTTTGGGGGCTATGCGAATGATTGTTTAACCATCGTCTCAGTGTGTTTGGCCTCTAACGTTTGTTATAGCTCTGGTTCTTCTGAATCATTGAGCACTTGTCGCACAGCTCGGAGGTTGTTTTTCGTTATTTCGTGGGCTGAAATGCGAATCTCGATAATTTATGTTTGTTTATATATATATATATATATAGTATATATATATATATATATATATATATATACAGTATATATATATATATATAGTATATATATATATATAGTATATATATATATAGTATATATATATATATAGTATATATATATATATATATATATATATATATATAGTATATATATATATATATATATATATATAGTATATATATATATATATATATATAGTATATATATATATATATATATAGTATATATATATATATATATTATATATATATATATATATATATATAGTATATATATATATATATATTATATATATATATATATATATATATATATATATATATATATATATATATATATATATATATACTATATATATATATATATATATATATATATATATATATATACTATATATATATATATATATATATATATATATATATATACTATATATATATATATATATATATATATATATATATATATATATATACTATATATATATATATATATACTATATATATATATATATATATATATACTATATATATATACTATATATATATATATATATATATATATATATATATAGTATATATATATATATATATATATATATATATATATATATATATATATATATATATATATATATTTTTTTTTGTTCCATGCATTTCTTCTTTTTTCTTCTTTTTCTTCGTTTTCTGTCTTTCTTTCCTTTTTTCTCTCTTTCTTTCTCTCTGTGTACAATCTTTTCACTGCCAATTCAACTTTTCAAATACAAGTCGATGTTGTTACGGTATGTCAAATCTATTTATCTATAGAACTGTTTATATAGTATTTTGTCTGAGGAAGGCATAGCATATTGTTAATATGATATCCCTGAAATATATATAATGAAATAAATATGGTTTTATAAATATAGTTTCCATTTATTTAATATTGTATATATATATATATATATATATATATATAGTATATATATATAGTATATATATATATATGACGAGAATGCAAGCACTCCTCCTTGTTTCGGCCCAGGATGGCTAACATAACCCCATCCCCCCCCGCGCCCCACCGCTCCCACCCTCCAAACGCAATCCAAAACTTCAGAGTTGGTACCATGAATGTAGGCACCTTAAAGGGTCGCTCTAACGAGGTTGTAGAAATGCTTGAACGTAAGGAGGTCGATGTTTGTTGTATTCAAGAGACCAGGTGGAGGGGAGGGTCGGCTAGATTCATCGTGGGTAAAGAACGATGCTATAAGCTTTTCTGGGCGGGAAATGACAATGGGTTGGGTGGGGTAGGAATCATGGTAGCAGAAAAGTGGGCAGATAAGATAATAGACGTAAATAGAGTGAACGACAGAATAATTAAAATAAGACTTGTCCTCAATAAAACTACGGTGACAGTAATATCTGCGTACGCACCCCAATCCGGACTGCCCGGCGCTATAAAAGACAGATTCTACGAGACACTGATGCTCGCTACCTCCCAAATAACCAACAGTGACTATATAGTTATTGCAGGCGACCTAAATGGTCACGTTGGACAACATTGTGACGGCTATGACGGAATCTATGGAGGCTATGGGTTCGGTACTAGAAATGAGGAAGGCTCCAGAATCCTGGAATTCTGCGACGCAAATAACTTAACTATCTGTAACACTAACTTCAAAAAACGAGACAATCACTTGATCACCTATAGATCGGGGGAACACACAAGCCAGGTAGATTATATCCTTACCAGAAGACGTGACAGAGTGTCTGTTGTTAACACTAAATCCCACCCCCATGAAGAATTCACCTCCCAACATAGACTGATAATTAGCGACCTCATAGTCAGGACGAGACGTACTAGACAGCGGAAGAGGACTATCCTCAGGAGAAAAATATGGAAGCTAAAGGACCCCATAGCCAGAAATAAATTTCAAAGCATATTACTTGACGCTTTCGACAGTAAGGAAGAGCAATTAGAGTCGTATAATATAGAGGAACAGTGGGAATTCCTGAGAGCAAACCTGCTGACGGCGGCAGACGAAGTCTGTGGCTGGAGCAGGCCTGTAGGTAGGAGGAGAGTAACATGGTGGTGGAACAGTAAGGTGGAGGAGTCAATTAAGGCCAAAAGCGGGCTTGGAAAGTATGGCGGGATGGGGGAAGTAGAGAAGACTATCAAGTGGCCAGGAGGGAAGCTAGGAGACAAGTGTACTTCGCAAGAAGGGAAGCAGAGGAAAGAAAGTTCAAGCATGTTCTACAACGTGAGGACCAAAAACGTGAGGTGTTCAGGATTGCCAGGCAATGTGTCAAGGAAAACCGTGATATTGTCGGGGAGAAGTGTGTACTTAACGATGATGGCATACTTGCCATCACCGACGCTGATAAGAAGGTAGCTTGGAAGTGTCACTACGAAAGGCTTTTATGCACCCATACTTTGCATTTAGGACATAAAATGGAGTTTCTACCTACGCCTTTCCTACACACCGAGCACGACCATTTCCCAGAAGGGACCGCCGCCTTGTTTTCTTTCCTACAAACTAGAACTTTGGTCTTAGCCAGGTTAATTTTAAGTCCTTTTGACTCTAGGCCGTGCTTCCATGTTTGGAATTTCTTCTCTAGCTCGGCCATTGATTCCGCTATGAGTGTCAGGTCGTCTGCGTATAGGAGTTCCCATGGGCAGCCTGTCTTGAACTCCTCTGTTATAGCCTGAAGGGCAATAATAAATAGTAGGGGGCTGAGAACAGAGCCCTGATGGACGCCAACTTTTACGCTAAACTCTTCACTATATTCGTTGTTAATTCTAACCTTGCTGACTGTTTCTTTATACATGGCTTGTATAGCCCTCACAAGCCATTCGTCAACGCCTAGTTTTCTAAGAGCCCACCAGATAATGGAGCGGGGGACTCTGTCGAAGGCTTTCTCCAAGTCGACAAAAGCTAAGTAGAGTGGTTTACCTTTAGCTAGGTACTTCTCCTGTAGTTGTCGTACTATGAAAAGAGCGTCTGTGGTACTTTTGCCTGACACAAAACCGAACTGCATATCATCTAGGTCAATTCTCTCTCTGATTAGTTGCGCTATTACTTTTTCCGTGACCTTCATGACCTGGTCGATTAATTTAATGCCTCTATAGTTACTCCTATCTAGGGCGTCTCCTTTACCCTTATAACAGTTAACGATGATGCTGCTATGGCAGTCCTTCGGAACAACCCCATTCTGTACGACTTGGTTAACTATGCGGGTGACCATGGTGTGTCCCACCGTGCCAGATGCCTTCAGCATCTCAGCAACTAATTCCGAAGGCCCAGCCACCTTACCCGTCTTCATATCCTTGATTGCCTTACTTATTATACTCCCCTCGACTAACACTATATATATATATATATATATATATATATATATATATATATATATATACTATATATACTATATATATATACTATATATATATATATATATATATATATACTATATATATATACTATATATATATATATACTATATATATATATATACTATATATATATATACTATATATATTTATACTATATATATATATAGTATATATATATATAGTATATATATACTATATATATATATATATACATATATATATATATATATATATATATATATATATATATATATATATATATATTATATATATATATTATATATATATATACTATATATATATATATATATATATATATAGTATATATATATATATATATATCCTATATAGTATATATACTATATAGTATATATATATACTATATAGTATATATACTATATAGTATATATACTATATAGTATATATACTATATAGTTTAGTATATATACTATATATACTATATATACTATATATACTATATACTATATAGTATATAGACTATATAGTATATATATATATATATATATATATATATAGTATATATATATATATAGTATATACTATAGAGTATATATACTATATAGTATATACTATATAGTATATGTACTATATAGTTTAGTATATATACTATATACTATATATACTATATACTATATAGTATATATACTATATAGTATATATATATATATATATATATACGCAGACTAGAGAGGAACGAAGCTTGCATGCTCCGCTGGATGTGTAACAGTAATATACGTGAACGGCAAAGCATAAACGAACTAAGGAAAAAATTAGAGATAAGAGGGATCAGATGTTGTTTACTCGAGAGAAGGCTACGTTGGTATGGACACGTGATGCGCATGAAAGTCGATAGCTGTATAACAAAGTGCAGGGCAATAAAGATAGACGGTAGCCACGGAATAGGCAGACCTAGAAAAACCTGGGATGAGCTGATAAACTCCGACCTCACACACTTACACCTCTCCAAGACAATGTCACTGGACCGAGACCTTTGGCGGTACTCAGTAACAGAGTAGACCCGCCTTGCCAGTAGGCATCTCTAACAAAATACACCCCGTCCCGCCACCACCCCCACCCCATCCACACCACCCGTTCTATGTAAAGTTATGTTGGTGCCGCGCCATCCAGGCCGAAACAAATGAGATCGTGTAGGTGTCACGACAAAAAAACACACAGTCCACGCTGTAATGTGGCCGTGTAGGCAACACGGTAAAAACCTCCCAGACCCACACTATAAATGTGGTTGGTGTTAGGAAGGGCATCCAACTGTAGAAAACCTGCCAGACAGTCCTATGCGAGCAAGACAATCACTCTTGCCTCAAGTGGGAGTACCCCCGTCCAAACCCATGCAAGCGTGGAACACGGACGTTAAACGGATGATGATGATGATGATATAGTATATATATATATATATATATATATATACTATATATATATATATACGATATATATATATATAATATATATATATATATATATATACTATATATATCATCATCATCATCATCATCAACGTTTAACGTCCGTGTTCCACGCTTGCATCGGTTTGGACGGGGGTAGTCCCACTTGAGGCAAGAGTGATTGTCTTGCTCGCATAGGACTGTCTGGCAGGTTTTCTACAGTTGGATGCCCTTCCTAACACCAACCACATTTACAGTGTGGGTCTGGGAGGTTTTTACCGTGTTGCCTTCACGGCCACATTACAGCGTGGACTGTGTGTTTTTTTGTCGTGACACCTACACGATCTCATTTGTTTCGGCCTCGATGGCGCGGCACGAACATAACTTTACATAGAACGGGGTGGTGTGGATGGGGTGGGGGTGGTGGTGGTAGGATATATATATATATACTATGTATATATATATACTATATATATATACTATATATATATATATACTATATATATATATATATATATATACTATGTATATATATATATATATATACTATATATATATATACTGTATATATATATATATATATATACTATATATATATATATATATATACTATATATATATATACTGTATATATATATATATATATATACTATATATATATATATATATATACTATATATATATATACTATATAGTATATAGGCCGAAATAAATGAGATCGTGTAGATGTCACGACAAAAAAACACACAGTTCACGCTGTAATGTGGCCGTGTAGGCAACACGGTAAAAACCTCCCAGACCCACACTGTAAATGTGGTTGGTGTTAGGAAGGGCATCCAGCTGTAGAAAACCTGCCAGACAGTTCTATGTGAGCAAGACAATCACTCTTGCCTCAAGTGGGAAAACCCCCGTCGATACCCATGCAAGCGTGGAACACGGACGTTAAACGTTGATGATAATATATATAGTATATATATATATATATATAGTATATATATATATATATAGTATATATATATATATAGTATATATATATAGTATATATATATATATAGTATATATATATAGTATATATATAGTATATATATATATATATATATATATATATATATATAGTATATATATATATATATATATATATATATAGTATATATATATATATATATAGTATATATATATATATATATATATATATATATAGTATATATATATAGTATATATATAGTATATATATATATATATAGTATATATATATAGTATATATATATATAGTATATATATATATAGTATATATATATAGTATATATATATATATATAGTATATATATATATAGTAATATATATAGTATATATATATAGTATATATATATATATATAGTATATATATATATAGTATATATATATAGTATAATAGACGGTAGCCACGGAATAGGCAGACCTAGAAAAACCTGGGACGAGCTGATAAACTCCGACCTCACACACTTACACCTCTCCAAGACAATGTCACTGGACCGAGACCTAGGCGGTACTCAGTAACAGAGAAGACCCGCCTTACCTAAATACATAGTAAAACCTACTACAGCCAGTAGCCATCTAAGAAAATACCCCCCCCCCCCCGCTCCCCCGTCCTCCTCCCCCGTCCCACCACCCCCAAGCCATCCACGCCACCCCGTTCTATGTAAAGTTGTGTTGGTGCCACACCATCCAGGCCGAAACAAATGAGATCGTGTAGGTGTCACGACAAAAAAACACACAGTCCACGCTGTAATGTGGCCGTGTAGGCAACACGGTAAAAACCTCCCAGACCCACACTGTAAATGTGGTTGGTGTTAGGAAGGGCATCCAACTGTAGAAAACCTGCCAGACAGTCCTATGCGAGCAAGACAATCACTCTTGCCTCAAGTGGGACTACCCCCGTCCAAACCCATGCAAGCGTGGAACACGGACGTTAAACGGTGATGATGATGATGATGATGATGATATATATATATAGTATATATAAATATAGTATATATATATAGTATATATATATGTATATATAGTATATATACATATAGTATATATATATATATACTATATAGTATATATATATATATATACTATATAGTATATATATAGTATATATATATATAGTATATATATATATATATATATATAGTATATATATATATAGTATATATATATATATATAGTATATATATATAGTATATATATATATACTATATATATATACTATATATATATATATAGTATATATATATATACTATATATATATACTATATATATATACTATATATATATATATTTATACTATATATATATATACTATATATATATACTATATATATATATATTTATACTATATATATATATACTATATATATATACTATATATATATATACTATATATATATATATACTATATATATACTATATATATATATATATATATATATATATACTATATATACTATATATATATACTATATATATATATATATATATATATATATATATATATATATATATATACTATATATATATACTATATATATATACTATATATATATATATATATATATACTATATATATATATATATATATATATATACTATATATATATACTATATATATATATATATATATACTATATATATATATAGACTATATATATATATATACTATATATATATATATATATAGACTATATATATATATATACTAAGGTAGCATATACTGAGTATGAAAATAGACCTAGAAGAAATAGATCCCGTCGCATTTGTTGGTTTAACCCACCATATAATATGGAGGTGGCCACACCATTAGCTAAGATCTTTCTTTCCCTTATTACGAAGCATTTTCCCCCTACACATAAATATAGTAAAATTTTTAATAGAAATACTATTAAAATTTCTTACTCTACGACTCCTAACCTTGCACATAACATCACAGCTTCAAATTTAGCTAAACTACCTAGCCGTAGGAACACGTGCAACCCTGTAGTTAGTACTAACTGTAATTGTAGGAATCGGGCTGATTGCCCCCTATCCGGGAAATGCCTCTCTAGTAACATTGTCTACAAATGTAAGGTTGTAACACCCACGTCCCGTAGGGCCTACATAGGGTTAACCGCCAATAGTTTCAAGCAGCGTCTTTACATGCATACCCATTCTTTTCGTTACCCTCTTAGAAGGAATATGACGTCACTTTCAGCTTATATCTGGAGTCTAAAAGACAACCACACCCAATATAAGTTACACTGGGAGATCCTAGCTAGGGCTAGATCGTATAACGGAAATAAAAGACCATGTGACCTCTGCACCGCTGAGGCCCTGGAAATACTCTACGCCACAGACCACATCTTAAACAAAAAATCTGAGGCAATTTCGGCTCTTAAACATAAATTGCTCAAAACTTTCCTGTATTACAGCCCCACGTTATATCCTAACGGATAGCACAATCTATACGTGGATATTTTACGTCTTGATGTGGGAGCTAAGTATATGTTTGTTTATTCCTTTACTTATTTGCATAGGTAAGTATATATTACCCGTATGTTTTGTGAAGGTATGTATACCTTCTCGTACGTATATTTGACTGTTATGGCGTATCATTTTTACATATTCTGGTATTTAGGGTTTGGCTATGTGTATACGGGAGTTTTGCGTCTGCGTGAATATGCAGGTTCGTACGTATGGTGTGTGTGTGTATATGTGTACTTCTTGTTTTAGTTGACTTATGTCTCCGAACATTCGTGTATTTATATGTAGGTATGCGTGTGCGCTTGTTATATACATATTTATTTACTTATATACGTTTATATAATTATCTTTTATTTGTACACAAGCATACACACACACACATATTTATATGTGCGTGGT
>OZ024740.1:292422818-292515318 GCA_964016885.1 Eledone cirrhosa
AACAGATTAAAGTTTAAGCAAAGAATCGCTGCTTTCACCCTTAACGGGATCTTCTGAGTTTCAGAAGATCCCGTTAAGGGTGAAAACAACGATTCTTTGCTTAAACTTTAATCTATTATTTTAATAAATATTTGCTCTACGGTTCTTATATATTTGATATATATTTTCCTTATCGAGCCCTCTTTGGATTTTAGTCTTCAATTTTATTATTATTACTATATATATATATATACACTATATATATACTATATATACATATATACATATATATATATACTATATATACATATATATATATATATACATATATACATATGTATATATACATATATACATAGACCCAGAAAAACCTGGGACGACCTGATAAATTCCGACCTCACACACTTACACCTCTCCAAGACAATGTTACTGGACCGAGATCTTTCACGACAAAAAAACACACAGTCCACGCTGTAATGTGGCCGTGTAGGTAACACGGTAAAAATCTCCCAGTCCACACTGTAAACGTGGTTGGTGTTAGGAAGGGCATCCAGCCATAGAAAACCTGCCAGACAGTCCTATGCGAGCGAGACAACCACTCTTGCCTCAAGTGGGAAAACTCCCATCCAAACCCATGCAAGCGTGGAAGATGGACGTTATACGATGATGATGATGATATATATACATATAAACATATATATATACAGACATATATATGTATATATATATATAGACATATATATGTATATATATATATATAGACATATATGTATATATATATATATATATATATATATACATATCTATATATATATATACATATATATGTATATATATATATATACATATCTATATATATAAAACTGAGGATGTCTGTGTGTGTGTATGTGAGTTTGAATCCCTAAAACTCAAGAAGCACCCAACCGACTGTTGCACGGGATAAGGTATTTTGGAACACGGGCCGCCAACAGACCTAATCGTGGAAAAAATGCATACCTGGACAATATGTAAAGAAAATAAACCGAATACTCTGATGGCTGGATAATCTGAGATTTTCCTCGATGAAGCAGGAAAAAGGCAAGTTTTCACCTAATGCGAGCCCTAGGGGATCAAGAACATGAATTTGTTTTATGTGCATAATATACCTTGAAATTTCGGGAAAATCGGCTAGACGTAACGCCTCAAAAGATCCCTAAAAAGCTGAAAAAAAATGAAGTTTTTCACCTAATGTGGGCCCTAGGCCATAAAAAAGTTGGATTTTCTTTGCTCACAGTATTAAGAAGAGACTGACTAATACATAGTTACAATTTCAAGGAAATCGGTCTGAGGTAACGCCTCAAAAAACCCCTAAAAAGCTGGAAAAAACGCAGTAGGGGATCAAAAAGTTGAATTTTTTATGTGCATAACACTCTCTGAAATATAAGTAATACACATGTAATGTTTGAAAAAGATTGGTTGGGTACTTCTCGGGTTTCACACACACATACACACATACATACATCCTTCCTCAGTTTTATATATATACATATATAGATTAAAATAACAGATTAAAGTTTAGGCAAAGAATCGTTGCTTTCACCCTTAACGGGATCTTCTGAAACTAAAAACATCAATCTGTGAACGCAGAAGTAAATATTTCGAAAAACGTTGCAACCGAAGGAAAACAGGAAGACGATACTTTGGTTCGTGAAGACGTTCCCTGACAATGAACGGATAATAGCGAACATAATACGTCATCAATGTTCGTCAGAATGTCGTAATGCAGACAGCCAGGCATACAGACAGATATTATAAGAGCGAGACGGAGATGGATCACCGGTGCCTAACACACCTTTAACAACAGAAAATTGAAAAATAAAAGCTGCAGTTAATATCTTTAGATCGCAAGGAATATATAAATGCAAGTTTGAAGTGGACTTGTATAGACTTTGCAAAAATGAGGACACACACACAGACAACATCAGTTTTATATATATAGACTAGCAGAAAACCACCCGGTGTGCGGTTTTCTGCTAGCAAATCTAGTGTATATACTGATATTGTTGAGATTTGGATGAGAAATGTTTTCGGCACCACATGTTCACCGTCTCTCGGTGTGTCTTTTATGCATGTATAAATATATATGTTATCTATACGGTGAAATCTTTGAAATAAATATATGTTAAAACGAAAAAGGAGAAAATAAATAACCGGCGGTTAGAAAAAAATATTCCTATGAAATTTTAATCATACCATTAGGTGTGAATAAGGAAATATTTTTTTATTGTCAAAACAAATGTTCAAAAGTTAAACTTCAATTTTTTGAATTATTTCCAATTTTTTCATGAAATTGAACACTGGACATTGGCTGCTGGAAATGGAAATTAAATCGTATTTAATTGTATTTAAATTGCTAACCTTATTTTATTATTTATATATTTTCAATAAGAACTAAAAAAAAACAACAAAAAAAATTGAAGAAAAAAATTGAACAAATCAAACGTAGGTTATGGAACTGCGCAATCTGATTAATAAATTACCTCATCAGCAGCAACCTTCTTCAAATGGTCCTTATTATCAGCAGCAATAACCACAAATTCAATGGCAACCTTCTTCAAACCACAAATTCAATGGCAACCTTCTTCGCATGGTGTCGAGTCAGAACCGCCTCGAACTGGTTACTTCTGGCTTGTGCAAGGTGTCTCTATAGCAACCAGCAATTCCCTCGGGCCTCAGTGACCAAAGTCAGTGGAGAGGGGAAGGTAATATTTCTGTAGCACGTGTTTTAGCGGCTATTCACTCTCTCTCTTTCCCTCTCTCCCTCCCGCTATCCCCCTCTCGTAGTCTGTCTCTTTCTTTCACTCTCACTCTCTCTCTACGCACGTGTTTCCACTGTTGGACAGACAGACAGTGAAATTGCTGGTTATATATATAAGTAGATATATATCATCATCATCATTTTACGTCCTCTTTTCCCTGCTTGCAATGGTGGGACGGGTCCTATTCAACACAGCGTCTCTCCACTTGTCACGGTCCTTTGTCATCTCCACCGTGAGCTTATCATATAAGTTTGTTTTCAGGTGTATCATTTAATTTAACTTGGCCAGTCAAGAAATCAAGAAATCCTCAAAAATACTATAACATTATACAGTTTTGAATTAGAGTGAATTAAAAAGAATATAGAATTATCATTTAACCCTTTCAATATGCAAACGTTTTGTTTTACTTAGCTCAATAACTAATTTATATATTCAGTCATGTATCAAGCTGTTATTTATAACTTTCTTTATAATTTATAATTTTCTTGAATAATATTATCATTGAAGGTTTTGACGGATATAGCTATTTATAAGGTGTTTGTCACATGCATTCACATGCACACTGTAAAATAAGTGCTAATGCCATGATAAAATGTTTACAGTTCATACTGTGAAATAGTTGACTTTAGGAAGGCATCTAGCCCCATACAACGATGCCAAAATGGAATGTATGAGCAAGGCATGGTCACCCAACTTCTCTAACCTCAGAACATGACAACACAACTAATCCATGCAAGCATGGAAAATAAATGTAAAACTATATATATATATATATAAATATATATATAAGCATCCTTCCAACACTAATAAAATTCTGTTGCTGATGAATTTTTGATCGAAAATTCCATAAAGAGGTTGAATTTTCCCATGATACATTACCTTCACTGGCAGTAGGAACTTTATAATTCTGGCTCTTAATTTTTCATGTCAGGTTCTTACAACTCTTGTCTAGTTTCTTAGCATAAATTTCAGATTTCTTTTGACTGGAACAAGTCCACAGAAATTTCTAGTTGTAAATCTAGCTATAGGTTGTCTAGTTCTAGGCCTGCCAACACTACTCCACATCCTCTAATGAATCTCATGTTCAATCAAACACTGAAGAGTAAGATTCTTTTCATAAATGTTTGGGTTCTTGTACAGAATGTACTCACACAACACCTACTATTTATCTAATATTCCAAAGGTATTCTTTTGGCAGAATAAGGGTTAGTCTTGTCTAAAGAACCTATTATACCGTTTCTAGAAGTGTCCTCCTCAACACTGTGTTGACTTTACCATAATGTCATATTGTCATATTGCCAAACCTCTAGTGCAGAATGAATTCATTTCCTGTCCATCCAACTTATTGCCACCTGTTGCTCTTCTCTATACAAATCAATCATCTTTTATTTCTGAGTAGGGTCTTTAAATGGATTACTTTGAACTGTCCCAGTTACAGATATTTTTTCCCAACAGTTTCCCCAACAATTGACCATTTATATAATGTTTACAACTTGGTGATGGTTTTTACTATCATGATTCTCCATCAAATTGTTGCACACACCAAAGGGTTGACCTTGGATGGAGACTTACATGCCAGCTAGTACAACGTGCCCTACATATATTGTTTGTGAATTGACCAATACATCTTCCCTCTAATGCAACAATGGTTTCATTATTAGATGTATTTTGTTGATGTCTAACATTTCTTGCCTAAATAGTATTAAGCATTAAGTACAGAATGATAGTAAAAACCATCACCAAGTTGTAAAAAGAAAATAAATAGAAATCTCCAGTACTAGTCAGGAAAAGAGCCTACCAAAAGATTACACTGTTACAGTGCCAACAGAAGTTCACATTGACTCTAATTGACGTTTTCATCAAATTTCTTTTAGTTCAAGGGGCTTATCTTCTCAATTTGGAAAACTTTCTCAATTACCAACAACAAAATTTGTATCATTATCAGAATTGATATTTCTACATAGATGTTGAGACAACAAGGTTACCATATTAATGACTGACCAGTCATGTGTATTTTACATAGAAGTATAACGGCGGCGAAGATTCGAAACCGAATCTGAGCTTTCCTGCCTCTGGGACAAGCCGTGGCAAGTTGTTTACGCTCAAGAGAGGCTAAACACAGGTCAGAGGTGTTTACGCCTGACAGAAAATAGGTCAGAGGATATATCCATCTTTCTGACTTGTTTACCCTTGGGAGACTAACCAAAGTTCAGAGGATATATCTATCCTTCTAACTTCAACTCTTATAAATACAGGGGTTGTTTACGCCCCGACAGAAAAGAAGTGATATACAGACAAGACAAGTCGCATTTACAAGCTCTCGTCACGAAAAACAAGTCTGTCACTTATTCTCACCTTCCTGGCTGATCGCTGACTCCTGCAATACAAACAAGCAAATATACTGATACGCACACACACATTCATAGTGAGTTCACACTGTTTGTATTTTCACATGCACCATTTCTACATATTGTATCTTTCGGATACAGTTCAAATTATATTATAATCGTATTCTGTGATACTTGAATTTATGTGGCTCGAAGAACCACCAAATTATTGTATGAATATTTTGTGTTATTGATTTTATCATTCAATATTCAAATTGAATATTGTTATAATAAAATAAACTTTGTAACAACACAACCCTGGTATTTTTCTTTACATCGAAACCACCATACCAACAGTTACATCCATCCACTTATCGTTACAACCACACAACTATTCCCGTTACAACTGGTGACCCCGTAAAACAGACACACAACTTCTGATTATCCACTACAAACGATGTCTCTAGCACACGACGATTCATCTACGGTAGAAATGGCAGTCAGGGCGGCATTTACATTAAGAATTCCACCATTCTGGGTGCACGATCCAACACTGTGGTTCGTGCACATCGAAGCGCAGTTTGCATCGAATCGGATCGTTAGCGAGGCATCCCGTCTCACACATGTCATCGGTTCGATGTCTCCGGAGATTATGAATGAGGTTCGAGACCTCATTTTAGCACCACCCGGCTCTGTGTCATATGACACATTTAAAAGAACATTAGTTAAGCGGACGTCGGAGTCGCAGCAGAAGCGTTTGCACCAGCTCCTCATATCGGAGGAATTAGGAGATAAAAAGCCGACACAACTCCTACGGCGAATGAAGCAGCTCCTGGGAGAACATAAACTCCCGGATGAAATTTTCAAGCAACACTTCCTCCAGCGTTTACCTTCTGCCACACAAGTTGTACTAGCATCCACCAGGGAGTCCACCACCATAGAAGAACTCGCCGAGCTGGCAGATAAGATCATGGAGGTACCACATCCGCACTCAACTTTAGCAAATGTGATGTCAGCCGTGCCTTCCACCAATCCTTTCCTTCAGCCCTCCAGTGCCACAGAGATGCCCAATCTACACCAATTACTGGCACAGCAAGCAACACAGATACAGGCCTTGATGCAACAAATTCAGGCCTTATCACTGGGCAACCCTGCCACACGTTGGTCCAACAGTCGAACTCGCCGATTTGGTGGTCGCTCAAGAAGAGCGCATCTCGGGATTCACCAGAAATGTGTTGGTACCACCAACAATTCGGGAGCCGAGCGCAAAAGTGCAGTCATCCCTGTTCATTTGTCGAATCAGGGAAACGACACAGCCAGAAAATGAATGCGACAGACGTTTCTGGCCCTCATAACCAAAGTCGGCTATTTTTCATTCAGGATCGCATCACAGGCATGCGTTTCCTGGTCAATACCGGTGCTGAAGTGAACATCATCCCCGTTTCCTGCGTTCCTGGAAAAAGGAGAGAGACACCAGCCTGGCTACAAGCGGTGAATCACTCGCATATTCATACCTACGGAGAACAGTTCCTGACACTAAATTTGGGACTACGCCGCATTTTCCATTGGGTATTCGTTGTGGCTAAGCTGCCGAACCCTATTTTAGGAGCTGACTTTCTTCGGCACTTCTCACTGCTAGTGGACCTGAAAAACCAACGACTCGTTGACAACTCCACTGGTCTCGCTGTGCCCGGCATAGCCGCTAGGACAGCCACAGTCAGTCCAGTCATTTCACGATCGACAACAACAAACACATCATCAACAAATACCCAGACGTAGCTCGACCACTATTCAACGCATGCCCTGTAAAACATGACGTCACACACCACATAAAAACAGACGGCCCACCTGTCGCTGCACGACCTAGAAGGCTACCACCAGACCGGCTGAAGTCCGTCAAACAAGAATTTCAGCACATGCTGGATCTGGGCATCATACGTCCGTCCAGCAGCAACTGGTCCTCAACCATACACTGTGTACCCAAGAAGTCGTCGAACGACTGGCGAATTTGTGGCGACTACCGTGCACTGAACAACTGCACCATTCCTGACTCTTATCCAGTGCCTCATCTACAGGACTTCTCTAGCTCGCTGCATGGGGCTCGCATATTTTCGAAGATCGATCTTTTGCAAGCTTACAATCAGATACCCGTTGAGCCCGCAGATATTCCTAAGACCGCTGTCACAGCACCCTTTGGAATGTTCGAATTTCTGCGTATGCCTTTCGGTTTGCGAAATGCAGCGCAGACATTCCAGCGATTCATCGATACAGTCACCAGAGGTCTACCTTTTGTATACCAATACATTGACGACTTACTGGTGGCCAGCAGCTCCGATGAAGTACATGAGAAACACCTGGATCTCCTATTCACACGTTTGCATGAATACGGAATTGTTATCAACCCCAGCAAATGTGAGTTCGGAATTGCGTCCCTTCATTTTCTGGGACATATTATTGACAAAGGTGGTATTCGCCCACTTAAGGAGAAAGTCAAATCCATCATTGACTTTCCACAACCTACATCTCTCCGCAAACTGCGAGAATTCTTTGGCCTGGTTAACTTCTACAGAAGATTTATACCCCACTGTGCAGAGACAGCCTAACCACTCACAGATTTGCTGCGGCAGTGTACAACCAAAAACGCAAATATCAATCTCAGCGAAAAAGAATGTACCGCTTTCGCTGAGTTGAAGAAAATGTTGTCCGAGGCTACAATGCTGAGTTACCCCAAACCTGACGCCCCAATGTGTTTATTGACTGATGCATCCGATTTCGGAGTTGGAGGTGTGCTTCAACAACTCTCTGGCGATATTTGGCGACCTGTATCTTTTTTCTCTAAGCGATTAAAACCCGCCGAAACTAAGTACAGTACATTCAGTCGTGAATTATTGGCAGCATACCTTGCTGTCAAGCATTTTCGACACATGCTAGAAGGTCGTGTGTTCTCTATATACACCGACCACAAACTACTAGTGTACGCGTTCAATGCCAAGCCTGACCGACACTCACCCAGGGAGGTCCGACATCTGGACTTCATTTCTCAGTACACTACTGATATTCGGTACATTAAGGGTGCCACCAACTCAGCAGCTGATGCCCTATCGCACATGGAGCTTAACACAATCCACACCACTGCCACTATCGACCTCCAGAAGATTGCAGCGGATCAACAGAATGACGAGGAACTGCTGCAACTCCGGAAATCATCCTTGAAATTGCAGGAATGCCCACTGCCCTCTTCTTCGGGTTATATTTGGTGCAATATCTCCACAGGCCACGAGCGCCCATACGTGCCCCGGCAACATCGACGCGACGTTTTCTCGGCACTGCATTCTCTGGCACATCCTGGCGTCCGCGCCACGCAGAAACTGATGGTTGCCCGCTTTGTGTGGCCCAACATCAACAAGGACACCCGCGAATGGGCTAGGAACTGTATCGCGTGCTAGAAGGCAAAAATTCACCGGCACATCAAAGCCCCGATCAGTTCTTTCGCAACACCTGATGCACGGTTCCAGCATGTGCATATAGACATCGTTGGACCTTTGCCTCCTTCTCACAACTACACTCATCTTCTCACCTGTGTCGACCGATTTTCTCGCTGGCCAGAAGCTTTTCCCCTGACGGATATTACTGCGGAAACTTTCGCCAAAACGCTAGTGTTTCACTGGGTTTCGCGTTTCGGCACACCCGCGACCATCACTACGGATAGAGGACGTCAGTTCGATTCGCACCTATTTACCGAGCTGACTCGTCTCCTCGAGTGCAAACACATCCGTACAACAGCGTATCACCCTGCCGCTAATGGCATGGTAGAATGCTTCCACCGCCAGCTAAAAGCATCTATCAAGGCTTACAAGGACTCCACTAACTGGTTCAAATACCTGCCACTCATTCTTCTTGGTATTCGTTCCACTGTTAAGGAGGGAGTCGGACATTCTCCGGCTGAAATGGTGTATGGCACCGTACTCACTCTACCCGGACAAACGATCGCTCCTGTTTCGCCACAAGAACTCCAGATCCAACAAAATATGTGCACCGTTTACGGTCATCGATGTCGCATCTGTCTCCTTCAACCCCTAAACAGCAGCATGTTACTTCACACATACCAAAAGACATCGATACATGGACGCATGTTTTCGTTAGAAATGACGGTATTCCATCGCAACTTCATCTGCCGTATTCCGGGCCCTATAAGGTGATACAGAAACGCCCCAAGCATTTTGTCCTCGACTTGAACGAGATACGAAATACCATCTTCATTGATCGTTTAAAAAAAGCGTTTATAGAACAGGAATTGCCACCAGTACCCACCGTTTCTCCAGCAGACTCACCAACAACTTTGCCCGACACAAACACGACAAATTCTGCACAACCCCGACACACCAAATCTGGAAGAACAGTCCGATGGCCTACGCGATACGTACAAGTTTATCGGGTAAGTACAAATTTTGCAACTGGTTGACATTTCGGCTAATTTGTACATTTCAATGAATCGGCCAATTTCTGTGGTCATGAACTATTGCTACACACATATCAATTAACTCTGTGCATCACACACATAAAAAGAACAGACAAAAGAACATTTTTCCGTTTCTATGAAATGAACGAACTTTTAATCAACAAACTTTTCGTACGAACATTTTCAATTTTATGTAACATCACAGTACATTTTCCTGCATGTAAATTTCTTTTGCTTTGCATGTTTTCTTTCATTTCTCCTGTTTGTAAATGACTTTCATGTGTTTTTTTTTTTTTTACTGATTTTCTTCAACAACACACCTAGTCATACCTATCTTCATTTCACATGCACCTAGATCGTTCAATCTTAGCTTTCTCACTGGAAGGGGGGTACTATAACGGCGGCGAAGATTCGAAACCGAATCTGTGCTTTCTCACCTCTGGGACAAGCCATGGTAAGTTGTTTACGCTCAAGAGACTAACCCCTTGGGAGAGGCTAAACACAGGTCAGAGGTGTTTACGCTTGACAGAAAATAGGTCAGAGGATAAATTCATCTTTCTGACTTGTTTACGCTTGGCAAACTAATCCCTTGGGTGACTAACCAAAGTTCAGAGGATATATCTATCCTTCTAACTTCAACTCTTATAAATACAGGGGTTGTTTACGCCCCGACAGAAAAGAAGTGATATACAGACAAGACAAGTCGCATTTACAAGCTCTCGTCACGAAAAACAAGTCTGTCACTTATTCTCACCTTCCTGGCTGATCGCTGACTCCTACTGCAATACAAACAAGCAAATATACTGATACGCACACGCATTCATAGTGAGTTCACACTGTTTGTATTTTCACATGCACCATTTCTACATATTGTATCTTTCGGATACAGTTCAAATTATATTATAATCGTATTCTGTGATACTTGAATTTATGTGGCTCGAAGAGCCACCAAATTATTGTATGAATATTTTGTGTTATTGATTTTATCATTCAATATTCAAATTGAATATTGTTATAATAAAATAAACTTTGTAACAACACAACCCTGGTATTTTTCTTTACATCGAAACCACCATACCAACAGTTACATCCATCCACTTATCGTTACAACCACACAACTATTCCCGTTACAGAAGGTTGCACATTAACTTCAGGATCTGACATTTTTGCCTTCAGTTTAACTATCTAAAATTAGATTCATTTAAAATATTTGATTTACCTGGGTATAATTTGTACAGATTTGACAGCTTTTGAGAAGTTCTATTGAAAGTACTGGAGACTACTATTTTAAATATCCAATTCTAAGAAATCAATAGTCCTCAACATAATCCAAATCCCTATTGAAATTTGGTTTACGGTAAAACATTTCTAGTTGTGGTAGTGGTTGCTTCTAGTTGCAGTATTGGCCACTATTGTATGATGGCACTAGACATCTCCAATGTTTACTACAAAAAATGTCATTTTCACCAGGATGTATAAAGAAAATGTGACAATGTGGTAGTAGATAAATATGTTACAGTGACAGTTAGTCATCAGATGATATGTGTCACTCTGGCATCTTTTATGCTTATTTTATGTATTACAATATAAACATTGTTCACATTTTTCATTGTGTGGAGTTATCTAGAAAATTAGAGGACTTCAAAAGTTTGTGAGAAAAAATTCTTAACCTTATGAATACCTCCCCATTTGAGAATACCAATGATTCTATGATATAAAATCTTTCATTTTACATTGTCTATATTTAAATTGAAACCTTCTTTCAAAATTTTATATAAGAAACTTTGTTCCAAATACTAATTTAATGAGAAATTTAAGTAACAAGCAGGGAAAAGTAGATGTAAAATGACGATGATGATGATGATCCCAAACCTCCGCTTACCGAGTGGGGTGAAACTTGTCAAATCAGATCAAGGAAAGAATGTTTCCATTGGGATTAGTTTCCTAAATCCATCTAAATTTTAGATTAATTTCAAAATTATTTGAAACATGAGCAATGTTTTTTCATTAGAAATATGGTAATGAAAGAGTTAATGTAAAACCAGCATATATAAAACAATAAATATGGTAGTGTGTGTGTGTGTGTGTGTGTGTGTGTGTGTGTGTGTGTGTGTGTGTGTGTGTGTGTGTGTGTGTGTGTGTTCGTGTTCCATTGGTGAAACTAATTTTGTTTTACTTTTTAGGTGCCTTTCCTTCATTGAAGATTATATGAGAAACTATGTAATGCCATTTTATGGTAACACTCACACAACAACGAGCATTAATTCCCGCCAAACTACCAGCTTCAGGGATAATGCCAGGTCAGTGTTTTTTTAATGTGGAGTTTTATTATTTAGAGTAACACTTTGGAAGAGGGATTTGAATATAGGGCAAAATGATTGAGTCAATATTTCATAAAATTGTAGGAATCTCAAACATGAAAATAGCTCTAAGATCGTAGCAAAGAGTGGATTTGAAAATAGCTGTAATGATCATAGCAAAGAGTGGATTTGAACAAAATCTCTTAATGAATGGGAGAGAGGGTGAGGAATGAGTGATGGAACATATACACGCCCTGGTCTTCCACCTGATGTTCGCCCAAAGTTGCGTGCTGCAGCTTCCTTAAACCGCAGCTTGGCAGAACATGAAAGCTTCAGCCTACGAGATGATGGGCAGATATGGAAGTTTGTTAAGGCTGGCAAAACATGGAAAAGAGATACCAGCTGGTTTGAAAACACTGTACCCACAACAACTGACAATAAAGAAACTGAAAAAACTCTGGGAAACTAAATCAGAACAACCTGCACATAATCATATACTGGAATCAAGGTACAAATTGTTGTCCTTGAATGCACGTAGTCTATGCAATAAGATTAATCTTTTTGACTTCTACGTCAAAAGTATCAACCCTGACTTCATTACAGTCACGGAAACTGTGATATACGTATGACCATGTCAACACTGCTACTTGGAGTCGTTTACCGTCCCCAAAATTACCATCAGGACACTCAACTTTGTGATATCCTCAGAGCTGCTGCCAGGAAGACAGCCACTTATGTTTTCATTGCAGGAGACTTCAATCACCCTGAGATTGACTGGGAAACCTTTCGTTGGCCGCCAAGTGCAAATGACTTCCTTGAGCTAGTGCTGGACTCGAGTTGGTCCCAAGTGAACAAGAGGTGACACCACTTTGGACCTACTCTTCACCACTACTCCTGAAACGGTCATTAGTGTTACTGCTGAGGAACCTTTAGGTGACTCTGATCATGCTATGATCATTGCCAATCTATCCCTCATGGGCAGTAACAAGAACCACAACCATCTCCAAACTGCTCACTTTGACTGGAATAAAGCAGACTGGAACTGTTACTGCACCGAGTCGCAACGGCCAAACTGGCTTGAGTTCTACGACTCTGGAGATGTCAACACTGTACTCCAGAACATCCTGAGCTCAACATGGACAGCATGTGCAGCATCGGTGCCACGTAAGTGGAAAAAACATCCCAAAAGTGCAATTTGGGAGACTGCAGCAGTCCGTCTTGCCAGAAAAGAACGGTGTAATGCTGAACGTGAGTACAAACTTCACAAATCAGACATTAATAGAAATAGATCATCCAACCACCTCAAACAGGTGACAAAAAAGGCAGTGCTTCAATTTGAGCAGCGCATAGCAACCAGCCCTGACACTAAGGTGTCTGGAAGTATGTTTACTCAAAGCAGAGGCCTCACTCTCCAGTTGGTCCTCTTCACAATCCCCACACAAGCCAGGTTACTGACGACCCCAAGGAATGTGCAGAGCTCATTGATGAATGCTATGCAGGCATTTTCACTATTGAAGACCAGAGTGTACCATCTCCACCACCTATGACACCGGACTCATTACAACCATGGAATTTACACCTGCAATGCTGCGACGTCACCTAAAAAATAAATGCAACCATGCCTCTCCTGGTCTTGATGGTGTTACGTACCTGCTTCTTAAACGTGGTGGGTATTTCCTTCTGCACCAGCTATCATGCTTCTTCCAATTCTGTCTGAACAACAGTGCTATTCCAGAACAGTGGAAAACTGCCAGTGTCATTCCTCTGTTCAAAAAGGGTGACCGCACATCACCTGTGAACTATCGTCCAGTCAGTCTTACTAGTTGCATTGCCAAACTGATGGAATCCTGTGTCATAGAAACACTTTGGAACTTCTGGAGCTCTCACAGTCTTATCCGGCCCTCGCAATTTGGATTTATCCCCAACTCCAGCTGCTGTGATCAACTTATCGAGTTTTTTGAGGACATCACCCGGATCACTGATGGCGGCTCATGGGTGGATGTTGTTTACCTTGACTTTGCGAAAGCCTTCAATTCTGTGCCACACAAAAGGCTTATGGCAAAACTCTCTGCAATGGGTGTGAAGGATGATCTTTTTAACTGGCTGAAGTCCTTCATTCTCAGTCGAAGAGAGGTAGTCACGGTTCTGGGACAGCATTCCTCACCATATGAGATGTCATCTGGTGTACCACAGGGATCTGTTCTTGGCCCCCTTTTGTTTGTGGCATATATTAATGACATAGATGCCAACTTAAAGAATGCCACGGTACTAAAGTACGCAGATGACATCAAGCTATACCTTGAGATAAAAAGGACAGATCCTGAACACTATAGATCTTGCTTGCAGTCTGACCTGGACACAATGCAACAATGGATCTCAGACTGGCAACACAAGCTAGCTGTGGACAAGTGCACCACCATGCATTTTGGGAGTAAAAACCCAGCGTCCACATACTGCCTCCACAGCACTAATATCAAGAAGTCTTCTTGTGAACGTGACCTGGGCATTACTGTCAGCAGCAATTTGCATTGGATGAAGCACGTCTCTAAAATTGTCAAGAGGGCCGAGGGTGTCTTAGCATCACTCAGCAAGACCTTTGTCAGCCGCTCTCCAGCTATCTATTTAAGGCTGTACATGGCTATGGTGCGGCCACACTTAGAATTTGCATCACCAATCTGGAACCCCTATCTTGCTCAGAACATTGACCGCCTGGAAACTGTTCAAAGACGTGCAACCAAGCGAATACCCTCCATCAGGCATCTACCATACTCTGAGCGCCTTGCTTCCCTGGGCATGGATACATTGAAGCTCCGACGCCTGGCAACTGACTTGGTAAACACCCACAAAATTGTTAACCATCTTGCCAACAACAACCCTGAGTACCTTTTTGATTTCCATGTGTCTAACACACGTGGACATGCCCACAAAGTCAGAAAACAGCACAGTTCCCATGACTTTCGGAAACATTTTTTCACGCTCAGAGTTGCTGAAGCATGGAAAAAACTACCTGCATTGGTTGTTAGCTGTCGAGACACTGCATCCTTTAAGGCCTCCATGCTTCCCGAGATCCGCCAACACTACACCTAATGTTCCCCCTCCATACACATACACACATGTATACCATGACTCATACACTATTCACTTCCCTGACATTTGTGTATTTATTATGTACTATACATACACCTTTGACGAGTTGTAGTGCACCTGAACACTTTACACAATAATTTCATTATTATTATATGTTGGCATGGAGAATTAAGAATGGGATAACAGAAGAGAAAGTTGAAAAACATGAAAGAGCAAACTATAGCTTCCCTCTAGCCACATATAAAATTTCTTTAACCCTGCTATTATCATCATAGCTGGCTGTTTTACAGCTATTTCCACATTTGAGATTCCTACAATTTTACAAAATATTTACTCATTCGATGCTCCAAATGTCATATTCTGTGATTCAGTCAATGTTTTTGTAATAGAAGATACTGAGAATAGTTAAACAAAAGAACAGAAGAACCATCCCAGTACTTTGTGTTAACTTTGGTAATTGTTTTCATTTTGGATCCTGCATTGGTCAAATATACTTTTCATCCTTTCACCAGCTGTTAAATAAGTGCTGTTAATATATGAAAGTTAATTTTCTATTTTATTTAATCTGAGAAGGAAAGACAGTAGCCATAGCTTTTACTGGCCCTTTCAGACTGATAAGATTAGTGTGGATGATGTTTGATGCTAATATCTAACTGTATAAAATATCTAAAGTATATTGTGAAAGTTCCTGGTGGTTGCTGTTCAGGGTTAAAAAGTATTAATGTGAATGAGACATAGTAAAGAGGAGGAAAGGCCTGGGAATCTGATAGAATTAGGCAAAGGTGGAACTACTCAGCTTGCTTACTTATTCAAGTCAGCTTCATTTTAACCTGGTGTGGAGAAACTAGAGGTGGCCCTGCAACATGCCTCGACACTGTTCTGTCCCCAGCAACTTAGTGTATTTTATTTTATTTTAAGTTGGACATCCTGAGTAAGGTGACCAGCAATATGCTTTCACAAAATTTGGTTTCTGTCTCTCTGTTTCTTTGTCCATGTTGTAGGATGTACAGACAGTAGCACTAAATCAAATCTTCCTTGCTTCTTCTAATAGAAAGTCCAATGAACAATAACTGCTTATAAATTACTGTATTTGACTGGTGCTGGTTTGCTTATAAACATGCTGATAACAAGAATGATTTTTAGGCACTGAGTTTGAAAGGCATTCATTTTCTTCTCGAGTATCTTTGTCATGGTGTATGACTTAGTTGCAAAGAGGAGAACTGATACTTTAAAAACTTTGATCTTTAGTAGGATGCTAGCACTCAGCTTCCAAATATTTTTCAGTTTCCAAAAGGCTGTCGAGGCTTTACTACTACTAGTGTTGTACCAATATGTTATAGTATAACTACTACTACTTAAAATAAATATGAGGGCAATAGTGTGAAAATTTGTATTGTAACAATAGTTTTTTAATATATTGAGGTTATTTCTAACTTTATTCTAATTTGTGAACTCTAAATTTTGATGTTAAATTTACACTATCTTTTTGGTTATATATTCAGAAAAAATATAACTAAGAAACTGTCTAAACGGCTGGAAAATCAAAATATATGTATTTGTTTTGACAGAAATATTATCAAGGAATCTGTTAATGCTTCTCAAGAAGATGTTGTTATATTTACTGGAAATGGATGTACAGGTGCTATTCATAAATTAATTAGTTGTCTTAACTTGAAGAATTCCCCTTCACTTGAGAAAACTGTGAGTGACTTTTAATTATTTTATCAACTTTAGAAGGGAGATAACTCATTTTAAACACGGATAAAGGATAAATTGGTGTTTTATAAATTTAAAAAATCTTAAAGTATGGTCGCATTCATTATGTCTGTTAGCTGTGTGAACAGTAATAATGTATAACTAGAAGTTTACATATAGAAGAAATCTAAATAGTATTTCAGTGAAAATATATGCCCTGATATAAATTAGAGGATTGACAATAGATAAATACCTATCCAAAACAGCCGGTGGTAGGTCAGTTAAAAAGACTAGAGGTGGAAGGGAGAACACTTCTGGCCCTTCCAGGCATCTGGGACAGATGTGAAAATGGGCTAAGTTGGGAAAGAGCTACACTAAGACTGGAGACTTCTTACAAATGATTGTAGAAGAGTGGTCTGCTAAAAGCACCAAATGACAAGTTTAAAAAAAAAACGTAATCTGTCTGAAGCACATAAGCTTAGCAGGTTGATATTCTGGTTTTCATCAACATTAAGCTACTGAGTGTACCAGGCTCCCCCCTTGGATAAGACACCAGTCCATTGCAGGGTTTACTCCCAACAACTGCTGGTACTCCTTTTCAGCTGAGTGTACTGGAACAACATGAAATTAAGTGTTTTGCTCAAGAACACAATGTGCAATCCAATTCAGAAATCAAATCTATGGCATTGCCTTTCATCCTTACGGGGTCGATAAAATAAAGTACCAGTAATGCACTGGGTAATTGCTGGCCTTGTGCCAAAAGTAGAAACAATTTTAAGTTGAACATGCTGACCACTAGGTTATGCACCTTCACTAAGGGACAAGTGGGAGTGTTAAATATGGCAGTTGAGACAGTTCAACCCTCACAATCAGGAATTATTCTTCACTGAGCTCACATTATCTACTAAATTTTACTTAGAAGCAATGTTTCCTTCAAGTTTTAATGTTCACTATGGGCAAAAAACGATAAATGTGCATGTTGAATGTAGAAGTATTATTACATTTGTGTGCACACATTGTATACATTTCTTTCGTACACTGGTGGCAAAACGTTTTCATATGTGTACATCTTTGAGGGGGGAAAGTGCACACAAAGCTACAGTAGAAGACATTTGCCTAACTTGTGTAATAGGATCACATCTGAAATCAATTAGGTGCAAAGCCATATCTTCCATGGAGATGGTAGTGTTTATAATATTCAATATGAGTTTATTATAAAGTTTATGAATGTGGTTCTTAGATGTTTGTATTTTTTACTACTAAAGATTTTACTTATTTAAATATGTTGCATTTTTTTGGTTTTTTTGTTTGTTTTTCAGGTAGTTATAATTGGTCCACATGAACACAATTCTAATACATTACCATGGAGGGAATTGGGTGTGACTGTGAGTATTATTTCAATCATTCATGGAGGCACATGGCTTAGTGGTTAGAGCATTGGGCTTGCAATCGAAAGGTTGTGAGTTCAATTCTGAGACCGGGTGATGTGTTGTTTCCTTGAGCAAGACACTTTATTTCACATTGCTCCAGTTTACTCAGCTGTAGAAATGAGATGATAGGGACTGGGATCCATATCATTCCACTGCAAAGTGGTCGTGTAGGTGCCACGGCAAAAAAGCACCCAGCACTCACTGTAAATGAGGTTGGTGTTAGGAAGGGCATCCAGCTGTAGAAATCAAGCCAGCATCAATTCCCGTCCCACCCTTGCAAGCAGGGAAAAGCGGACGTAAAATGAAATGATGATGATGATGATGATTCAATTTAAATTTTTTTCTGAACTTTGATATCTAAGAATGAATCTTCACATTTATTTGTGAATTTTCTATAATATCAAGGCCTAGAAATAACTGAAGAGCTTATAATTTCATAGAAAGATATTTCTTTAAAATTTAGTGTCAATGTTTCAAAGAAAGTTTAACTTAAATAACATTTGTACTGAAAGCTGCTGCCTCCTTTCTGTTGACTGTAACGGTTATACAAATCTTGATTCTTCTCCAGCATATGAATAGTACTTATTCTTCTGGTAAATCATGATTTTGCTTGTCACTTGAAGCTATTTCCTGTCACATATTTTACCAGCTATTTTTGGAATGTAAAAAGTCTTTATTTCTTTCATAACAGTAAAATGTTATTATAGAATAGCCTATCCTGCTAGGAGTGACTGCTGAGTTATCTTGTAAAGATAAAATTGTGCAGTTAAAATAGAAATAATTTATAGAACTTAATTCAGGGAAAGAATTTTGACAAGGGTTTTGTAGTTTCCTGGTGAGCAATTGTTTACTGGTTCCTGTTAGTTGCTTTTTTTCTGAACCTGGTGCTTCATCATCATCATCATCATCATCATCATCATCATCATCGTTTAACGTCCATATTCCACGCTTGCATGGATTTGATGCTTTTACTTATTTGCTCCAAATCAATATACTGTGGATTTAATTTCCTTTATCTTTTGTTCTGAAACAATGCTTAATCTAACTTGAGTTTCTAGTGGAAGTTACAAGGGGCTGGGAGTGAGATTGAATCCTAAACTACATAAAATAACTTTTTAACTTAACACTGACCATAACCTGCACTTTTGGCTGCTTTTCTAGTAATGATTCTAGTGATGATAGTTCAGTATTAATATTTCACTGCCAAGCATCATACTTTGTACACAGGCAACATACAATCTACCATTCACTTGGAGAGAAAATCATCGCTTCATTGAATTTATTCCACCCCATTCTTACTTTGGGTACTATCCTTTCAGAAAACCAGCTACTAATGTTAATTGCATCACCTAGATAACAGAAGCTAAGAACTATTTCTTAGGAGACTTCTGAGCATTTAGAAGAATTTATTTCATTGGTGTTCTTAATTCTGACTACTTCTGTGTCTCAACTACATATGAAATCTTTCTTTGTCAGCCTGCCTTTGATCCCATTTTATTGTTTGTATACACATAATTTACATTTGGTACACAGTACAGTATGCCTTCTCTTTTTCTGTTAAATAAAAGTTTTGACTTTGTAAGTTTGGCTTCCAAGTTTCAAATTTCTTTTTTAAATCTTTGACAGATTCAGCTATGTCAACTAAGTCCTCACTATACAGGTATTCTCATGGACAGCTGGGATCAATCTTCTCTGTTGTGGCTTGGAGAATCATAAGCACAAGGTAGATGAGAACTGTCATTGATGCTTTCCTATTTGTGCCCTTGGGTTGCACCACCCACACAAGCCATTCATTTACACCAAATTTTCTTAGTAATCACTAAACTACAGATGCTAATTATAGTAGCTTATTTTTAGCAATGGTTTCTTGTAGTCTGTAAGAAGAGGGTACAAGTGGTAGCCCATCCTGGCACAAAACTGAATTGCTTTTCATCTAAGCTGATTTTCTTTCTAATCAATTATGTTATAATTCTTCTGCTACTTTCATAACATGCTTCTGTAGTTGCTTCTTTCTAGATTATTTTGTTTGCTCTTGTAGTAGTTGGTGATGGTACTGTTACACCAGCTATTGGATATGACACCTATCTGGTCCCTCTGTCAGGCTTGTTAGGGGGTAAACCATCTCTTTCCCATCCATTCTCTTCATTTAGCAACCTGTTGTAACATTTTCATATCTTTCTCAGCATCAGTGAAGATGACTGCACTATTATAATTCCATACATACTTCTCCTGAATAATATCTTGATCTGCACAAACACATTGCTTTGCAATCCAGAGCACTTCACACATCTGACACACAGAATATTGACAAACCTTTTACTTTCAGCTTTTCACCTTCTTAACCCCTTAGCATTTAAATCAGCTGTATCCGGCCAGAATTCTCTCACATCTTTCTGTTCAAACCGGCCATAACCGGCTGCTCGTACTGATGTTAAGGTATGGTTCTCAAAATAAATATCAAAATCTCATAGATTCAATATTATGTGAGATAATTATGTAAGTTTAAGCCTTTACTATGAAAATATAATAGTAAATATAATGTAAATGCTAAGGGTTAAGTATGTCTTAAATCTACCCACTCTTCTATCTGATATTATGTCTTGTTCCTTTCTTTCTTCTAATCTTTCTAGGTCTGTCTTTTAGGATTTAAAGTTTTATATACTGTACCATTCCAACACTGCCCCTTCCATCTGGATAGAAACTTTCTCTCTTCATAGATGTGGTCTATGGCTCATGGCAGGTAGTCATAGAAATATCCAGTTTTCCTTAAAGTATGCCCCTCTTTTCATCATGTATATTGAATTGGATTTCTTCAAATCTGTCTTATCGGGGGCTATTTCAGTTTCAATAACCTTTCTCTAAATTTTCTTGGATCTCTAAATCTATGCTTGTCTATATTGAGAGGGTACAGTCTTCGCTGAAGAATGACCTGCTGTTTACAAACAATTTCTTAGTGAGTGTGAAGTCTATCTGACTTGTGTGTTTCCCCCTGAGTAGTAGGTGGTCAGGTGGTTGACTAATGGTTAGGTCATTTGTGTCAGGAATTAGTGTTGCAAATGGCTAATTATAATTTTTTTTTGTATCCTTGAACTCCACGGGCCTTGACACTTCCCCATTCTTTGTGCGCTATCCCTAATTTCCAGGTCTGCTGGAGTTATTATGTTACCCAACATGTTAATTAGTTATTAGCAGTTGTAACAGGGTAACTGCTATTCATCATCCAGGTAATATGCTAGAGGGCCTCAGTCCTTTTGTTTGTCTGTTACACCAGATTGTGGTGCATATGCATAGATAACTTGCTCTCATGTTGCCCATGGTCAATAGGTCAATAGAATAGTACCAGTAATATACTGAGGAGTTTAATTAGTCCTCTTAAAGTTTTTTTTGCATCCTAATCAGAAAAATATGTATATAAATTTGTTACCAATGCCAATCTAAGTCATAGCTTATATATGTTGAAATTACAATGCTAACACATCTCAAAAATGCCAAATGTTATGAGCAATATAAGGTTTAATATAATTAGGAAGGGGAGTGAACCTTTAATAAAATTAAGGGTGGTGGATTGGCAGAAACTGTAGAGCATCAGACAAAATGTCTTGTATCTTGTTATATCCTTTTAAATTGAGTTCAAATATGGCCAAACTCAACTTTGTCTTTCATCTTTCTGGTATTGATGAAATAAGTAGCAGTCAAGTTTTTGTCAATTCAACCAACTATGACCTCTCATAAAATGTTTATCCTTGTGCTCATGTTAGAAATAAATATAATTATCTATGTAAATCTTAGATAACTTTATATCTATTTTTCAGATCTGCCGTATACAGGAAAATAATGGCGGTCTTGTTGATATGGATCATTTGGAAAAAGAACTTAAGGTTTGTTTTGTCCCTTATTAAAAGATAACACCAACTTTTGATAAAATATTCCAGATGAAACATTACCACCAGTGTCTGACATTCCAGTTATAAGGCCCAGGAGTTAATCAACTTATTACAGGGATGACAGATTGAATAAAAAGTTAAAAGTACTAAACTTTTATAGAAACTGCCACTTCAGTTTTTGTTTTGAAATCCAAGTTTGTATAGGTGGGGAATGGGATTTTGTGGAGCAGTTTTTTTTTTAACAACTGAAAAGACGGGACTTCGGTTCTCTGACCTGATTCTCTCCCAAAGAGTCAACCCGTCCTACCCATGCTAGTGTGGAAAATGGATGTTAAATGATGACGATGATGATGATGATATATCATCGGATTGGCAGTATCGGTAGAGGGTCGGACGCCATGCTTTGACGTATAGAGTTACGGCCCTTGCCATTCTGAGTTCAAATCCCGCCGAGGTTAACTTTGCCTTTCATCCTTACGGGTTCGATAAAATAAAGTACCAGTAATACACTGTGTAATTGCTGGCCTTGTGCCAAAAGTAGAAACAATTATCATCATTTAATGTTCATTTTCCCCACTAGCATGGGTTAGACAGGTTGCCTGATTGTGAGACAAGCCTGGCCCAATGACCATGACTTTATTATACAGGACTGGTTTTGGTTTAGTTTCTAGAACTGGATGCCTTTCCTAACACCAACCGCATTTAGAGTGTTCTAGTGCTTTTTGTCATGAGACCTACACGACCTCTTTACAGTGTGGGCTGGTGCTTTTTGTCATGACACCAACACAACCACTTTATAGTGTAGGCTAGGTGCTGTGTTGTCATCCCAACTACTTTGCAGTGTAGGCTCGGGACTTGGTGGGGATTGGGGAGGTAGATTTAGGGGTGTGTGAGGAGGTAGGGTGTTCAGGCATGGATGGAGTGTTAGGACATGGGAGGTGCAAAAGTGGGAGGGATATAGATGGAAGAGGGTTGTTATGGCGTTGGGCTGTATAGAAGGGGGAGGGGGAAAGTAGTGCATACAAAATGTATTCTTCAACCTGTGCATATGGGAAGGTATGTCTTCGGTATTACTTCATGACATTAGTGATCCTGTGTCATCACCTTTGAGAGGTGTAATTGTGCAAGGTCAGCTTTTATCATCTCATCCCAAGTTTTCCTAGGTCTTCCTACAATGTTGCTTCCATCAACTGCTTCCATCAACCTTGGGCTCCTGCATCTTTTTATACAGCTGTCCTTCATTTTACATGTCCATATCAGCACATTCTCCTCTCTTGCACACTGCATATATAAATATAGTGTGTGTGTGGTTCCACACTGTAATGTGGTTGTGTAGGTGACATGGCAAAAAGCACCCAGTACACACTGTAAATATGGCATTAAGAAGGGCATCCAGCCATAGAAACCAAGTCAAAATCAGTTCTGTATGAGCAAAACATGGTCATCCGATCTAATTTGTCTCACATTGGGACAGCTCATCTAACCCATGCTAATGTGGAAAACGGATGGTCAGTCAAACTAATTGGAGTAATGTAGAATTGCATGCCTTGCTAAAGAACAGAAGACATTGGCTGTAATAAGATTTTAACAGCACCTTTTCGTAATAACCATTGAATTTCAAGATCAATAAATAATGAAAAGAAATATCTGCATTTTGCTGAGTCCATTGGAAACCAAAGGTAGTTAGTGGTTGTGTCTTATCACTGGTAACAAGCAATTTTTCTAGTGTGGGGAGAAAATACTTAACACAATAACTTAGTATATCTAGCTAAAAGTATAATAAAGAGAAATAATCACTTCCTATATACTGAAAGACTTGTATAATTGAAGCAAGTTTAAAGTTGTAATGCTTAACTCACATGCTATCAACAAGTTAGCTTAATGCATGATGGGTTCTGCTAACATGATACAAACCATAGAAAACCTCCTTAACAGGAATATATAACTGTAATGATTTAAAAAAAAATGTATTTTCACTGTCAGTAATATTCCTCTACAGATCTTTATATTGGACCATTAACAATTCATCATTTCTCTTTTGTATGTCTCTGTATTAATGGAAACTGTTTTAAATAACATTGCACTATTCTAATCTTGGTTGTTGGAAACATACAATTTGATTATCCTGATAATGTAGAACAGAAGTGATGATAACTTGTCTAAATATTCTGTCTTTTATTTGGTAATACACTGTAATTAGTTCAAATGTTGTAATGCCAAAACAGGAATCAATATATACCACTAACATGATTAATATTTAAATAACTAAGGCTTTCTTTTTTACAATACAATCTTACATTGATACTATACTTCATCGTAATTACTTTGATTGTGAAATGGAAATTATCAGTTGTAATTTTGTATTTTACAGAAATGGAGTAAAAAAGGCTTTGATATAATTGCCACGTTTTCAGCTGGCAGCAATGTAACTGGAATAATAACTGATACTGTCGAAGTGGCCAAACTTATCCATAAGTATGGAGGATTATCATTTTGGGATTATGCTACTTCAGGTATGTTTCTACTTTCCTCTCTACTTGTTAGTTTTATTATTCTAACTTATTTTCTTTTGAAATTTTAATTACAAATGGTTGAAATTCTTAAGTGTAATTTAATTATATTGACTACAAATTGATTATAGTTGGTTTATTTTATGTGTGGACAGGATACTTAACTTTATTAGATGTTGGGAATAGATACTGGACCTTCTGAAAACATTTGAGCGTCTTTCACCTTTCGTACATCATTGACTCTATATAATCAATGAACTAAGTGAGAAATATAATGAACTAAGTGAGAAATTAGGAATAAGAGGGATCAGATGCTGTTTACTTGAGAGAAGACTACGTTGGTATGGTCATGTGATGCGCATGAAAGACGACGGCTGTATAAAAAAAAGTGCAGGGCGATCAAAATTGATGGTAGTTATGGAGTAGGCAGACCCAGAAAAACCTGGGACGATCTGATAAATTCCGACCTCACACACTTGCATCTCTCTAAGACAATGTTAATGTCACTGGACCGAGATCTTTGGCGCTACGCAGTAATACAGAAGACCCGCCTTGCCTAAGTAAAAAGCGAAACCTACAGTCAGTAGGCACCTCCTAACCAAATATACACCCCAATCCACTACCCCTACCCTATCCTCCCACTCCCACCAACAGCACGAGATAATGAGATCGAGATCGTGTAGGTGTCACGAGAAAAAAACACAGTCCACACTGTAATATGGCCGTGTAGGTAACACGGTAAAAAGTTCCCAGTTCCACACTGTAAATGTGGTTGGTGTTAAGAAGGGCATCCAGCCGTAGAAAACCTGCCAGATAGTCCGATATGAGCGAGACACGGTCATCTGACCAGCCTTGCCTCAAGTGGGACAACTCCCGTCTAATCCATGCTAGCGTGGAAAATGGACGTTAAACAAAGATGATGATAATCAAAATTCCTCACTGCAATCATTGCAACAATCCTGGTTTTCTCTCATTTCAACTGCTTTTCAAAATGAATCATTGTCATTAACTCGTATAATACTTTTATCCAAGGAGGCCGAGGGTCTTAGCATCACTCAGTAAGACCTTTGTCAGCCACACTCCAGGTATCTATTTAAAGCTATGGTGCGGCTACGCTTTGAATTTGCATCACCAGTCAGGAACCCCTATCTTGCTCAGAATATTGACCTCCTGGAAACTGTTCAGAGATGTGCAACCAAGCAAATATCCTCCATCAGGCATCTACCATACTCTGAACGCCTTGCTTCCCTGGGCATGGATACATTAAAGCTCCAGCATCAGGCAACTGACTTGGTAAACACCCACAAAATTATTAACAATCTTGCCAACAACAACCCTGAGCACCTTTTTGAATTCCATGTGTTTAACACTTGTGGGCATGCTTACAAAGAAAAAAAAACAGTACAGCTGTCATGACTTTTGGAAACATTTATTCATACACTGTTCACTTTCCTGACATTTGTACATTATACTATGTACGATACATGCACCTTTGATGAGTTGTAATGCACCTGAGCACTGTACACAATGATTTTCATTATTATTATATATCATCAGCACTGTTTAACATCCATTTACCCACACTAGAATGGGTTAAACGAGTTATCCTGTTGTGAGCAATGCTAGACCAGGTGACCATGTCTTGCTTATAGAGAACTGATTCTGGCTTGGTTTCTACAGCTGGATGCCCTTCCTAACACCAACCTCATTTACAGTGAGTACTGGGTGCTTTTTGTCGTGACACCTACATGTCCACTTTACAGTGTGGACTGGGTGCTTTTTGTCATGACATCTACACGACCACTTTACAGTGTAGGCTGGGTGCTTTTTGCCGTGTTACCATCATGACCACTTTACTGTGTTGGTTGATGTATACTCCAGCCTGTCCTCATGGGAGTGGGTGGGGTGATGCATACTATATATATGCTTCAGCTTCGGCCTATGCCTGTGGGAAGTCGGGTCTTCTGTATTACTGCATAACACCAGAGATCTTGGTCCTGATCATCACTTTTGAGAGGCACAATTGGGCAAGGTCAGCTTTTATCACCTCATCCCCAGTCTTCTTGGGTCTCCCCAATCCATGGCTTCCATCGATTTTGAACGCTCTACACCTTTTTATACAGCTGTCATCCTTCATATGCATCACGTGTCCATACCAATGCAATCTCCTCTCCTGCACACTGCATATACACATACATTTTTATTTCCAGCATTTATTTTTACCATATATCTCTCCCACTGACACAGTATTTCCAAAGAATATAAACTCCTCTTTTCAGCTCCCAAATGTTAATAAATTGAAGCAATTCAAATCAGCTATCTTCTTACCACACACACACACATGTGCTGATATGAGAATACTATTGTATTTTGATATTTTTAAATAGGTCCTTATGCAGAAATTGATATGAATCCCCCAGAGGAGGGTGCGTAAGTATTTTATCTGTCATCGAATTCTGTATTCTTCTTGTAATGATTTAATTGGACTGTGGACATACTATACATAAGCAATAACCATATACAGCATTCATATAAATCAATATTTAATTCTTTCTTAATCTTGTATTGATACCTTGTATATTGTTTTGTGTAGATAACATATAACAAATTAGCAAAAATAAGTTTTATTTATCCTTCTAATATTTCTTAGATGTTAAAATATAATAAATTTAAAATATAAGCCAGAATATTCAAAGTAAACCATCTGCATATAAAGATATAAGCAGAAAGACAAAAGCAAGAATCAGGGAGGATCCAAATTCTTTAGATAGAACTGTGGTATATTTGTCAATAACTAACCAGTCTTATTTCTCAAAGTAATTTTATTTCTTTAAATGTACATAAACTTGGACACAACAAAAGTTACTTTAACTGAGATCATGAGGAACAGGCCTCCTCCATTATATAAAGGAAGTCTAGGAGGGTTGATTTGATCACATGGACTGATTTAGACTTTGCTGATGATATTGATTTGCTATCAGATGAAATCACAAATGGTCAGACACTTCTGTTGAGATGAGAAAATGGGTATAGCTAAATTGGATTATACCTCGATGTTTTGAAGGTAGGATACATGATCTATAATGCTGCTGATTATGATCTTTATAAGATCAATGAAGGTGTCCTACTAAAGGGTGTTTGGGACTTCATGTGCCTCAGATCATGTTCACAGATATTTATGGACCTTTAACCTCATCGAACAGCCCCAAAAGAGAATGTTCATACCAGCAATTAAGACAATTCTCATTTACATATGAAATTGGATTCCTCATTATGTTAATAGCAAAGTCCCTCAATGACTACTACAATTGAATAATCTGGATAGACTTTAGAATAAGCTAGATACAGAAAATGACCAATGAGTAAACCTCTGGTGACCTTCAAGATAGCAAGATGGCTATAGCATGCTGAGCACTGGGATAACCAAAGTTGCATGGTGGGTATTTTATCAGTTAAGAATCTATTCATGGGAGAATGAACTGTATGTACTTTCAAAACCATGGTCAAATCTTTCAACTCTCTCAAATGTCTCAAAAGATCAATCCAGATATTTTGATGCAATTAACACCAATGGTTTAATCCGATATATGGCAGCTCTGTCATTGTGTTAAATGCAAGTTGAAGCCTGTAGGTGAAGGTAGGGTGATGATGGGATATAAGTTCAGAACTTGTGTAAGTTTCCAAATTGATTTTCTTATTGATATGGTAAATATACCAGGAAGCTTACCAGAGAGATGTAAGATTAAATCTGTGGTAATTATTGCTCTCTTTAATTCTTATATTCACATTTACATTTAATTTATACAAATGTATAAAGAATTGGAAGGTGTCAGATAAAAATACTTTTATAGTTTTGTTCCTGTAGATTTAGAGTTTGCATTCTGCCATGATTGACTTTATCTGGAGTTGATAATATGGTTACTAATATTTACATTCTAGTTAAATCAATCACTTGTTCTGTTTCTCTATAAAGAAATGTGACCTTGTGCCTAAATTTGAAACCTACATGTGATGTATGCATGCACATGTATAACATTTTTTTTTTATATTCAAGATACAAAGATGCCCTTTATATAAGTCCACATAAGTTTGTTGGTGGGCCTGGAACTCCTGGTAAGTTGAATGTTCTAACTTCTTTCCCTCAAATATCTCAAAAGACTGATCCAGATATTTTGATATTTATAAATTTAGTTGCAATAACTGAATGGAAACACTTTAGATTCTCTAAATACCTGAAGCAAGCCATTAAGAGTTGTCTAAAAAAGACTAACATTGTGAAACTGCATTAGCAAGACATTCTGGAAAAGTACAAAGCAGCCCTGACTGCATCATATTAAATATTAGAATATTTACTTTAATACTGTAAATTTTTACAATGATCTATTCACCAGTAAAGATACAATAAATATTTGAATTAACAAAACCGTTTCTAGATATTTTCTGCTAAATCATTACAGGATGCTAACCTTATTGTTAAGGCAGAAAACTAGCAGTGCTGTTTGAATGTCAGATAAGATGTCTTGCTATATTTTTCTTTCTTTGCACTCAATTTGTGCAGAACTTTTGTTTTGTTGAGTTTGATAAAGCACCAGTCTAAGGCAGTTCTTTAGAGTTTGATAAAGTACCAGTCAAGGGCAGTTCTGTTGAGTTTGAGAAAATACCAGTCTAGGGCAGTGAATTAGATCTTTTAGTGTTAGAGGAAATACCTTGCAGTTTGTTTTCAGGTACTTTGTGTTTTATGTTCTTGGGTATAATTGAGTTATTTTTTCACAAATTTTATTTACTGCTCAAGGTCTTCACTACTAAATTTATCGGAACTTATTGCTGACTGCTAACTCCCATACATCGACCCAATGGATGCAGTTGTGGGTTAGAGGTTAACTTTGCAACCGCATGGTACTGGGTTCACTTGGCGAAGTTTCTTCTACCATATCCTCTGATTGGCTAACACCTTGTGTGTAGAATTTGGTAGATAGTAATTGTATGGTAGCCCACCAGTGGAAAAATAAATTGGTACTTTTAAATGAAAACTTTGATATTTGTTCTGCCTGCTTGTGCACTTACACATTAATACACACATGCTCAGACACTTTGTAATGTGTCCTCTTAAACTCATGCCTACATGTGCTTTTTCTCTTGCTCCCTTTTATTCACTTTTAATAATAGTGGCTTAATAAAGCATTGGGCTCACAATCATGAGGTTTTGAGTTCAATTCCTGAACTAGTCAGTGCATTGTGTCCTTGAGCAAGACACTATATTTCATGTTGTTCTAGTTCACTTAGCTGGAAAAAATGAGTTGTGACATCACTAGTACCTAGCTGTATTGGTGTTTGCCTTTCCCTTGGGCAACATTGGTGGTGTGGAGAGGAGAGACTTACATGCATGGGTGATTGCTGGTTTTCCACAAAAACACCGTACCTAGGCCTCTTCCTTGGAGGGGAACTTTCTAGGCACAAAATCCATGGTCATTCATGACTGAAAGAGGGGTTTTTTTATGCTTAAGCCAATGGTAGATTTTGGAAAAGGATAAAAAGAATGAAATTTGTCTTTACAGGTCTTCTTATTGCCAAGACGAGAGTTTTCAAAAATCCTGTACCGGATATTGTTGGTGGAGGAACAGTGTTGTTTGTAAGTTAAAAACTTTGGTATTGTTTATAATTCTTTTAAATTCTACATCCTAGTTGGCAATTTTTATGAACTAATGATGAATCATTTTGAAAGACCTTTTGCAATCCTATGAAGGAAAAAAAGATAAGCCAGATTTAAGTTAGCTCATATAGATTAATCAACTTAAATGTAATGCTGAATCCTAATACTGTTGATTTTTAGCATCAGATCAATCTTGATTTAACAGAATTTGAATCAAAGATCATCCAGCCATAGTCATCTTGTTCTTTTTTAAACTATCTAGTACCACATAGAACGTGTCCTTAAGATATTTGAGTGTGATTTAAGGGAGATTTGGTTGCTATTTCTATAAGATCTAGCAACTCTGCAGTTAATTAAGCTCATAGATTAATCTCATATTTAAATGTTCTATTTAATTCTGCAAGTTGGTTTCATTGGCAGAGTATTAGATATTTAGTTTCCTGCTGTATGATTTATATATATATTGGCATCTATTATTACTTCAGGGACAAAACAAATGATTTATTAACTCTTAATGTCTTGTACTGCATGAACCTACATTAACCAGACTTTCTTGGAAAGTACAAAACACTATGGCTGCATCACATTAGTCACAATGATCTATCTACTAGTAAAGATACTATGCACATTTGAATTAACAAATCTGTTTTTACATTTTTTTTTTACTTTAGTGTGAGATTCTTGAAAAAACAAAATATTCTCACTGAATTAAATCAGAGACTGAGACATGGAGAAATTAATTTAAAGCTTGAAGCCATTGGTTATGTCTAGCATTTAGTCAATAAACTAGAATGCTTTGTTTCAGGTTGTCAACTGAAGGAAGTAAAATGCATTCCTCACTGTCCTTGTAGTAGCAGTTAATAATTTTAATCTTTTCAAATTCTGTGTTTTCTCATTAAACATTGTTTTTGTTTCTAAAGGTCACACGAGACACTCAACTATACCTTAAAGATATTGAAAGCAGAGAAGAGGGAGGGACACCTGCCATTCTTGCATCTATTCGTACTGGGCTGATATTCCAGTTAAAAAAGGTTTTCAAATTTCATATTTAACTTTGTGTTATTTAGCTCCAGGTTAGCACTTACTAAATAAACCTCTGATCAGTGTTTCCCTTCTCCTTTTCCTTTATTTAACTCTATTTTCACCTTTACCTCCCTTATTTTTCTCTATTTTCACCTTTACCTCCCTTATTCTTCACTATTTTACCTTCATCTCCCATATTCATCATCATTTTTTCTTTTTCTCTTTCACTATATCCAATCTATTCATTTGGTACCATCCATAAACATCACTCTCTAATGAAGGTCTCTCTGAGACACTTTTCTTTTCCTTACATCCTACTTTAACACTTAGTTAGATTCAAAATAATTCATATAAAGTTTAGAGGTACAATTTATCAGAACGTATTTGATATTCATGTGAAAGTATGGTGCAATCTACTAGGCCAACCTTGATTCCAAATGATGGCCACACTTTACTTACATACACTTCTGATGGAATATGGACTTAAGTGCTAATTTAAATATCCAGACATGAGTGTAGGAATGGCTGTGTACTTAAGTTCATCAAGCAAGTACATGCTTTTAGGTTTGGGCCCACTGTGGTATTTGGGGAAAAAATTTCTACTAGAATAACCTTAAGTTTACCAAAAATATCCTTGTAAATGATATTTACTAGATGAGAGTTGTACAGAAGCTTGATGTATTTGTATGTTGGTGAATCAAACAAAAATACCTTGTATTCTGTTCATGCTTAGGAAAATTTGCTCTTTGGTTGATAAAACATATAATAGGCAAAGTACTGATGCCAATATAATTGCCTAAAAATTCTTGTAGAGTATGTCCCAGCATGCTTGCTGTCCAATATCTAAAGAATAAAAAGAATATTCAATTCTCTTCTCAGAGATGGGTACCTCCTCCCATTCAGTTAATGAATTATATTTCCATAAAATTAAATGACATAGTTTGTGTTAATATTTTACAGAGTGTTGGTACTAACAATATTAAACAAAGAGCACAGGATCTATGTTCGTGAGTTATTTTTTACATTATGTTATGTTGTTGGTGTGTTAATGGTGATGCTGGTTGATGTGTTTTGTGAGTTGATTGGTATAATTGAAAAAAAGAAACAAACAAAATAAAAACAAAAAACCCCAAAAAACAATCAGTACCAACAATGAATTGAGACAGACAAACAAGGAAAATCAAAACTGCTAATTTGTATAATTTTTATTTGTGCTATAGGATATGACAAAACCATGCAACAAAATACGACACAACTGGAATATGTAAAAAGGCTTTCATCAACACTTTGGTAAATGTAGTGTTCATTGATGAGAGTATTTTTGTTGCGATGTATTGGAGATGTTGGTTGAGATAAAATATTACAAGAGAATGAACTGGACATTAATACTTGTGTGTTTTGTGATATTTATGGTTATGACATTATACCTATTTTTGTCTGAATTTCAATAACCACAGATTTACCCATAATTTCACTACATATGTGATATCAAATGCTTCTGTGAACAACTTTGTGTTTCACCCTTTGTGCTTCACCTAATAAATTAAAATAGTCATGTATTGAGTCATTCTAATTACCTCGTCCCACCCCCACCCTCAAAGAAAATTATGGTTTTGAACATGTTAGAAGTGATTCAGTGTATTTAACGTTTTGATACCAAACTGCCTGAAATCACTTTTAGTTCTGTGATACACAACTTTGTTTTAAAGTGTTTAACCAAGTCTTCCATAGCTTTATATAAGAACTATTGTTCCAAATTAATTAATGAGAAAGATAGTTATATTATTAAATCCATCTACACTTTTGATTATTTTCAAAACTATTTGAAAATCATATGTAGTCTTTCATTAGAAAAATAAGTTAATGGAAGCAATAGATATTAAGATGTTGGATATTTCATCTTGAATCATTATTTAAACATTGTATAACCCTTAACTCTAAAGTATTTTCCATCAACATTACCTATATTTTCTATGTCATCAGCATGTATGTATATGTATGGTCCCATAACATTTGAGGGAGTCGTAGCAGTGCTGTATTGGCATACAGCATTGCTAGGGCATTTTAAAACCTGGTCTGAATATAGATTTCTTCCAGAAAAGGATAGAGTAAGAGAATGGAAGTGAAAAAAATGCAGATGAAGAATTGATCCTAGTAGTAGACTGGTACTATTTTTATCGACCTTGAGTGGATGAAGGGCAAAGTTGACTTCAGCGAGATTTGAACTCAGAGCTGAAATGAATACTGCAAATCATTCTGACATTTTAATGACTCTGCCAATTCTCTGCCTATATGTCATCTTTATATTCTTATACTAAAACCTGGTGTGACCCATCCCTCACCCCATATAAAATATTTTCGATATAAACTTTAAATCTTGGGTGAGACTTAACTCAACTCCTATATAAGTTTCTTCACTCTCCATCAATGCAACCTTTATTTTAATTTTGCTTAACCCTTCAACATTTAAACCGGCGGTATCTGGTCACAATTCTCTCACCTCTTTCCTGTTCAAAGTGGCTGTAACCAGCCATATATACCACCATTAAGGTATTGTTCACAAAATAAATATCAAAATCTTGTAGATGTAATATTATGTGAAATAATTATGTGAGATAATGTTTACCATGAAAATACAATAGTAAATATAGAGTAATGTAAATGCTAAAGAATTAAACAAGTCTGACTCTGGACAAATCATCTGCCATCCTCTACCTCCACTGGGTTGAGAAGACTCTTCAATTGAGTCAATGACTGACAATCTTCCTGGTGTTGGTGCCACAATGTAAAGTGCACTCTGTAACATTTGTGAATATGTGACAAGCAGCCCTCAACCTGTCTCGGCAGTCAGTAGCTCCAATTAAGTACTGACTTGATTTACAATGAACTGTCCAACCTATAAAATGATCTGTAACCCCAGTATAAAATATTTTCTATTCTCATTATCAACATAACATTAAATCTGGTTTAATGACTAACCTCAGTCTAAAGTATTTTCCATTGCTAATTTATTTGAATTGGATGTATTTCTTAAACTTTTCAAAGTTTATAATTACTATCAATATAAATTTACTCAAATTTTCCCCATCAATATAATCTATTTAAATTTGGTGGAAAATTTTACATAGGGATCACACCAATTTCAATATAATGATTTAATTGGTTATACTCTCTAACATATGTATAAAATATATTCTATCACCATAATCAATATGACCTTTAAGTGTAATGTAATTTCTAACCTCAATCAATATAACCTCTATTTAAATCTAGTGTAATTCCTAACCCCTTTATATAGTATTTTCAATTACTGCCACCATCTTCAGTTTATGTCTACCTTTCCCCATTAACATGGATCATCAGTGAGTGAATTCTTATTTGGAGTTTTTTTCCTTGACTAGTTGAAGACCAGGTCTCATTCAAAGATTTTTTTTGGCATGGCTTTTATGCTTTTTATACTGCCAATCATTTTCACAGAATGTACTGGACACGTTTCATTATGGCCCAGCACTGAAAAGTCTTGTCCTCAGAAAGACATAACCCTCTCTACGCTATGTTTCCCACTCATTGGTATGGTTTGATTGGTTTGAAATTATCAGGTATAGATGCTTTGTAAATGATGAGTGATTGTTTTAGTTTATGAATGTCAAACTGCCTGCCAAAAATCTAACAAACAAACTTGGTTTATTTTGCAGGAGGGCCTTTAAAAAGTGGAAGCAAAACAAAAACCTTATAATTCTTGGGAGTCAATCCAGCTCCAGGCTCCCAATTTTCTCTTTCCTAGTAAAACATGAAAGCAGCAAAAATCTTCTGCATTATAACTTTGTGTCTGCTGTGCTCAGTGATATGTATGGTATCCAAGCTCGAGGAGGATGTGCATGTGCAGGACCTTATGCAATAGTATGTATTTTATATTTCCTTTCATCAATTTATATAGTTTAGATTTTGACTAAATTGTTATCTGGCACTAGGCCAGGCATTTAAAGGCTTTCCACTTGTGATCAGCCGACTTCATACTTTTCCAGTTAGAGGATTACAGTATCATTGCCCAGATGGCTCTATAGAAATAGTGGACACCTTCCGTTACCTAGGTGACAAAATCAGCAGTGGCGGAGGGTGCTCAGAAAGTACAGTAGCCAGAGTCAGAACGGGATGAAGAAAGTTCAGAGAGCTTATACCACTATTGGCTGCTAAAGGGTTCTCTCTAAAAATGAAAGGCAGGCTGTATGTTGCCTGCATACGAACAGCTATGTTACATGGCAGTGAGACATGGGCGTTGTGTGCAGAGGATCTGCGCAGACTGGAGAGGAACGAAGCATATGCATGCTCCGTTGGATGTGTAATAGTAATATACATGAACAGCAAAGCATAAATGAACTAAGTGAAAAATTAGGTATAAGAGGGATCAGATGGTGTTTACTTGAGAGAGGACTATGTTGGTATGGTCACATGATGCGCATGAACGTCGACAGCTGTATAAAAAAGTGCAGGGCGATCAAAATTGACGGAATTTACGGAGTAGGCAGACCCATAAAAACCTGGGACGACTTGATAAATTCCGACCTTACACACTTACACCTATCTAAGACAATGTCACTGGACCGAGATCTTTGGCGCTACGCAATAATACAGAAAACCCGCCTTGCCTAAGTACAAAGCGAAACCTACAGTCAGTAGACACCTCTTAATCAAATATACACCCCCAACCCCCATCCCCATCAACACCACCTCTTTCTCTGTAAAGTTATGTTGGTACCACAACATCCAGTCTTAAATAAATGAGGTCGTGTAGGTGTCACGACAAAAACACACAGTCCACGCTGTAATGTGGCCGTGTAGGTAACACGGTAAAAACCTACCAGTCCACACTATAAACGTGGTTGGTGTTAGGAAGGACATCCAGCCGTAGAAAACCTGCCAGACAGTCCCATACGAGTGAGACAACCAATCTTGCTTCAAGTGGGACAATTCCCGTCTAAACCCATGCTAGCGTGGAAGATAGACGTTAAACGATGATGATGATGATAAATTTTTCTTTGCTTTTTTAAAGACAGCAGGTTGTGATTGAAAGAAATTTTGTTGCTATTTCTAGCATGTTAGTCAACTGTGAAGAAACTCAACAATTGTATGCATTTAATGAAAATGACTTTTAATCTTTAATTGGTTATTGGGTCAACTGCAAAAAAAAGGGCCTCATTTTTTGTTGCATGTCAAGGGTAACACAACTTTGCAGGACCACACATTTCTTATTTATTGATGACAACTATTAGTTTAGAACCCTCTATATTACTCCCCACACCAACTCACATGTCCAGTCAGGGGAACTATATGTGCTTATGACCAGCTAGAAATAGTAGCCAATTTTCTTGTTAAACCATGTCCTGACATCTTAAAAGAATAAAAGACATTTTGAATGATGTAGTCCGGGAGACATTGAATGAAAATAACCCTGGATAGTCATGACTGGAATACTTTTAATCATTGTTCGGTTTTATCAGGGCTGATCTGGATTTAGATAACATTTCTAAAGAAATGACCTGTTTGAATAGGCCAATTAACATTTTATCTTTAGAGTGAATTGTAATGTGCTTGTGGATCAAATAGTCAATTCAACTTTGGTTTACGGTTGAAACTAATTCACTTTCTTAATCGACTAATATTTTATAACAATATTAGCAGCTTAAGGGAGTGAATTAATTTCAACTGACGTTTTTTTTAAAAAAATGAAAATACCAAAAGTATTATGGTGTTAAGTGCTGGTGGGTTTTCAAAATAGGTTGTAGAAGTAAATATGTTTGAGAATCACTGCGCTAGAGAAGGCATGAATGTTACAGCATCCCTTGTTTCTTTAAACATGAAATATATTGTCTAAATCAAATAGTTCAAGAGTAAGTTGTTTAGTATTTCCTAATGAAAGGTGTTACGTCAAAACAATTGACTTTAAGATTGAGGGAAGGTCAATGGAATTGGTATATTAATAGCACAAAGACTAGTTGTGAAAATTGCAATTAATTCCTTATAGCCTAACTGGTGAAGGCATGAGGCTTAGTGGTTAGTGTTGGTTCACAATTGTGAGGTTGTGAATTCAATTCCTGGACCTGGTTGTACATTGGATCCTTCAGCAAGATACTTTATTTCATTCTGGAAAAATGAGTGGCAAACTGTATCAGCCTTTTCCTTGGACAACAGTGATGGCATAGATAGTGGAGAGTGATATGTATGGGCAACTGCTAATCTTCCACAAAAAACACTTTGCCTAAGCTTGTGCCTCAAAAGGGAACTTTTTCTGTGCCAACCCATGGTCCAATCACAACCAAAAGAAGCTTATGATAGCTTAACTATTTTTGGTGGTATTTTTCCATCCTAAATACAATTTTTTCTGCTCCTACCTATCACTATCAAATACAGACAACATGTACCTTTACAACAATTATTACATTTGAATACAAATTCACAGTCCCTTGGTCTGAGCTATAACTTTATTGCCTGTCGAAATGTGATGTTTATTTGTCTTGTTGACAGTGGTTTTAGTGTTGTCTTTAGTTAATCCATTTTAACTAGATCTAAGTTTTTAATTAAATCTAATAGATATATTTTCACTTAAGATACCTTCTTTACAAAACTCTGAATTTCCCTTTCCACTGTTTACAATGTCTTGTCTCTCACATGGTAAAATATGTTCAATTAATTCATTTTAAAAGAATATTTCTTTAATATATATTGTGTTGAATTCATCATTTCATTTCATTTTTCATTTCATTTTACGTCTGCTTTTCCCCTGCTTGCAAGGGTGGGACAGGAACTGTTTCTGGCTTGATTTCTACAGCTGGATGCCCTTCCTAACACCAACCTCATTTACAGTGAGTGCTGGGTGCTTTTTTGCCGTGGCACCTCCACGACCACTTTGCAGTGGAATGATATGGACCCCAGTCCCTATCATCTCATTTCTACAGCTGAGTAAACTGAGGCAATGTGAAATAAAGTGTCTTGCTCAAGGAAACAACACATCACCTGGTCTGAGAATTGAACTCACAACCTTTCGATTGCCAGGCCAATGCTCTAACCACTAAGCCATGTGCCTCCATTATTATGTTAAATATATATCTATGTGTATATAAATACACACATGTAAATTTAACATGTTTATACTCAATGTTTATATTGATATACATATTTTTGCAATCTCGGTTAAACTGTATATGTAGATCATCATCATCATCATCATCATTTTACGTCCACTTTTCCCTGCTTGCAAGAGTGGGACAGGTCCTCTTCAGCATTCGTCATCTTCTCTGTGAGCTTCAGCAATCTGAGGTCAGCTCTCACCACCTCCGCCCATGTTTTACATGGTCTTCCTCTACTGTGTCTTCCTTCTACTGGGATTTCTTGGCACTTCTTCACTCAACTATCATCTTCCATGCGCATCACATAGCCATACCAAAGGAGTCTTCTCATTGACATTGCACATCCATCGGAGAATGCTTGCTTCTTTTCTCGCTAGCTTTCTCATATCCTCCGCAGTTTTCTATGATACAAATTTAAATATTTATTTAATATTTATATTTTGTAACATAAATTTTTTTTTTTAATTTAAGGATCTTCTAGGCATTTCTGAAGAGCTTTTCGCCAAATTTTCCTGGTTTTTAAAGGAGACTCAGGAAACGTAAGTAATAAACAGACATTAGTAGCCAATTATACTGAATACATGTACTTCTACATTGGTAGAGCTACATCTATTCTGCTTGGTGACTGTTTAACCCTTTTGATAGTATGGTCCTGTAACTTCTGATGGAGTCATAGGGGAGCCATAGTGACATAGTGTTTCTTGGGCATTTTAAAGCCTTGTGGAATCCATCTCATATCCAGGCCTGATTACAGCAGATTTCTTCCAGAGAAGAATACTGAAAGAAAGGAAGTAAGAAAGAATTATAGAAGAAGAATCGACTCCAGTACTAGACTGGTACTTTTTTTATTGACCTCGATTAGATGAAAGGTAAAGTAGACTTTGGCAGGATTTGAACTCAGAGAGCAGAGAGCCAAAACTAATGCCGCAAAGCATTCTATCAGACATTCTTACGACTCTGCCAATTTGCTGCTTTCAACCTTTTTGATATCAAACCACAACTCAGTTTATTCTACTGTTTACATTTATCTAAAACCTTCCATCATACAATTATGTAAGAATCTTTAATTTCAAACATCAACATAATTGTTTCTACTTTAGGCCAGCAATTTTGGAGAAGGGGAAAAATCGATCAAATTGACCCAGTGCATTACTGGTGCTTTATTTTATCGACTCCGTAAGGATGAAAGGCACAGCTAACCTCGGAAGGATTTGAACTCAGAACGTAAAGGGACATAACTCTATGCTGCAAAGCATGGTGTCTGACGCTCTACTGATACTGCCAATCCACCACCCTTTGATTAAAGCAACTTCTATTTTAGAACCAAAACAACGAAAAAAATTCTATGGAATAATTCTTGCTCAGTATGTAGGAAAGGTGTAGGTAGGAACTCCATTCTCTGCTCCAAATGCAAACAATGGGTAGACAAGAGATGTAGCGGGATCTTAGGAAGCTTAATTAAGAATGTAAGCTTCACATGTAGCAGCTGTGCTGGGACAGCAAGCAGCAAACAGCCACAGGAAACAAGTACCACCAATCTCTGGGAGGGCTTTGTAGAAACAGTAGACAGCTTCTGCTACCTAGGTGACTGAATTAGCAGCTGAGGTGGGTGTTCAGAAAGTACAATAACTGGGGTAAGAATGAGATGGAAGAAGTTCAGGGAACTACTGCCACTGCTAGCTGCAAAAGGCTTCTCCCTCAAAATGAAAGGCAGACTGTATGATACGTGTATCCGAACAGCAATGTTACATGGTAGTGAGACCTGGGCGCTGAAGGTGGAAGACTTACGTAGATTAGAAAGAAACGAAGCCTGCATGCTCCGATGGATGTGTAATAGTAATATACGCGAACGGCAAAGCATAAATGAATTGAGAGAGAGACTGAGCATAAGAGGAATCAAATGCTGTGTGCAGGAGAGGCGGTTGCGTTGGTATGGACATGTGATGTATATGAAGGATGACAGCTGCATAAAAAGGTGCAGAGCACTAGAAGTCAATGGAAACCGCGGAGTGGGGAGACCCAAGAAAACCTGGGATGAGGTGATAAAAGCCGACCTTACCCAATTACACCTCTCAAAGGCGATGACACACGACTGTGACCTCTGGCGTCACTAGTAATACAGAGTACCCGACCTCCCATGGATACAAGCTGAAGCATATAGACAATATGCCCCCACACCCTCCCACTGCAAAGTGGTCGTGGAGGTGCCATAGCAAAAAAGCACCCAGCCCACACTGTAAAGTGGATGTGTAGGCGCCACGGAAAAAAAGCACCCAGCACTCACTGTAAATGAGGTTGGTGTTAGGAAGGGCATCCAGCTGTAGAAATCAAGCCAAAATCAGTTCCTGTATGAGCAAGGCATGGTCAGCCGACCAGACACTGCCTACAACAGGACAACCCGTCTAACCCATGCTAGCATGGAAGAATGGACGTAAAACGGTGATGATGATGATGATGATGAATTCAAAATAGTCTTATTCAATATAATAAATAAATGTTCCTTGAAAATTAACCCTTTTTGTCCCCATATTTCTAATGGAAGACATAATATTGAGAAAGCTAATTTACTACATCTCTACAAATTCTTGATTGTTTTCACAATTTAAATCACACACATAAATGAGAAAAAGTGTCCAGTTCACACTGCAAAGTGGTCATGTAGGTGTCACAACAAAAAGCACCCATTCCACATTGTAAAGTGATCATCTTGGTGCCACGATAAAAAGCACCCAGTCCACTCTGTAAATGTGGTTGGCCTTTGGAAGGGTATCCAGCCGTAGAAACCAATCCAGAACCAGTTCTGCATGAGGAAGACATGGTCACCTGATCTGACTTGTCTTACAAAGGGACAAGTCGTCTAACTCATGCTAGCATGGAAAAATGGACATTAAACAGTGATGATAAACAATGTCTTCCATTAGAAATATGGGAACAAAAGGGTTAATTTTTCTAGGAACATTTTTTAAATTATGTTGAATAAAACTATTTTGAATTATTCCATAGATTTTTAATTTCGTTGTCTTGGTTCTAAAATAGAAGTTGCTTTAATCAATGAATGTGAATTTTACTGAATCATAAGACCTACTGATGACTAGAATTAGGTGTCTTTAGTTATTGGCCTTAATCGACATATGACTATCACAACAGATAGTATAATTGTAACGACTCAGTAATGAAAACCTTGAAAAATGAATTTTTTTTCTTCTTTTCTTTTTAGTGAAAAAGGATGTCGCCAATGTGTAACATCAACACTGGAAATAATGAGGTAAGAAAAACATTTCTGGCTCTTGTATACTGCTTAGGGACGAGTAGTAGTTTTTAGCCCAGCCTCCTGAGTTGTAGTTTTGTCATTATTATTAAGTGTTCAAGTTGTGTGGTTATATGTAGACCAGGTTGGAATAACCATTAAGCAAAATAAGTGCATGATTGGAGCACCCAAGGAAGAGGGGCATAATTTTATTCAAATTGTCATTGCCTCCCACTATGCAGATTTTTTGGAGGGGAGAGCACTAATCTTTTGGTTGCTTAGGATCTCAAAGGGACTTAATCCAGTCATATGTATAGAGAGACTAGGTTAAAAGATGGCTTTTAAAAAAAATGTACTCTCAGGTCTTGAATACCCCCTCCCCTCATCGCTTATTAATTTTTCAGACCCCCCCCCCCCTCACTTTTATCCCCCCCCCCCCAAGCTTGTTACATTTTATTATCTCCAGCGAAACTATTGAAAGTGATACATATGGATACAGCAGCTGAAGAATCTAATAATATTATTTTACATTAAAAAAACATTATGTATGGCAAAAAAGAACATTGCAAGAAGTCAAATATTTACGAACGTACATTATACAATTGCCGACCGCCCACCACCCTTTATTCTAACTTCCCTGCATATAAGAATTTAAGCAAATGTCCCCTCAACAATTATTTGGGACCCGAGAGTATGTAGCGGTCATATGTTGTTGACGGAGAAAAATAAGCTGGCGTGTTTTTCCAGTTACGTCCCCTGTTTATATGAGTACGTCTAGGTTATAAGTGATTGATACTGTGTGTATAAAAGGTAAGATTATGGGAAAAAAATTGGTATCATCTGTGCAGTATTGTGTATAGTCGGATGTACGGAATAAGAAATGAGACATAAGGCCGTCAACTATTGCAGTTCATAAATTGCGCCCCACATACGCATGTCATCAGAAATATAAGCAGCTGATGTAAGGGAGATAACTATTCTAGATACTGGTTTGTTTTCATTTCAGTAGCTTCAAACTGAGAATTGAATTAACAAAAGATAATTTATCAAATGAGAATTCTAAGATATGATACTTATTTTTGGATTTATTACAATATCTGTGTTCAAGATCTCACTGTATAATTTACTGAAAACTTGAAGAAATAAAATTTCTATAAATTGAAACATAAAAGTGTAAACATAAAAAACCAACTTGTGGTTTCACCTCTCTCTTTCTGCTTATATGCTAAACTATACAATATCTAAAATTATAAGAAATATTTAGAAATACTATTGTTTTGGAACAAAAATGCCAGTAACAGTTGAAACTATTTACTTTTCTATTGTTTTTTAAACAGGCCAGGTTTTGTTCGGATAAACTTGCCCTATTTTTATGATGATGATACTATTGACTTCATTATTGATGCTGTAGATACAGTGGCAACCCATGCTTGGAAGTTTCTGCCCTATGTAAGTTGACATTTTAATTTTAAGTAGACTGTATGTATATATGCTTTTCTAGGGCATTTTAAAAATCTGGCAGATCCCAATCCTCCCCAGGTCTGAATACAGATTTCTTCTACATAAGGATAGTGAGAAAATGGAAGTGACGAAGAATTAACCCCAGTAAAAGATTGGTACTTTATTATCAATCTTAAAAGGATGAAAGGCAGAGTTGACCTCTGCAGGATTTGAATTGAGATTTCTACTGTTCCAAGATATAGTTTACAGTATTGTTGAAAGAACTTTCTTTTACTCTTCTAAGATAGATAAAACTTGTATCAGTAATATATATAGTTAAGTTGAAGACCTTTGTGTATTGGTACTGATTCTTCAATCAGGAAATCTTCTGAACGTGACCTGGGCATTACGGTCAGCAGTGATTTGTGTTGGACGAAGCACGTCTCTAAAATTGTCAAGAAGGCCGAGGATGTCTTAGCATCACTCAGTAAGACCTTTGTCAGCCACTCTCCAGCTATCTATTTAAAGCTGTATATAGCTATGGTGCAGCCACACTTAGAATTTGCATCACCAGTCTGGAACCCCTATCTTGCTCAGAACATTGACCACCTGGAAACTGTTCAGAGACGTGCAACCAAGCGAATACCCTCCATTAGGCATCTACCATACTCTGAACGCCTTGCTTCCCTGGGCATGGATACATTGAAGCTCTGACGTCTGGCAGCTGACTTGGTAAACATGCACAAAATTATTAACCATCTTGCCAACAACAACCCTGAGTACCTTTTTGAATTCCATTTGTCTAACACACATGGGCATGCCAACAAAGTCAGAAAACAGCACAGCTCCCATGACTTTCGGAAAACAGCACAGAAAACAGCACAGCTCCCATGACTTTTGGAAACAGAGTTGCTGAAGCATGGAACAAACTACCTGCATCAGTTATTAGCTGTCGAGACACTGCATCCTTTAAAACCTCCATGCTTTCTGAGATTTGCCAACACTACACCTAATATTCCCCCTCCATACACATGCACACATGCATATCATGACTCATACACTATTAACTTCTCTGACATTTGTATATTATTCTATGTACTATACATGCACCTTTGATGAGTTGTAGTGCACCTGAACACTGTACACAATAATACATTTCATTATCAAAACAGTGAAACTTTATTTAAAAATACACATTTAAATCTGTGGAGGATCTGCTTTTCTTTGTAAATGTTCACAATATTCTTATTCAGTGCTAGATCAACATTTGATCAGACGTCCATGATTGAATGGTTAAACGTACTCCACAATTATAAGGTCCTCGGTTCAACAAGTAATTCAAATGTGGTCAAAGAATGTTTTGTTTTTGTTCAACAAGTCAATCATGATTAAGCAATCCTATGATCACACTCACCAGCCACACTATTTTAGGCATTAACCCATGCCAGCATAGAAGATGGACGTTAAACGGTGATGATGATAATAATGATGTCTTTTCTTTCTTTTCAATGGTAAGGTGTGATTTTATTTTTAATAACATTGGTTACAATTTTCCAATGAGTCACTCACTAGTTCACTGTATTTCTGACAGTGAAAAGGGATTTTCTGTGCAACTTGAGTGGAGAAAATATCACAAAGGACTTCATTTAAAATGACCAGTTTATTGATTTTCTTGCTGATATTTACATCTTTAACCAATATACATCAGGGAAATTATATGCACACCTATATGAAAGGACTTCTGCAGTTTCAATGCCTACCCAAGTCACCTAATAAGATATTGGTCAACATTTTCCCACTTTCTTGCATTAGAATCTCATGATTGTGAAGTGAAATTAGTAACCACAAATAGGTGCAAATACACATATATATATATATATGGAATGGATTAGCTTCAACAACAGTAGCATCTCTTACTTTATGAAATTCTCTACAGGCTGTCAAATGTTTTTCATAAGCATCCTGTATACAACACATACACATATGTGTATAATGCTATGTTGGAGCATCAATACCAAATATTTTACAAAAACTGTTTTATAAAGTTAATTTCAATGTTTTTTCTGTTTCTTCAACAGTATATCTGCAACAGTCATACTGGCTCTTGGACCCATGAAAACTTTTTCACTTATTATGGTTCAGCTCTTTACAGTCTTTCTGATGTAACTTATGATGAAGGGAAATTTGTCAATACAAATAAACGTCCAACATCATTGCCGATAGAATATAATTTAAAGGTTCTATACTTTTACTTTGTTCATCTCTAATTAGTATCATTTCTTGTTTCAATCAGTAATGTTTCACAATGGTTTTCCAAATTTGAGTGTTTTAGAGGAAAGCATGTAGTGGTAAGTGGATCAAAGTATTGAGTTTGATACTTCAATGTCCTGATTTCAAATCTAGACAGATTTGATTTTTGTTTCTCTCTGCTCAATGTTATTAAAACTTTTGTTACAAATATAGATATAGTTAAGAACCTTGATTTAAACCATAATTTCAGGTTTGATGTTACTGCATATTACCTTGCATATGTGCCTTCTAATGTGGCTTTGGATTAACCAAAATCTTTGAGGGGATGTTTGGTAGATGGAAATGGTGTTGAAGACTGTCAGATGGACGATCTTGGGTACTGAACTTAATCTGTCAGCTGGTTTAACACCAACACTTATCCTTAGATGCCATTAGCAGAGCCAATTCTGTCGTAAGCATCCATGCAAGATCTCTGGTATGAAGCTAACTTTCTACTTTTGTCCCACCAATCTTGGAAGCTATCCATTTCCTCGTCTAATGAATCCATTAAAGCGAATAAAAATATTTGAAAATTTTTAAGATGGTAGTTTTGGTGGATAAAGTAGAGTAGTGTATGTAGATACATCATAAACTATAGACATGCAGATCAAAGTTAGTTTTACGTTGTATACTTCCAGAACCGAAAAACAATGGTTAGTGCATCTGGTAACCTACTATGTTTACCTTCATGTATTTCATATCTTGGGGAGGTCAGCTTTACCAAACTGACATATCTTTTGGCCAGAAGATTGAGTGTTAGGGACTTCATACCAATCAGTTGAGGAGCTTTTCTTTTTTTTTTTTAGATTAGGATATTTGAGAGTCGCTAGACTAGACAACAAAATATGTGATGGAGCTGTCAACTTTTGGTTGAAGCATCTTAATATCTTGACTAGCCAAGTATCTTACTGTCTTTATCAGCATCAATTTGTTCACATACATGCTTCCCCTTGACATATATCACCTACTAATTAAACAATACTCCTATCAATTGGGACCCTGTGACTCTGTGGCAACATGTTCAGATTTGATTTCCTTGCTGGGACTGTTTCTCTTGTTAACGTCTTTAAATGTCTGTCATTAATTGCATCATTAACTCCATAGAGAATTCATTAATTCTTTATGTTCTTATAATACATACATACATTATATGCATGCATTGTTATGTGCATGCATAACTTGTTTTATATGTAATTTATAATTAAATAAAAAATAAGATATTTTATATTTTTAAGTTAAGAGTGAAATAGCATTGTTTTAAGGAAAAACTTTTAATATCTTGTCGGTCTTTTTATTGTAGGATGTGGCTAATGACATGAACATTATTATCAATTCAATAGAGAAAGATCTTGAGGTTAGTTCTATCTGTATTCATCTTTGTTTAATGTATTTTCATTTGCTTATACAACCCTTGCTTTTTATGACACCAATCAGAAAATCTTAATCAAATAACAATCCAATGGCTCCATGTAGTGATGCTTTAGAGAATCAAACATGTATTGGGACTTCTGATTTTATAAGTAAATCAGCTAATAAACTTGTAAGGTTGAGTTATACATATAAGAATGACACTGAAAAAGAATGTAGAATCAATTGTTGATATATTGGAGCTCATGATTTCTGTGATAGAGTAAGGTGGTCTTCATGTCTCTCAGAGCTAATACTAAAAAATAAATTTTTCTTGCATATTGATAAGTCAGATATAAAAGGGATTAAACTGTTGACTATTTAATTATTAAACAGTGCATCATAAAATTCTTAAAATATAAGGATTGTGCCTATGTTGTTGCTGAATCTTAGTGAGCCAATTATTTGATAAATTTTGTTCTGGTATGATAGATCTGATTCAGTAATATGACAATTTCCTGAATTTGTATTGAGCCTCAGTTTTCTTCTACAGAAGCAAAGATATTTGAGTAAATATTGATTTAGGAAACATGCTACTATTTACTAATATTCGCCATTGGATTAAAACACTGGCACAGGCATACCTGTATGATTAAACTTGCTTTGTGATGGAATGTTTCTTTGTGTGGCTCGATTATATGACATCTTGGTCAAGTGGCTACCATAGTTTTGGGTTGACCAAAACCTTGAGTGAAATTGGGTAGATAGAAATTGTGGAAGCCCATCAGATTGTATGTACCTGTTCCCAAGTAATGTCTCAGTTTAAAACCACCATCTGGGCATTGGGTACCTTTTAACAGTCTCAACTCTGATGTAAGCATTTGGGCTAGGTCTCTGGTTTGATAACTTTCTTCCCTCAATCTCATCAGTAACAAAGGCCATGAAAAAAAGTTAAGGACATGGCCTTCTTTCTCTGATAATACCCCCCCCCCCCAAAAAAAAATTTTGAGTTATAATTGATGGTTATTTTCCCCTGTTATTTTCTAGATGTATGAGGACACAATTCGAGATAACATTGAAGATCACATCCCTGACGATAAAATGTCTCTGCTTTGGTTTATGACACCGCGAGAAGCCTTGTCATACATGGTCAAAGGGAACTTTTGTCCAATAACACAAAATAAAGTCCCTGATTCAAGTGGCATGGTCTTTATACCTCGCGCTCTCTCTCAGAGGAAACTTAGCATTGATCCAACCTATTTAAAATCTTGCAATTACATTAACAGTGTAATTGCAGAACCTGAGCCCAGTAAATAGGAAAGTACCAGAAGGGTGAAATCAATTAAAAGTGAATGGCATGAAGATAATTATATAGCTCATCTGCAAATTAACCACAGTCTTTTCATAGTTACACACGTTATTTTATTCCCTACATGCTTATATTATTTCATATAAAGGCAGCGGATTGGCAGTATCGGTAGAGCATCAGACACCATGCTTTTCAGCATAGAGTTTTGGCCTTTTACGTTCTGAGTTCAAATCCCACTGAGGTTAACTTTGCCTTTCATCCTTATGAGATCGATAAAATAAAGTACCAGTAACACACTGGGGTAATTGCTGGCCTTGTGCCAAAAGTAGAAACAGTTATTTCATATATATTTTTATATCATAAATTTTAAGTTTCTCAATTAAAAATGAAAAAAAATCTGAGTATGTTGTATGTTTTAGATTTAAAAAAAAAACGTGACATGACAATATTTTGTATGTATATCTGACCTTTATTAGAATTTTGACTGTCCATTGAAGTGTCCTTATACGTCTCATAATAATATAATTCCAATTGTGTAATTCAAATATCCATTTATGATCAATCATTCATTTATATGCTTTAGTCATGTTATGTTTGAGTATATTATTCCTTATTTTCTTTTCACTGCATTGTGTAAAGACAACCCTTCCCCTCACATCAACTTACTTCGCTAGAAAGTATGTTGCTGATGTTGGCCTCGTTGACATCAATACCATAGAAAAAGACTCACTTTCTCGATCTCTCTCTCTTTTGTAATTTAATCAGAAATACAAATATTTACTAGCTATGGTTTCAATGCTATCTTTTATAAGAGGAAGCTTTTTTTTTATTCTTTTTTAAAAAAGACGTTTAAATTCGGCCATAATTTTCTTGTGTATTCATAACTTAATGCCTATTCATACCTGTATGGCTGCAAATATATAAAACCATTCTTCACTATTTGGTATGTTTATTGAACAGAACACAAGGAATTGATATCATAGTCCAGTTGACCAAAAATCTACTTTAATTGTGTAAACAGCTAATTTGAGGCCTACACTCCTCTTAAGATTCTGAATTAATACATAATCAAAAACAACAATTTCTTTACAAGAGTTTATGCTAATGCTATATAAATAAAAACAATGCAATGAGGCAGTCTCTATGTAGTTGCTCGATCTGCTAGAAATACCACTGAAATTATACACTGCCTGTCTTAAACATGAAAGAACACATCAGATAGTGTGCTCTTAGAAATACAGACAGATGGAATATTCACATTTGAAACACCTCTGTATCATGTGATATTGTCAACCAGGATTGACCTAGGGTTAAACAACTACAGACAACATGCATAATTTGGATGAAATTATTTACCTTCACCTGGAAGGTAATTGTTTGCAGATAATATGTATACAAAAGAATACTACAGTACTCATGCAGACAAAGCTGCAATATTTTCTGTCCTCTTTGCACCAAATTTCAATGTCAGTGGCTAGGCTTCTTTTATCATGTTTCCACCACATATCTCTTACATACTCTTAGCTGCCCACTAAACTCCAACATGGCAAGAATTTTGAATAATGTTAAAATCACAAAGCCATTAGCTTTAATCCATGTCCTTATGATACTGTGTACATCTATATAGTAGTAAAACTCTGTTTGTGTATTGTATTTGTTTGTAAGTTTGAGTATTTGTAGCTCAAACAAACCATTCTATACAAAAAAATGTTTTGAGTTATATTCTCCTAAACACATATACTCATACATTTTTGCAAGAAATCCTTAGGCATATATATATATATATATATATATATATATATATATATATATATATATGCCTATTTCTTCTAAGGGGTCTTGGTGTGCTGTCTAAGTAGTGAATTATTTTCCTTTAAGGTTGCTGTGGGCCAAGGCATCATTGTAGTAGGGGGCAGAAGCTTTTATCTGTGTCATTGTATTAATGTGTATCTTTCTAAAAATAGTTTTTTCAAAGAATTCCTGTTCTTTAAAATCCCTTGGCCAACGACCTCTCCTATTGTAAAACTCACCACCTTCCCTAACTACCAGGAAACATATATACCACTGTATTACAATGACAGTTGACTTTCTTGAAGATTTCTTTCAAATTAAAGAGTTCTAGTCCTGTAGAAGCCATTTCTACATTAAATTTGATTTTTACAATCTACTTATGTATTGAGTACCTTACTGTGATTACCCCCGATTGAACCCGGGAGTCACATATCACTTAGCACCTAACCGTGACTCTTATAAGCATCGCTTAGAAACCATGCTGACCAAACAGGACATCGACACTTCTATGTAGAATATCCCCATTCCACCAAGGAAACAATACTTAAAAACTCTCATCAGGCGTAGGGATGAGTTCATCAAGCGGATTAGATGGAGAGCTTTCTTAGTCGACCTCCAAGATGTATCATCTACCAATGATAAGTCTGGATTCAAGATGAATAAGGCACAACCCACCAACAGCATACTTGAACCCTTTTAGGAAGACCTCTTTAAAATGATTAGAAACATAAATATCCGTAGAGCCAACACACCATTCCAGGCCTACATAAAAGATGAACTCCAGAAAATGAAAAGTTTCCCCAACATCTCTGTCCCCTTTGATAAAACTAAAAACCTTTTTATGAGGTGAACATGCAGACGTACCAGAGGCTGGCGAAAAATGCCATCACAAACACCTATAAAAAGGTAGATGATAGGGTCCTGATGTAAACCAATTCAGTCAGCAAGGAGATCACCAAGTTGAAGACTGGACAGAACCATTAAGGATGAAGACCCCGCACTTCATTAAGGACCAGAAGGCTCACTTCTAAATACAAGAAACCGTCAGTTTGGCTAATTAATCCAACACGATCGGATATTGGATCAATTAGCAAGATCCTCGACCGAATACTACCATCACTGCATGCTGCTTCTCCACTCCCACTCTGGAGCAGAACTTCAGAGGCAATTTCTTGGTTCCAGGAACTGCCGGAGAAAAGTAACACCCACTTTCTGCAATTAGATATAGTGGACTAGTTTAATCTCTACTTAAGGATGCATTGGCCTATGCCAGGACGCTTACTAAGGTCACCGAAGCGGAGTATGACGTGATCCTCCATGCCCGTAAGACCTTATCTCACGAGGGCTCTTACTGGATTAAGAAATCAGACGCCCCATTCGACGTTAGTATGGGAGGGAGAGACTCCGCAGAAATAAGCGACCCGGTAGGCCTGTACATCCTATACAATATGAAGAAACGTTTTACCGGGTTAACCGGAGGACTGAACCGCGACAACAGCCTCTTCATCCTGCACACGGTGAACCCCAAAACCACCGATGGGTTTCAGAAGATCTTATATTGTTTCTTTCGTTATCTAGGCTTTAGAATTAAAATTGAATCTAACATAACTTGGGCCAACGTTCTAGATGTTACCTTAGATTTAGAAACTTCCCTCTACTACTCACACAACAAATCTGATAAATCCCTTAGATATGTAGACTCCCTCCCCCCAAAGTAGTTCACTTAGAATTTCTGGTCCCTCTGCCAATGAAGACATCTTTAGCACTTCCACCCCTACTACGAGGTCCAGGCCCGCTGCGGCTTAAAAAAAAAAAAAATCACCTAAGTAGACAGCACACCAAGACCCCTTAGAAGAAACAGGTACAGGCAAATTAGCTGTTACATCCACCCCTTTCAACAGCAGTGTCAACATCCACGTATGTATGTGTGTGTGAAAAACCTTTTGCGCAACTGTTACAAACTCTCGCCTTCAGAGAACATGCATATGACATCAGCTGCCCGCACACATACAAACGTAATAATGAAGGCGTTCATATACAAATAAACATGAAAGCATGCATTGGAGACAGATACACACACAGCCGAAAATAGGCTCACCAAACAGACATCAGGACTATATTTTTAGCAAAAAGTATTTAATGTCCTTACAGTGGCAACATTCATCAATTTGTACTTGATGTCACTGTGTAAAATGGTTGTGCTGGTATAGCAAAAACAATGCATCCAGTGAACACTCCAAAGTGGTTATGTTAGGAAGTTACATCCAGCCATAAAAACCATGCCAAATATGTAATGTGAGCAAGATGAGGTCGCTCCGATATGTCGAGTCTCGGACTGTGACAACTTGTCCAACACATGCCAGTATGTATAACTTTTTAATTCCAATTACTTGCGCCAGCCGACTTTATGTAAAATTAAGTGTATGGTATGAACTTTATTATTTTTTTCTTGTGTATGAGGAGCCTCCCAAACTTGAAATCCCACCGTCCCCATGGTCTAAATCCGGCCCTGGTTGGCTTCATAGAAATAACAGCTAAACTCCAAGTTACTGTTCCATCTTAAAGGGGAGAAAATTATTACTTTTTTAATGTTTTAAACGAAATATTCCTTAAAATATTCTTTTATGAATTACATATTTTACATATACTTGAAATCAGTTTAAATGTTACTAATGTGAGGTTATGTTTGCAAATTTTACTTGTAAGAGTGGAAGGATTTCTGACACTATCGATAGTAAATACGTGAATTTTAACAACTATCTTTTATACAAGTGAAAGCGTGTGGCTGAGTCGTTAGAGAATTGGATTCGCAATCGTGAGGTTGTGAGTTCGATTCCTGGTGATGCGTTATGTCCTTGAGCAAGACATTTTACTTCATGTTGCTCCTTCTATTTGGAGTTGCAACCAATGGATAGTATTAGGAAAGACCAACAGTATACAGTCTTGATGTTTTTTTCTCTAAATTGTAAGTAGCATAATTGAAACAATGAATAGAAGAATTTAAACAACTATTATATACAATATCCATATTTCTATAAAATAAACTTGTTTTCCCACGCAAGTGGAATAACAAATAAACACAAGGAGGATGGCTAGCCAGCTACCTCTCTCCCTGTTAAACCTGAAGCATGGAGGTGGTACAACACTCAGGTCCTACTATACTTCCGAATTACTTGCCAGCATGGCCCTGGTTCTCGCTCTCTACTTGAAGAAATGGAAACTTGAAGAAATGGAACAACTCTCAGGCCCTCCTCATCTAGTACACTCCAAAATTCATCGTCCAACCCTTGTCAGGATGAATCTTGACTGATTTCACCTTCCCTGCTGAACCCTTGCACACTCGACACTCCCAAGCTTGACACACCACCCAAACGTTTACTCCAACACCAAGCTCCCACCACAAGCCACATATAAATGTCCTCTTTGGGTCATTGAGGGTTGTCACACAATTTTAGACACACTCCAGTTGCTTTCATGTTTCCTACATGGTTTGACCCTATCGGCAATGTGATATCTGTACCCACACCTAAATTCCTACTAATATCCCCACAGCAAGACTGAGATCTTTAGTGCTGTAATAGGGTAGTGTTAATGCCACGACGACAAGCACCCAGTTACCTTGCAATGTGGTAATGTCGGAGTCATGATAGAATGTTCCCAGTACACGCCGTAAAGTAGTTGGTGTAAGGAAGGGCATCCAGCCATAGAAACCAAGCCAAAACAAGGCCTACTAGCAGCACCTAGTCCCCTGACTGGTCAGGCCGCTGTACTCAATAGTTGTCTAACCCCTGTAAGTATGGAAAATAGACGTACAATATTGATTGTATTCTGTTTTGCAGTTACCACGCTCAAAGGTTAATAGCTAGTTTGTATATCATACTTAACATATACTAAAAATAATCTTAGCCTCCTCTCTCATAAAACTTTCGTGAAATTTTGTGCCCAATTCCTCTCCCTCTTTTACTATTTCTTTCCATATCTTGCTCTCCAGCTGAGACCACCCACTCTCTTTTTTTAACGGTGCTCCAGCTGTGATCAAGCACCCCTCCCCTTTTCTTAGCGGGCCGTTAACTGTACTAACCATCATATTTTTAACGGCAATCTAATCGTGACCATCTGTCCTGTTTTCTTTTGAGGCTGTGACCATTCTCTGCTTTCCTCAACTATGACTGCTTGGGCTTTTTTAAGTCGAACATGACCAACCAGTAGAATTATGATTATTTCAACAAAATGGCCAACATTTCAGTGTATTATTTCCTGGGTAACGCCAGGAAGTTGCCGAGTTCCAATTTAACTCTTCAGAACGCTTTACATTCATGATTCTCTTGCTTTTAGGATATCGCTGATATCCAGTGGTGTGTCATATAACAATGATGTCGAACACCCTGGGAGCAAAGTTCTTACCATTGACATCAGAGAAATTGTTAACTATGTTTGGCATAATAATCTTTTAGCATATCGATAATTTATCTAAATAGGCTTCTTTCCAGATTGTTCAATTCCAGTACATGCTAGAAAACTTTCTGGCCTCCATATCAATTACTTAAGTGCGCCATAAGACCTAGCTTATTAATGCAGTAAAACACCTAACAGGTTCACTTAGGGTCGCCATCAGTCGGATGATTTTGAGGTTATGAATTTTGATTGCGTAAAGACTGTGGAGGGCCATGTATAAAGGAATGGTTTAGCTGTCTCGGATAAGTCAAGGGTGAAATATATGCACTGTTAAAGATATAATAGCTGAAACTCTACCATTTCTATGATGACTTGAAGTGGGGTGTGTGTGTGTGTGTGGGGGGGGGTATGATTTAGTAACTACAATTAGGTAGTGGTATGATGATCTGATAGCTTGGCAAATAATAGATTATGGGTGTTTGGAGTGCCTGTGTGTAGTAGAAGAAGATAAGTGATATAGAGAGTTAATGGTTGTAAAAAGAAGAAAAAAAAAATTTCTGCACAAGGAGCGTCCGTTTGGGCTGAGTGCAAGATTGATGTCACCAAAAACAAGGATCCAGAGAGAAGTGAGATGTCCTTGGTGCAAGACAAGAGATGGAGTTGAAAATTTGTTGGTAAGATGAAATTCGGAAAGTGATAGAAAAAAAAAAATGTACATTTGTTGAGAGAAGGTGAACTAGAGTAATCAGAAACCCTTCCTGCTAAAATTGTGAGCTGGCTAAGACAATAGTCAGGGTGGGATGTGTGGGTGCAGAAAATACGGGATTAATTGATAGCTACAACATTTTAGTTACTTTTGACTGGACCTTTATTCTGTCGTCTTTAAAGATTAAGAATCAAGCTCGAAAGAATCTGAATTCATCAGCCAGGCATCCTGCAGCTTTTATCAATTCCCTGCCCTCATTTTGGTGATAATGAAAATGCCAAAGATGTTGATAACCTTAAGTTACGAGACACGTTCAACTCTCAGTTGAACCTATTTCACTTTTATCATTAAGACATGAATATCACGACATTCCATTACCTTTTCCCTAATAAATATAGAATATTATTTTGATAATCTCTTTTGGTAAGGCATGAAGAATCTTTTACATGCAAACAAGCCTCTACCCACCCTCCACACACAAAAACAAAAAAAGTGCTTTTAATAAACCCTTTCCAACAGTTCGCTTGTGTAAAAACTTTCAGGATTGAGGATTGTCTTTATAATTTTTTTTATATCCATGTGGCATTTTAACTAATTGACCGCATTTCTGAACTTTTGAAAATCCTATTCTTTAGAGTTGCTTCATTCCCTAACCAAATATGTCAGTTGTTTTGCTAAACGTAGTTTTTCGTGTTTGAGCGTCTCAACACTTAATACAATAGACATCAAAACCGCTAACCTTACTAAGTCAACATAAAGCAGCAGCAGTAGATGAATATTTCCGCTTTCAGTACATTTTCATTCTCTCCAGGCAAACTTGATGACAGTGTTGTTTTTATTCAGATAATCTTTCGTCGTATTTAGTTTATTTCAATGAAGCATCACTTTATGTATCTTAGATAATAATATTGGTGGCCTCTTGCCTTCTATAAATGGCTGCTGCCTTGTAGGTTTCATATGTTTGTTTTACTGTATTTATTTATTCACTTAATGATTACGTGAGAGGTACGAAATATTTATATCTATGTTCTCATAGATAAACGAATATTTCATTTTTGTTTTTTCTCATTTATTGCCGCTCACACAAACTCCACACCATCCGCAATTACCACATAAAAAAAATGTTTCCTATTCTTGCGCAAGTGCTCCATGATTAGAAAATAAGTTTTATTGTGTATCCCCCCGAAGATATTAACTTCTCTGTAAGCTGTCACTGACATCATATCTGCAACTGATAGGTTCTTGGCAATACGTGAATGCCATTTTCACCGGGCACAAATTATCCCCCCCCCCCCCTCCTCCAACTACGTCTCTCATATTGGTGGATTGGCAGTATAGAGTTGCTATTCTGAGTTCAAATCCCGCCAAGGTTAACTTTGCCTTTCATCCTTACGGGGTCGATAAAATACGAGTAATACATTGGGTAATTGCTGGCCTTGTGCCAAAAGTAGAAACAATTATTTATACACATATAAACATGTTTCCAGCGAACGCTCGTGAAGCTTTATTAGTAGAGGGGTGTTTTAACCGATGGTAGGGGTTAATATTGAATACGTATACGATATTGGAAATATATACACTGAACGGTGTATATAACGATATAAAGTCCCGTGCACGTCATCTACTTATATATATAACCAGCAATTTCTCTGTCTGTCTGTCCGACAGTGGAAACACGTGCGTAGAGAGAGAGTGAGAGTGAAAGAAAGAGACAGACTACGAGAGAGGGATAGCGGGAGGGAGAGAGAGTGAATAGACGCTAAAACACGTGCTACAGAAACATTACCTTCCCCTCTCCACTGACTTTGGTCACTAAGGCCGAGGGAATCGCGCTGAGCGCGTCATAATGACGTAATGCAGACAGCCAGACATACAGACAGATATTATAAGGGCGCAACGTTATATCTATGTATCTATCTAAAAAGAAAGACTAAGAATTATATAGAGAGAACGCTAAATCGCCTAATGCGCTCCCTAGGGCATTGAAAATTTGAAATAATTTTTTCTCAAAACACTCACAGGACCATAAGTATTACATGTCTAAAGTTTGAAAACAATCGGTTGGATGGTTCTCAAGTTTTAGTGAGCTGACAGACAGACAGACATTCTCTGTTTTAGATATATAGACTAGCAGAATCCCCCCCCCCGGGTGGTTTTCTGCTAGTCTATATTATAAAACAGAGAATGTCTGTTTTTTTCTGTCTGTCTGTCTGTCTGTCTGTACAATCACTAAAACTCGAGAACCGCCCAACCGATTGTTTTCAAAAGTTACACATGTAATACTTATGGTCCTATTGAGTGTTCTGAGCAAAAAAAAATTCAAATTTTCAATGCCCTAGGCGATTTAGCGATCTCTTTCTCTCTCTCTTAGTCTTTCTCTTTTTAGATAGATACATAGATATGACGTCGCGCCTTTATAATATCTATCTGTATGCCTAGCTGTCTGCATTACGTCATTATGACGCGATCAGTGTGTGTATGTGTATATATATATATATATATATATATATATGCAAACATTTTATTTAAAATTGTTGGGTTACAACGAGTAAATATTTTATAACTGATATAAAAGCACTCAACAGATTTTGGAGTATTTTACGATATTAAACAAACTATAACAACTTTTTAAATGGAAGTTGTAAAATTTCTCAAGGTATGTCAAATTTATTTATAAAACTGTTTATATATTCTATTTTGTCTGAAGAGGGCATACCATATTTTTAATATGATATCCCTGAAATATATATAATGAAATAAATATGGTTTTATAAATGTAGTTTCCATTTGTTTAATATCGTATATATATATATATATATACTAGCAGAGGTACCCGGCGTTGCTCGGGTATTAAATAGCAGTTGTGTATACCATTTATGTCAATACTTCAGTGCTACTTCGAAAACTATACTTTTATAAAAAGAGGGTTCCTGCCCCCAGGGGTCCCCTACTCAATATGTGCCAATTCTGAGAGTTCACATTCATCTGCAGGACAAACGTAGCCCATGTGTCAAGTTTTGTGAAAATCGGTTGCGAACTCTAGAAGTTATGACGTTTTGTTGCATTGCACTGCAGTTCTTCAGTCGACTCCAAGGAAGTGGTTAAAGGGGGTTATCTGCTGGGAGACCCTATAATCACTATCTGGAAAAATGAAAGTGCCCATGACATCCGGAGTACATAAGTAACTTATGTCTTAAGTTTGGTGAAAATACTGTAGAAATGCATAAGGTTTATACACGCGTGCGCTCGTGTGTTTGTGTGTGTGTGAGTTTGTGTGAGTGTGTGGGGTATGTATTTGTGTGTGCATATGTATGTGTATGTCCGTCGGGGCACACGTATGTACTGGCCTAAATCTTCACTATTTACTTTTACTATTTTAATAAGCTGTCATTTTCGTTTTCAATTTTATTTACATCATTCTTAAACTCCGGGGCTGGAAATAATTCGGTTATGTTAAATAGAATATTAGTCTAACGACTCTATTTATACCATAAAATTGGTCTTGACTTTGCATGAAATTGTTCTTCACGCTCCACATAACGACGTATTATCCTCGCTTTTTTCCCGTTCATTGCCAGGGAACGTCTTCACGAACCAAAATATCGTCTCCCTGTTTTCGTTCGGTTGCAACGTTTCTCGAAATATTTACTTCTGCATTCACAGATTACTCTCAGTTCAATTTGAATGGGAAATTCCTGTTTCATCGATTTTCTCCGTAACCATGGAAGCTTGTACCATAAAAGTCGACCCAACGCCTCCTCAGGTAATTCTGCATAACTGTGTAAATTTTCCGACTACACTTACTTACTTAAATATACAACGTCTGACCACTTCCAATTTATATAGTAGATATATTCTTATGCCAGGGAACGTCTTCACGAACAAAAGTATCGTCTTCCTGTTTTCCTTCGGCTGCAACGTTTTTCGAAATATTTACATCTGCGTTCACAGGCTGGCGATTACATAATCACATACATCACTGACAGATATTTTTGCATACACAAAAACAAAATATAAACAAACAAGGCCAACGATTACACCAGTTAGTCTTAGTGTACTTCATACTGCTTTTAGGTAGAAGATCCCGTTAAGGGTGAAAGCAGCGATTCTTTGCTTAAACTTTAATATTTTATTTTAATATATATATATATATATAATTATATATTCGTGTACAGATATTTTTACATACACAATAACAAAATATAAACAAACGTATTTATTTCACGAGATTCGATAAGGATAAATATATATCAAATATATAAGAACCCTAGAGCAAATCCCGAGCAACGCCGGGCCATTCTACTAGTGTAACATAGAACGTATATTTTATAAAATTATTTAATGCTAAATATAAACATTCAAACATTAATGCCGCAAATTATGAGTTAGTAGAGCAGGGCAGTGGATTGGCTGAAGCATAAGAACATCGGATCAAATGCTTTTAGGCATTTAGTTACGATCCTTTACATTCTGAGTTCAAATCCTACCGAGGTTAACTTTGCCTTTCTTCCAGTAACAGACTGGAGTCGTTTTAACCAACTTCCCCCTCCCTCGAAATTGTTGGCCTTATGTCTAAATCAGAAACCATTATTGGCAGTATCGGTAGAGGGTCGGACGCCATGCTGTACAGCAAAGAGTTACGGCCCTTTATGGTCTGAGTTCAAATCCCGCCGAGGTTAACTTTGCCTTTCATCCTTACGGGGTCGATAAAATAAAGTACCAGTAATGCACTGAGATAATTGCTGGCCTTGTGCCAAAAGGTAGAGACAATTATTAAGGGCGGTAGATTGGCTGTATCAGAAGAGCGTCAGACACATGCTTTGCAGCATATAGTTACGGCCCTTTACATTGAGTTCAAATCCAACCAAGGTTAGCTTTGCCTTTCATCCTTATGGGTTCGATAAAATTAAATACTAATAATGCACTGGGGTCAATCAACTTTCCCCCTACCTTGAAATTGTTGGCCTTGTGCCTATTAAGGTAGTGGATGGCAGAATCAGTAAAGTGGTGTGATATTTAAAGTGATGCCCCCTTGAGTTTTCACTTCAAAACAACTATATCTTAACTGATACATATTTTATTTTTTTGATTACTGGGTCTTTAGAATCGACTTTTCCCACTCACAAATTGCTAGCCTTATGCTTAAAAATAGACATCGTTTCGAGTTAGACCAATTGAAGCGCATAGCCGTATTTTCCATGAGTAGAAGTGTGAAATGACTGACAAGGGTCAGAGACAACAGTAGATGGGTCATCAATGCCGTTACATGCATAACTGTTGCAGCAAGGATAGAAAGAATTAGCTTGAAGAATTTGTCGAATTTCGGTTATTTAAATTGTTGATTTTGCTTCAGGATATTGAGTTCCCTTAAAGCTATAAGACTTTGAAAGGTCAATGCGAGAAATGAAATTATTAAAAAAATGTTCGTATAACAGGAAGTTTGTGCTTCTGGGTCAGTGGATTATCTCCTTCACTTCCTCACAATTCTCTGCTGTCAACAACAAACACCTCATCTGCGATTTCTTCATCTGTTAGTACTTAGTATCCAGTTCACTTTCTGTGTGTTCGCCTGTCTTCTGGAGTGTACAACGATCACTTTCCTCGAATCCATCACAATCATCTTCTACTTTCACGTACAGATTTCTTTTTTCAGGCATTGAGTTTATTGTTACTTTTCATGTCTTCCATGAAACTTGCATGGAATATTTCAAACTTACGGTTGAAGTTATTGATATTAGTGAATTTTTTTTTATTCCCCAGTGTCTCCCTTAAGATCATTCTCTACTACCACAGCGGCAAATTTGTTCGAATGTCTTCAGTAACATTCTTGTAGGCAACCATTATACCTCCATCTATTGACTGAGCAATGGAGGTAACAGTGGATGACAAGAATATGCACCTTATTTTACTACCATTACTGACAAGTTGCTGACCACCTGAGTGAGCAGGAACATTACCCAACAGCAGTTGCTCCTTGACCTATTTAGAAGAAAGTTTGGGAACATTATCCTTGTATTTAGGCATGATAGGAATGAAATGTGGGACAATTCAATTATTAAAGATATGGCTGTTAAATCACAATGTCTTGCAATGGTAATTATGCATCATCTCTGTTATCACTAATTTTATCTGTATTCATGCAACCAAATAAAGTTTACGACAAGGTATAGAGACTTCGGCGGCGAAATGGCAGAGTCGTCAGAACATCAGATAGAATGATCTGTGGTATTTGTTCTGGCTCTCTGCTCTCTGAGTTCAAATCCCGTCGATGTCAACTTTGCCTTTCATCCTTTCGAAGTCGATAAAAAAAATGTACCAGTCTGGTACTCTGTCGATTCTTCCTCTATATCTCTTTCTCACTCTTTATCCTTCTCTGAGAAAAATCTGTGTTCAGACCTAGAGAGGGATGAGCTTCGCTAGGCTTTAAAATGCCCGAGAAATTCCACTTCGGCGCCCCCCCCACGACTCCATCAGGAGTTACGGGACCATGCACGCATGCATAGAGACTTTAATCTTAAAAGCTTAGGTATTCCGTTGTAGTCATTGCCAATACTACCTGGTTTCATCCCCATTATACACTTCAGAAATAAAAAAAAAAAGATGGTAGGAGGAAATTTGGTTGCTGTTTCTCACATGTCAAATGACCATGCAATAGGTTTCTATTGACATCACGCTGTTTTGCTTGTTTGTTTTTATAGATAAATATATTGTCACTGACTTCTTTAAATAGCTTTGAAAAGTTAGAAGTGGAGGAAAAAAATCAAAAACATAGTAAAGGAAAGAAATCGTAGCATTAACCCCCTTTTTGTGTGGTATTAGCACTGAAAGAGAAATCTGTCCTCTAGCATAGAAAAGAACAGAATTAGGATGAAAGCGGTCTTCCCTAATTCCAAACTGTGTTCAACATTTTGTTATAAGCAGTTAACACATATCTCAGCTCACTATAGTAGATTAAAATAGCACCAGTGGCAACCTGGTGCTTTCGGCTACCACCCCAGGCTCTGCTGCCTGCTAGGCCGAGGAGGGAAAACTGTCCAAGTATCGGCCACTCTCTGATAGATTTGTGGTAGAATCTGAAGCAGTGGAGACTTCCGGCGTTCTTGACCCCCCCCCCCCCCCCGATCACATTCCTACTCACTGTTATTGGAGCGAGTTGGTTGTCCGCAGGTGCAAGCTCCGCAAAGGGGAAGTGGCTGTTCCAAAGCGTCTACCTCGCCGTCCTTCGGGGTAATGTATTCTCCATTCTGATGGTCTGGACCAAGAGGCGGAGGGTAAGTTAGTTGGATGTGGACGATGATCGTTCGGACGTCACTCATTTCCTATTTTCCCCCCACTTTCATTCACTTATAAGGTCAGTTATAAATCAAACCAGCGATCAAGTGCCGGGTTGAATACTTTATAATACCAGGCTCTCTACTTCAATATTTTCATTTAAAATTAACACTGAGACAATGGTGTTGGGAGAAAACAGATTGTCAAGTTATTGCTCACTCCTCTCCAGAGTATTATCGAGTTAACTAAAATGAAATAATTATATCCAACGAACAGTTTGTTTCCCGTTTTATATTTCATCATAAATATTGTCTTGCTACATTAGACTTTACACTCAAAATTAACATTTCCTTATAAAATTATAACTTTTATTTTTGCTGTTAATCTTTAAGTAAATAAATATTGAATTTATTGTTAAAACATCCTCGCCATACGATCACAAGGCTGGAATAAAACAAGTTTTTTAGGAGAGTGTTTATAAAATGGACACAAAAGTTCTCTTAATATTTTTTCAAACGAGTTTTCGAATAGTGAACATTTAGACGTATTCCCAAGCATCATTGCTGACATATATTATAACCGAGGTCCTACGTTTGATTTAGTGATGCGTAAAACCTTTTCGGTTATGACACTATGAGCATGTGCTTATAATGTCCCAGGAAAGGATCGCTAGACAGATTTTACGAGTAAAACCAACAGACTCCGAGCAAGATGGTTGGATAACATCCATGAGCTTGGTTGGCCTCACTTGGGGCTCCAGCCGGGTCAGTTGGAAACGGTTGCTTCTGACAGGACCCACTGGAAGGAGTGTTTGAGGACTCTGTCCCCAAACCCTCTCAGGAATAAGTAAACGAAGAAGAAGAAGACACACTGCAGTGTTTCTATCCTCCATAGCCTATCCAATTTCGACTAAATAAAGCCAAAAGCCAATGTTAAAGCACAAGTCTAATAGAAACTATATTAAAAAAACAACACAAACACATCAACAAATATACACGAATCTATTGTGGCGAATAGTATAGAGGTTCATTACCTTCCCTGTTTCTAGGGCTTTGGTGATCGATATGTATACTATGTTTTCCTAAACATTTAAGTACCGCCGTGGCTCACTAAATGTTTTGTGTGGCCCACTTTTAGGTCATATGTCTACTTTGGGCATCACTGATTTTAATAAAGGTTTCTTTGAAAAGTAAAGTTATTTATATTGTTTAGAAACTATCTATCTTACCGGTATACTGGAGGCGAGGAGTCGTCGGGGTTATGCTCCCAACTTATTCTTTAGTTGAGTCATCTGTTGTCGGATGATCGTCTTATTACTAATTTTCTCGAAGATCAGCGGTAGTTATTAGTAGGGGATTAACTTAATTTGTGTATAGATGAGACCACCAGTATCTTTTGTTTGGTCTTTGGTCACTATAAACACTGGCATTGTTGAATTCAGGATTGCAAGCTGAACAAACTCTTGTTAATGTTAGTGCTGCTCTATGTGGTCTCTCAAATCTGCTAGGAATGGCAATAAATATCTCTAAAACCATATCCTAATATATTATACAAAGAAAGGATTCATTTGGTGATGTAGTCCTTGATATACAGAAATGCGGGATGGTCACAGCTTGAACGCTATTAATGTTGATTTGGTAGATAAACAACAACGATGACTTCTGGTTTCTAGCCTGTGATATTTATTTTCAACTGTGAACTGGGCTATTCGTGAGTTAAGTGCTTTATTCACTGGTACTACGATGAGATATGAACTGCTGATCCGCCAGTCATCCATGCACAGCTCAGCACTACTATTCTAAAACTGCATCACAAGAAAATCAACGAATGGAAAGTCAAAGTTAATGAAGTTATTTCGGCTATTATTTCCATAACTAAATATTGCTACACCCTTTGATTAGCCATGAAAAGTTTAGATGTGGGGAAAAGGAATGTAAAATTGTCGTATTTACATCGATGGTGTTGGTACTAAAGGATTCTCCGTCGATTTCAACGATGAGCATTCATGCTTTTTAATCAATTAACGTGTAATCGGTTGGGTGTTCTACAGACATGTGCACCTTTAACGTAATTCCCAAATCAAACCAGCGTGTCACAATATGTGACGAAATAGAATATTTGGATTACAGGTAAAATCTACCTCACAAGCGGCGATATAGTTTCTGTCTATCTAATTTTACTTACAAGGCTTGGGTTAGCACGAGGTTATGGTAAAAACACTACATAGATCTCATACAGTGGGATCGAAACCGGGTTCTCGTGATTGCAAAGGGAACTTTGTAATTAATCACCCAAGCTTGCGTAATGGGAGAAACTCTTCATTGGGCGGCGAAACATTTAATTTCATATAACAAAGACTGGGAACCTGCAAGCACGTCTTGCTTAGTCTCTCGTCTACTCCGTGTTTGTAAAGACGTTGAAGCCACGACACCGTCATTTCGAGTACCACTTGCAATTGAAACAGGTATATAAAACAAACATACCTGAGTCTTGCAACTCTCTCTTTTCTCTCTCTTTCACCCCCCCCCCCCCTGCCCCCTGTATGTATGTAAGGGGAAGTATGCATATGTTTTGTGGTCTAATATATGATAGCTATCAAATATCTATATTTCGGTGAAAACCGAAGGGAAAACTTCTTCGAACTGTGTAGACAAACCTAATTTAAAGATGATAAGGGTCCCTACGGACACCTATAAGTCTTTAAAGGAAAACTTTCCTAAGGACGTGGGTAATCCTTGTGTTAAACCCATTAACCGCGTCCTTTTAAAAAGTTTCCCCACCCTCACCCCAGAGACCCCCACCCTACCAAACATCTCCGTCCCCACCCCGCCGGAAACCACCACCCACCCAGACAACTCCTCTAACACCCCCATGGAAACCGTGCGGCCTGATCCCTGGGAGACGAAGAGGTGTTTTCTTCTCTTTTAACTTTTCAGAACCAACATGGCCAATATAAGAGTTGGGTGTGTGAATGTACGCGGCATGGGGATGCCCTGGAAACGGGGCAAACTCTTAAACGACCTCAGGTCGCACAGTATGGATGTAGTAGCCATTTGCGAGTCCAGGATCGACAGTGAGCGACAGCTGGCCCCCATCTTCGATTACTTTGAGATCTACGCATCTTTCTGTCAGCCGAGGAGTGGGGGCGGGGTTGCCGTTTTGCTGCGGAAACACCTGGGCCTCGTAACACAGACGGTACATCTGGATCCGGAGCGTCGACTGGTGGTCCTAGACGTTGACGGTAGTGAAGGTGGAGCCTTCAGGCTGGTGGCCGCATATGCCCCATCCGGGACACCGCGGCCAGACTTCTTCAAACGTCTAGAGACTTTTCTGGGAACGTCCCGCTCCTTGCTTTTAGTGGGGGACTGGAATGGATTCATAGATGCACGTTGGGACTATGTGGGAGCATGTCCCAATAAAGGAGGGAGTAACATCCTCAAACAGTTAATCGGCCGATTTGACCTGGCCGATAGATATCGACTAGATTTTCCGACTGTGCCACTGTGGATGTGGACTAATCGTAGCGGAACATCTAGATCGTACCTAGATAGGGTTCTAGTTAGAAATAAGGATAGGGACATGTTAAGCTGTCCACAAATGTTCATGGTTGCCTATTCAGATCACAAACTAGTGCCTGCATGGTCAACCTTGATACAACCCATAGGCAAGGACCCGGCTACTGGAAGCTGAACTTGTCGTTACCGACATGCAAAGCCTACAGTAGACGGATTAGCACTTTAGTTAAACAGTACTTGACAGGGGCCATTGTCAACAACAGATGGTGGTACTCTCTCAAGAGGGAAGTTAGATTAGACTCGTTAGTTTTTAGTAAAGAATTAGCGTTAGATAGAAATAGAACCGAGAAAGAACTGGTAGATAAAGTAGAAGAGGCAATTAGAAGTGGTAACGTAACCAGCGTGCTAGCAACGAGAACGGCCTTGGACCAGTTCTTCGACGCAAAGTATGAGGGCTGCGTTGTCAGAAGCAAAATATGTGCTCTGGGAAACGAGGGAGCCAAAGCTGTTAGCTGGGCCTGGGTGACGGAGGCAAAAAGTGGCAACAAGTCTTTGAAGGACCAAAACGGACGCGTGATACGTGAGCCGAAGCAGATGTGTGCGGCCTTTCAGCGGCACTTTGCTCAGCTGTTGGGGCAGGGCGGCGCGCCGGGAGGGGCTATGGATTTCGGTCCATACCTCGACAGCCTACCGCGACTCTCGGACAGCGGGGCAAAGTTCTGCGAAAAGCCGATTTCAGCCGCTGAGATAGGGGACGCGTTGAACTAATGCGGCAAACGCAAATCTCCAGGTCTCGACGGTCTACCCTACGAATTTTACGTAACAATGCCGGACTTATTCTCCGGTCTCCTGGAAGCGGTCTACTGCAACTGGCAACAGAACGGGAGAATTCCCAGTTCTGTGACCGGGGCGTAGTCACACTAGTCAGGAAGGACGAGAATAAGGGGGATGACATAGGCAACTTCCGGCCCATAACTCTGCTAAACACAGAGTTACAGATTTTGGCCAAGGTGTTGGCAAAGAAGCTGGCGCTTGTCGTCGGGAACCTGGTGGGAGAAGCGCAGACATGCGCAATCCCGACCAGGTCCATACACAACAACCTCCACCTCATGCGATACATCATAGAGAGGGTAGGGTGTAAACCCAGCTTCGCTGGGGCCCTGATCAACTTGGATCAGTCTAAGGCTTTCGATAGGGTTGACCATCGTTACCTGGATGCGGTGCTCGAGGCGACAGGCTTCAAACCCGTGTTCAGGGGCTTGATTGCTGCAATTCATAACAACAACATCTGCTCAAGGGTTAAGGTGAACGGCTACCTCTCGGAGCCGTTCACCTTAACCCTTGAGCAGATGTCCCTTCTGTACGTATTGACTCTCGAGCCACTACTGCAGAAGTTGGAGCTATTGCAGGGCATCACTCTGGAACCGGGACTGCGGAAAGCGGCGTCGGCCTACGCCGACGACGTGACAGTAATGGTGTCGAGCGCCTCGCAAATCGAGGAAGTCGGCACCTTACTGAAGGAATACGAAAGGTTCACAGGAGTGAAGCTGAACCGGGACAAGTCCATCGGTTTGCAACTCGGATCGTGGAGAGGCAGACGGATGCCTTCCGATGGCGTCGTCGATCGCTGGACGGAAGGACCAGTAAAGCTGCTCGGGGTCTGGTTTGGTCCGGACCTTCAGGTGGAGAAGAACTGGAACGAGGTGTCGGCCAAGGTGTTTGCATTCACTCAGAAGTGGGCCGAGTGCAAACTATCCTTGAAAGGTCGAGCGGAGGTGGCGAACACTTTTATAGCGTCCGCCATCTACTACCGCTTGACCGTCGTGCCTTGTCCAGCCAAAACGCTCGCCAAAATGGAGCGCGCGCTCTTCCAATTCCTTTGGAAGAGGCGGGCTCCTATGGTGAGAAGATCCATCTGCTGCCAACGCCCTTCCAACGGAGGGCTGGGAATGCCGTGGCTGACGATGCGCAAACACGCGCTCAGGCTTCGGCATCTCTACGTATTCCTCACCGGACAACTTGTGTGGGCCCCGTTTGTGAGGCGAGCCTTCCCACGACTCGTCTCGCTGACCGAGCTGCAGTCCTGAGTCAAGCAAAGACCGAGGAAAATGGGCGACTGGCACATCGAATGTGCTCAGGCGCTTACAGCCGTCTGGCAGGCGGGCCCGACGATCAGTGGAGACTCCACTTCGTCATTCTATAGAGGGTTGATCCGCAGCAAGTGCGACGACGTGCTCGGTGAAACTCTGGGCGTAGAGGAACACGAACTAGCCAGTCTGTTCGGTAGGACCTTCCGCCCGGGACCGATGGACAACTTCCAAAAGTCCCTGGCCTGGCAATGCTACCGAGGAGCTCTACCAGTTCGAGACAAGCTCTACAGACATGGGCGCCCGGGCAGGGACCCTGCAAAAAAGATCTGTCCGAGGTGCGTGCGAGACGAAGAAACCGTCGCGCACGCATTCATACACTGCCCGGGCGTCACCGACCTGTGGGGCTATGTAGAACGACTATTGTCGCGGGTGGGACCAATCCGGTTGACCACCGAGTCCATTGTCATGATCAAACCGCCACCCTCCTTCAAAAACGAAGGAGAGGCGGTTTTCCTTTGTGTGATAGCTATGGCGAAAGAGGTTGTATGGTGCACAAGGTTGAAAGGGCTGAGGTCAGACACCTTTCTCTCCGGTCAACAACTGATTCTTTTTTTCAAATACCACTTTGGAAGAAGAATCAGGATGGAGAGAGAGGTGCTGTACCCCAGCAAGTTTTATGAAAGGTGGGTGAAAGTGGCGAGAATGGCCCGAGTGAATGGGCCTGCTCTCTATATCAGTCTGTAGGTTGAGGAAAAGGAGAAAGGAGGAGGAGAGGAAAGGAGTACAAACTCTTCGTACTCCTGGAGATGAGGGTTGCACATTTTTTCGGGGGTATGTGTTACCCATATGAACTGTCTCCCCCTATTGGGGAAAATCGACTAATTTTTAAATTGCATTTGTGATAATATTTTACACGTTTTTATTGTATGTAAACTTCCACCTTTGTATTTGTTCCCTTCTTTTGTGCCCCTGTGGCTAATAAAGAAACATATATATTTATAAAACAGAGAATGTCTGTCTGTCTCCCTAAAACTCGAGAACCACCTAACCGATTTTTTCAAACTTTACACATGTAATACTTATGGTGGTGTGAGTGTTTTGAGCAAAAAATATTTCATATTTTCAATGCCCTAGGGACCGCATTAGGCGAAAAACCGCATATTTTAGGCTTTAAAGGCTTTTTTTTAGGCATAACGGAACAATAATCCAGGCGATTTCTTCAAAATTTGCATTATTTATGTCGTTTAAAGTGTTTTGAACAAAAAAGATTTTCTCCTTTTTTGCCCCAGGGCCGCATTAAACGAAAAACCGATTTTTTAAAGCATTTTGGTTGCGTTAGGGCCTGTAACTCGAGAAATACCCAACCGATTTAAAAAAAAAACTTTGCATATGCATTACTTACGTTTCACAAATTTTCTTGACTGAAAAAGATTTCAAATTTTTGACCGGGGACCGTATTGTTTAGCATTTTGGTTGCGTTAGGGCATGTAACCTTAAAAGTATCCAACTAAATTCCTTCATGCTCTCCACCACTGCAGTCCCACATGCTTACTGCTCAGTAACTATTGCTTTCATTGTACCATAGCACAACAAATACATGTTCGGTTTGTTGAATGCCTTTTTACTTAACCCTATCGCCTTGGCTTTCGTGGGTTGAACATTTTACTCTCAGGCACCCAATTAAGTTAAACCCCTGGTAATCTACAACGAATTTTTTTAATAAGCACAAAATGTAGACACCATCCCCAGGCCGAGAATCCCGAGCAACGCCGGGCCATTCTGCTACTAGTCTCCAATTTGGATAAACTATTTTCAGCTGTTATTTGAACGGAATTCAAGCGATACAGATTTCGATTCTCTCTAGTGGTTGCTAACAAACTTATTTTCTGTCCCCAAGGGAATTTTACCAGGATTTCTAACCCTATTATCATTGTAGCAAATATGTGCTTGGATTTCAACATTTCAAATTTCAAATCATCCCAAAGCCTTTATAAATCGTAAAATTTGTTTGCTTCTGGCTTTAGCCGTTAAAGCTATATATGGAGCAAGCCCTATTACGTACAGGGGTTTTTGTCGCTGCAGGTAATACACACTCTATCAATTCTACCAACCTACCACCCTTTTAAAACCTAATATTAGATATTCATAATTATTATATTTAAATGGTGGATTGGCAGTATGGGTAGAGGGTCGGACGCCATGCTTTGAAGCATAGTTATGTCCCTTTACGTTCTGAGTTCAAATCCCGCCGAGGTTAACTTTGCCTTTCATCCTTACGGGGTCGATAAAATAAAGTACCTGTAATGTACTGGGTAATTGCTGGCCTTGTGCCAAAAATAGAAACAATTATATTTAAATAGAAATCTGGAATTACTATTGGGACAAACTATGTATCTAACTGAAACCGTTTTGTATGAAAGTGAAAACATTAGAATGACCCACCCCGCCTTCATCAAACATACAACAAAAATACAACATTTTTTAGTCATTTGACTCATCATGCTTATAGCTGGCTCGAATGTCGCTCGGTACTAACCCTAAAATTTATCACTATGTTACCCAGACTCTGTATGTTCTTTAAATAACAATGTAAAGTAGAAGAAGGCAATTACAATATCTACATATGACATTTAACAACAAAACGTCTTTAAAATACAAAGAGACAATCGCTCCTCTCTTCAAAGGGATTAGTTAGAAACGTAGAATGAGGCAAATAAAGTTTAGAGAGAAAGAAAAAACAGTCACAGACAGAAATGATTAGATGGCAACACAAAATACTTGATAACTTGATGCCGGTAAATAGTAGACTGAATTTAGAAACACGAGAAGTTTTAGAATTTATGCATGTTTCTCCTGGCATCTGTAGATCATTCGAATATTAGTTATCAACGATTAGATTGCCAACTACGGATCATAGTTTATCTGTTATTCTTGACACGGAAAAGCTCAAGAATGATTAAAATGTTGATGAAGATAACATCAATATATCAAATTTACATGTGAAGAAAGAGGCGTAGAATAGCAGCTGATAAGCTTCTGAACAAGATGGGGTATCTTTTTCGTCTAAAGGAATTTTTAAAATGTGCTTTCATTTAAATATACTCTGATAAAAATTATAAACAACCCGTTTTTATCAACTAGATAGTTTATATTAGAGACAAAAGTTTAAATAATATATAATAGCTATAAGTACAAATGTACTTATTAACCCACACGTACATACATAGTAACATATTTCTACAAAAACGTATATACATACTCACAGAAAACAGAAGTCTATATAAACTCTTGTAAACTTAATTATCTTTTTAGCAAACCCCAAATCAGAGCCCCCTATCCATTCATACATACTTTCATTCATACATGATGGCTGAAACTTAATTTCGAGTATGCTTGCCACTTAAGCTCGAGCAGCACAGATATGGCCTTTTAGTCCTGCTAGGGACTTATCACTCTTGCACAGACGTTGTAACAATGGGGGTCTCTTGCAGTAGGTTTTACGGTTCTGTTTTCATCATCATCATCATCATCATCATCACCGTTTTACGTCCGTTCTTCCATGCTAGCATGGGTTAGACGGGTTGTCCTGTTGTGGGCAGTGTCTGGTCGGCTGACCATGCCTTGCTCATACAGGAACTGATTTTGGCTTGATTTCTACAGCTGGATGCCCTTCCTAACACCAACCTCATTTACAGTGAGTGCTGGGTGCTTTTTTCCGTGGCGCCTACACATCCACTTTACAGTGTAGGCTGGGTGCTTTTTTGCCGTGGCACCTCCACGACCACTTTGCAGTGGGAGGGTGTGGGGGCATATTGTCTATATGCTTCAGCTTGTATCCATGGGAGGTCGGGTACTCTGTATTACTAGTGACGCCAGAGGTCACAGTCGTGTGTCATCGCCTTTGAGAGATGTAATTGGGTAAGGTCGGCTTTTATCACCTCATCCCAGGTCTTCTTGGGTCTCCCCACTCCGCGGTTTCCATTGACTTCTAGTGCTCTGCACCTTTTTATGCAGCTGTCATCCTTCATATACATCACATGTCCATACCAACGCAACCGCCTCTCCTGCACACAGCATTTGATTCCTCTTATGCTCAGTCTCTCTCTCAATTCATTTATGCTTTGCCGTTCGCGTATATTACTATTACACATCCATCGGAGCATGCAGGCTTCGTTTCTTTCTAATCTACGTAACCTTCCACCTTCAGCGCCCAGGTCTCACTACTATGTAACATTGCTGTTCGTATACACGCATCATACAGTCTGCCTTTCATTTTGAGGGAGAAGCCTTTTGCAGCTAGCAGTGGCAGTAGTTCCCTGAACTTCTTCCATCCCGTTCTTACCCTAGTTATTGTACTTTCTGAACACCCACCTCCGCTGCTAATTCAGTCACCTAGGTAGCAGAAGCTGTTTACTGTCTCTACAGAGCCCTCCCAGAGATTGGTGGTACTTGTTTCCTGTGGCTGTTTGCTGCTTGCTGTCCCAGCACATCTGCTACATGTGAAGCCTACATTCTTAATTAAGCTTCCTAAGATCCCGCTACATCTCTTGTCTACCCATTGTTTGCATTTGGGGCAGAGAATGGAGTTCCTACCTGCACCTTTCCTACATACTGAGCAAGGCCATTTCCCTGAGGGGATCTGGGTTCTGTTTTCTAGTCTACTTACAAGGACCTTAGTCTTTGTCATGTTGACTTTGAGACCCTTTCTTTCTAGTCCCTGCTTCCAAGTTTGGAATTTCTTCTCTAGTTCTACCATAGATTCAGCTATAAGTGCGAGGTCATCAGCATACAGGAGTTCCCATGGGCATCCGGTCTTAAACTCCTCCGTTATTGCCTGCATGACTATGACGAACAGAGCCCTGGTGGACACCAATCTGTACACTAAATTCCTCGCTATACTCATTGGTAATCCTAACTTTGCTGACTGCTCCCCTATACATGGCCTGTACAGCTTTCACAAGCCATTCATCTACTCCTAGTTTTCTAAGAGCCCACCAGATTATAGCACGTGGAACTCTGTCAAAGGCTTTCTCGAGATCGACGAATGCCAGATAGAGTGGCTTACTTTTAGCTAGGTACTTTTCCTGTAACTGCCTCACAAGGAAGAGGGCATCAGTGGTGCCTCTTCCTGGTACAAACCCAAATTGCATCTCATCTAGTTTCACCCGGTCCCTAATCAACTGTGCTATAACGCTTTCTGTTAGTTTCATGACCTGGTCCATCAGCTTCATACCTCTATAGTTTCCTCTATCTAGTGCATCACCTTTACCTTTGTAGCAGTTGACAATGATGCTACTGCACCAATCTTTTGGTATGACACCTAGTATTACCTGGTTAACAATACGTGTGGTTATAGTGTGACCTACAGACCCAGATGCCTTCAGCATCTCGGCAGCTATACCCGATGGACCGGTTGCCTTCCCCATCTTCATATCTTTGATTGATTGCCTTACTTACTACGCTGCTGCTGACTTGTACTGCTGGCCCCTCTATAGGGTCTACTTGGGGTAGGGTCTCTTCTTCCCATGCATTCTCCTCATTTAGTAATCTATCATAATGACTCTTCCATGCATCTTTCTTCTCAGCACTTGTGAGGGCAAGCTCACCTTTATCATTCCGGATACACTTCTCTCCAATGACATCACAATTCTCTCTGACACATTGCCTCGCAATCTTGAACACCTCCTGTTTCTGGTCCTCACGTTGCAAAACATGCTTGAATTTTCTATCCTCTGCTTCCCTCCTAGCTAAGCATACTTGTCGCCTAGCTTCCTTCTTGGTCACTATGTAATGTACCATGCTTCCCCCGTTCTTCCATACTGTCCATGCCTGTCTCTTGGCCTTAACTGCCTCATCTACCTTATTGTTCCACCACCAAGTCACTCTCCCCCTGCTTGTGGTCTTACTCCAGCCACAGATCTCATCCGTCGCCTCTAGTAAGTTATTTTTTAGGAACTCCCAGTGCTCTTCTACATTGAATGCCTCTATCTGTTCTTCTTTACTGTCGTAGGCGTTGAGTAAAATATCTTTAAATCTGTTACTGGCTGAGGGGTCTTTCAGCTTCCATATCTTTCTTCTCCAGGTTGGAGAACTAAGCTATGTTGACAACTAAGCTATGTTGGGAGGTACATTCCTCACTAGGGAAGGCTTTTGTGTTTACGACCGTCCATCTGTCACGTCCTCTGATGAGGATAAAATCTATCTGACTAGAATGCTCCCCTGATCTATAGGTGATCAGGTGGTTGTCGGGTTTTTTGAAGTTTGTGTTACATATCGACATGTCATTGGCGTCGCAGAATTCTAGAAGTCTGAATCCTTCTTCATTTCTTGTGCTAACCCCATGGCCTCCATGGACTCTATTGAAGCCGTCACAGTGTTTACCTACGTGTCCGTTAAAATCTCCTGCGATGATTAGGAAGTCATTGTCGTTTGTTAGAGCAGTAGTGTGCATTAGGGACTCGTAAAACCTATCCTTAAGTTCGTCTGGCAACCCCGATTGGGGTGCGTAAGCTGATATTATTGTGGTAATTGTTTTATTCAGGACTAGTCTGAGTTTAATGATTCTTGCATTTACCCTGTACACTGAGATTACTTTATCTACCTACTTGTCAGCTAGTAGTATACCTACACCACCCATCCCATCGTCATTTCCCACCCAGAAAAATTTGTAGCACTGACATTTTCCTACCAGGATTCTAGCAGACTCTCCTCTCCATCTAGTCTCTTGCACACAGCATACATCAATTTCCTTTCGCTCTAGCATCTCTACGATTTCTCCTGCTCTTCCTTTCATTGTGCTTACATTGATGGTACCAACTCGGAGTTTTGGGCATTTGTCAACATTCGTAGGGAAGGGTCAATTTTTGCAGGGGTGTGTGTGTGCTTCCTGTTCTGAATTGGAGCTTCACATGGGTGCTTGGTAGCTCGCGGATTCATATTCATTTTCATCTGTTAATCAGAGTTGCTCCATTTCTTCTCAGCTCATCCATACATAACGGTAGGAAAATTCAGGGCTAGAAGAACAGTGGTGGTGGTAATAATGGCAGGGTGTGTTGGGCTGGGACGGGGGAGGAGAGAGTTAGGTAGTAGTAGAAATGGCAGGGTTTGTTGGGGTTGGTAGTGGGGGGGGGGGGTATGCTGAGGTTTGATTGGTCGAATAGGCTATGGTGGTGTGAGGGGGTGCGTGGGAGGGAAATTGTGAGGTAGGTAGCCAAGTCATGGCCTGTAGCATCTGATGGCAAAATCGACAGATAGGAGTAGATGACTTTGAAGAGAATGCGAGCTGATAAATAAAACATCGCTAATAATAGTGTAAGAGAGAGGAGAAGAGTAGGTGACTTCGTAGAGTGGCAGTATGGTAGAGAAAATGAGGGTAAAAAAAAAAAAAAAAAATGTTTTGGTGCACTTTCAAATGACGTTTCAGTCCACCAACTGAGGCACACTCTTTTCCACACTCCCCACAGACAGAAATTCCATATAATTGTTTCTACTTTTGGCACAAGGCCAGCAATTACCCAGTGCATTACTGGTACTTTATTTTATCGACCCCGTAAGGATGAAAGGCAAAGTTAACCTCGACGGGATTTGAACACAGAATGGCAAGGGCCGTAACTCTATGCCGCAAAGCAAGGCGTCCAACTCTCTACCGATACTGCCAATCCATATAATGCACAGTTGCTAGTGTCCCAATGTACGTGGCTTCTCCGAAGACATCCAAACCCGCCGACTTAGACATAACCGGTTACATTCTTTACAGGTTGCATTCTAAGATAATAAGACAAACCAAACTCAAGGCCCTTCCGAGCACACCGTTGAGCTTTTAATGCTGAACACTATTTCTTTCAAATTCTCCCCTCCCATTATGCACTGCCTTCCTCCAGGAAAGTCTATCTAGAGCGAGGTTCTCCCAGTCATTTTCCGATATTTTCATCTTCCTCAGTGTGCTTTTAATGTAATCCATGTACTTCAATTTTTCTTTGTTCACCGGTCGTTTACCTTCAATCAGCTCACCATACTGGGACTGCCGAGAGATGCGATCATCATCCATTCTCCCTACATGAACACTCCATCTTAATGGATGTTGAAATATGAGAGACTCTATACTGGTAGACCGATTGCGTTTGAGGATTCAGTGTCACTCACATACATTTTCCAGTGGAAGCTCTGTAAACGTGGAAGACACTGTTGGTGAAAGTGTTCCAACCTTTTGAGATGTTTTTGGTAAGTGACCCAAGTCTCAGATACATACAACAAAGAGGACAAAACACAAGCATTATACAGTTTTAACTTTGTCTCAATGGAAATACGAAGCTGAGACCATAGACGTCCATCCAGTTTTCAAATGCAACACTTGCCTTCTTGATTTGGAGGGAGATTTCTTTCTCCAGAGTATTGGTCATATTTACAGTGCTCCCTAGATATACAAACTTATCCTCGACTTTCAATTTCTGGTCATAGACATATATTTGCCTTTCCAGTCTCATGAGACTCTCTTCAACCCAAACCTTTTGGATTAAGGTAATTAGGTGACGAAGTAAATTTTCACTTTCACATTTGAAGATTTCAATACAGAGACCATCCATCCCAGGTGACTTACCATTATTTAGCTTTTTCATATCGGTTTTGACTTCCTCTAGAGAAGACGTTTCTGCCATTACATCCCTGGTGGGTATGCAGGGAATGGTGTTGAGAAACACGTCATCAACCTCAGAGGGTCTATTTAAAAGTCTGTCAAAGTGTTCGTCCACCTGGTAAGAATGTCCTTTGAGTTCGTTGCCGTCCTGAGTTCAAAGAAGTGCAACTGGAGAGGATAACGGCCCATATACTACTTGCAACAAATTATACAGCAACTTTATGTTGTTGGAGACCCTGAATCTGTTTTATTCTTCCACCACTTATCTTGAATGCTACGAAGACTACGCTGCACTTTACACTTCACCACATTGAACAAGTCTTCATTCTTATTTATTTCTGGTCCACCAGCTAGCACTTTCGTTATCAATGTGTTCTTTTCATTTAAAAGCCTCTGAACATCTCTGTTATTCTCATCAAACCAGTCTTGTTTTCTTTCGACTAAACCCAGAACATCATTGCAGACTTCATACACAGATATTTTGAACTCTTCCCATGATTCATCACATTGAATATCATGGGCATCGGCGACTGCTGGTCTTCCACAAACAACGTCACTTTCTAGGTGCAAATCCCATGGTCTTTCGTAACCGAAGGAGGTCTTTACCCTCTTTACCCTTATATACACGATTATGTGTGAATCTATGGAATATAATCTGCTGAATTTCCACACTGTCTTTTGCCCTAACCTTTTCCTTTTGAACCTTTTATAGACTTTTAGATTTAATTCTGATGCAAGACACAAAGAATTGCCCCAAATTGAGTTTTCTTTTCCATGCCATCCCAATCCAATTGCTGACGAACAAACTGACAAGCCAAAAATATCTAAGACTATGTGGAAGAAAGAGCTCATGATAACAAAAATTGTACTTTCTAATTATCTAATACAGAAAACCTATCATATTTAATAAATGCAGTTTTTTACTAAACCGATTTTATTAATGACTACTAAAATCATTGGGATATTTGTTGTTGTCAGCGGAAAACGATCTACATGAACTAATTAATGTCTCTCTAGAGGTAGAGAGAACGTTTCTGATGCTAGTTATAGTTATATGAATTTATAAACTTTATTAAAGAAATCCAGTAGGTATGTGATTCGGATCTTTAAAAGCTACTACAATCCACGTTACTAACATCAAGTAGCCTCAATTTTACCAAGAACACAACATGGCCTAATAGTAGAGTTATGTGACATCAAAATGGAATTTGACCAAGACTAATGCTGGCAGGCATTTTATAAGATCTGGTTAGAGAAAAGGCATGACACCATAGTATCAAAATCTGGTTCTGAATTTAATGATTTATTCTTCATTGGCTTTATAGGGTAATTATTTCAAGTTCCTGTTAATTTTAGTTTAATTTCATTTCCTTGGTGACTGGCTTTTGAGACGTATAGACGACAGCTATCGAGTATGATGGTTGCCTGTTTATTGTTTGGTACTTTTAAGTTTGTGTTCTGCAGCTTATATGGTACTCATTTATCCGGTAGCCATAACCTTTGACGGAAACCGGATATTGAGGGCAATTCTAGAATGATGAACTTTGTCCTTTTAATATCAGTGTAGTGTAGTGAGTTGGTTTCTTTGATATGTTTAACTTTGGTTTATATGAGTTTCAAGTTTTGTTGACTAGACATGAAATAGTTTCTGGTTGATTTGCTTGTGATGGACGTTGTTTTATTGTGTTAAAAATTATGTTTATAACTGAGTAATTGTATTTGTGTAATGGGAGGTCGTTGGTTTAGGTTTGTGGCATTCGTTTACTATTATTTAGTTGTTGGATGGAGTTGTGAGAGAAAAAATATAATATAATATATGATATAATATAATTTAATTTTTTCTACTTTTGGCACAAGGCCAGCAATTACCCCAGTACATTACTGGTACTTTATTTTATTGACTCCGTAAGGATGGAAGGCAAAGTTAACCTCGGCGGGATTTGAACTCACAACGTAAAGGGCCATAACTCTATGCTGCAAAGCATGGTGTCTGACGCTCTACCGATACTGCCAACCACGATCATTACCCAGAACGTAAAGGGCCATAACTCTATGCCGCAAAGCATGGTGTCTGACGCCATAATATAATATATAATATAATTGTTTCTACTTTTGGCACAAGGCCAGCAATTACTCAATGTATTACTGGTACTTTATTTTATCGACCTCGTAAGGATGAAAGGCAAAGTTAACCTCGGCGGGATTTGAACTCAGAATGGCAAGGGCCATAACTCTATGCGTCAAAGCATGGCGTCCGACCCTCTACCGATACTGCCAATGCAATAATATAATATAATATGATATAGATAAGGGTTTCATAAATATAGCTGAAATAACAAATGCATATTACATTAAGCTATGAAAAATATGACATTTAGAACTTTACTTATATGATGAAAGGATATGCCTTAATGTACTTGCAGTTCAATATTGGTATTAATGTTGGGGAATCAGGAATGATTATTCAAAGAATAGTAGACGTCTTCCATTTTGAAAGCGACAAATTACAAGAAATAACAACTAGAAACGTCAAAACATGAAATTAATAGAGAATAATATACAAATTGGAAATGAACTCCAAAATTGATGACTGCAGCATGATATAAAATTACTCTACTTCTCAACGGCAAAATACATGATGTTGTTGCAAGAACAATATATAGTGTCATGTGAAGGAAAATTTGCCCCAATTCACAAAGTGAAAATATTACTTTTTAAAAAAGAAGTTAAGATTTGTAGATCGAATGGTTAGGTGAAGACTTCTTTGTTGCCTTAAGTGACTTTCTTGTGTATTCGATCAATATACTTAATTAACGGAAGGGACAGCAGCCATGACCTCACGGGTCATACAGTTGTTATTTAGTTTGAACATTTACAAATTGATGTTTGGGGGGCAAACAAAGATAAACAAGGAAAAAAACAAGCGGAACAGGGTAAAGAGGGTAAGACAATGGTAAACAGAGTAAAAAAAGGGTAACAGAGTAAAACAATGGTAAAGAGGGTAAAACAAGGTTGGACATGGTAAAACAAGGGTAAGCAGAGTAAAAAAAAAGGGTAAACAAGGTTAAACAAGGGTAAAATGAGGTTAAACAAGGGTAAAGCAAGGGAAAACAGAGTAAAAAAAGAGTAAACATGGTAAACAGGGGGAAACAATGGTAAACAGGGCAAAACAGGGCTAAACAGGGTATAACAAGAGTGAAAAGGGTAATACATGTGGAAACAGGGTAAAACAAGGGTAAACAGGGTAAAGCAAGGGTAAACGGTGTAAAACAAGGGCAAACAGGATAACGAAAGGGTAAATCAAGGGAAAACAGGGGCAAAACAATGGTAAACAGGGTAAGACAATGGTAAACAGGGTAAAACAAGGCTGAACAGGATAAAACAATGGTAAACAAGGTAAAACAAAGATAAACAGGGTAAAAAACGATTAAACAGGGGGAAAACGAGGTGAAACAGGATAAAGCAAGGGCAAACAGGGTAAAACAAGGATAAAGAGGGTAAAACAAGAGAAAACAGGGGAAAACAAGGTCAAACAAGATAAAGCAGGGAAAACAGGGTAAAACAAGGATAAAGTGGGTAAAACAGGGGTAAACAAGATAAAACAAGGCTAAACAGGGTAAAACAAAGGCAAACTGGGTAATTTAAGGGTAAACAGGATAAAACAAGAAGTTTGATGTTCAACGGAGTAAGGATTGAGAACAGTAGTTACTGAAGGGGAAACAAGGCACAGTGTGGATGACGAGAGGAAGAGTGACGAGTGTGTGGAGTGATTGTGGATGAAAGCAGTATTAACCAAACTAATTAGTTCTGAGGAGCAAAGACTGTTATAGCAGTGACAGAAGAGATAAAATAAGGAGACATCTGTGGGGCTAAATATTTGCAAATAATCCAGCATTTCTATATTAACTGTTGTATTTTTTCTTTTCGTTGAAATTTAGTCGTTTCTTCTGTTATTTCGTGGAGGTAGGAACATTGCTAGCTTCTTACTGTTGTATATTGGATCTGCTTATCCATTTAATTTCATATGAAAAATGTAGACCACATGCAAAAAACAATGAAAAATACTTTAAGAAATATCATTTCTTCCACCACAATCTAGTTAAACAAACAAACAGACAGCTAACAGAATGCGAGGGTGGGGCAGGATGGAAGGGAGTTAAATAGTGTCCTGTTCCTAACTAGATGTCTCGTTAGGATGCATGAAAATAAGGGGACTGGTTGTTCAGGTTTGTCTTATTTTCGCCAACCAGTCAAAAATATACACAGTTCTCTTTATTTAGTGTCAGCTACCTACAAACAAACAACAATATCTGGTCGTCTTATCATATTTTTAGTATATATTTCTTTATATTATTTCTTATATATCTTCTATTCTATTTCGTTTACGTACATGTCTGTCTGTCTGCCTGTATGTATGTTTTCTCTTTCTCTTAATTTCGAGTATATTTTTTTGACCGGCCACCTTCCTGGTGGCAAGGTTGTAAAAGAAAAGAAATTGTCATCCCTTGAATCGCAAGAATGTTTTGCATATTTTGAAGGTGCCAGCTATCGCAGCCATTTGTAGACTATGAATTAGGGAGCTGCGCTTTTTGTCCGCAAATCCAAGTTCGGTCATACTTTGGTCCAAGCGGGTTGGTATATAACCCGTAGCACCAATAATGATGGGTATGAAGCTAAAGGTGTATCTTGGATACTGGATTTGTAAGCTCCTCATCAATGGTCCGTAGATGTCCTCCTTCTCCTGTATTTTTCTGACAACGTATACATCAAGTGGGCAGCTGATCTCCACAACAGAACACGTTTTCAATGTGTGGTCCCAAACTACAATATCAGGCCGGTTGTGCTTTAATTTGGTGGCAGTTTTTATTTTCAGGTTCCACCAGTATTCCTTAGTGCCATCTGTCTCAATATATTCTTCCTCGTTTGTTGTTAATTTTGTTTTCCGAAGTGCGTTCCAGATAGTTCTAGCTATCCCATCGTGTCTCATGGGGAGGTAGTAGCGAGATGACATTCTTTCGCAGCTGGCAACAATGTGGCTTACATCCTCGATCTTTGTTTTACATAGCCTACATTTATTGTCAGCTGCTGGCCCTCCTCTTTTGTGCAGCAGATATTTGGTAGGGAGTTCTTGTTCCTGTATTGCATAGAGATATCCCTCAAGGTGTGATGTCATAAACTTGTCGGAACTCCATGCCAGGCTTTTTGAGTGGTTTATCCCCTCTATGGTCTGTGTTTTACGCCTCAAGTATCCATGCACAACTTTTTCTGTAAATTGGTCAATTTTTTTTTCTGGTTTGAACATTGAATAGGATCTTCCGATTTCTCTGGGTGAGAGATTTATATCAGGCTTTATTCCATATCTCTCCTCCAGATCAGTCGCTATTCTAATGATATTTCTTTTTTCATGCTCATAAACCTGAGCAAGATGGTCGCCAACCTTTTTCCTCTGTTGAAAGTGTTGCTTCAGTGTTACTATCCGGGTCTCATATGTTGTTAATATTGATTTTAGACCCCGGCCACCTTCCTTGCGTGAGAAGTATAGCCTATCCACATCACCATTGATGTTAAAGTTCCCAGTAACACTGAGAAGTTTGCGAGTTCTAACATCCATCTCACTTAGTTCTTGCAATGACCAGTTCAGTAGGCCAAATGTTGGCGTTAGAATTGGCACAGCATAGGTATTGTGGGCAATGTATTTGTTGTATGCTGACAGTTCTGATGACCATATTTTTTTTACTCTTCTGAGGTATTCAGTTCTGGTTCTCTCCTTATTTATGGGTCCATCATATCTGACATTCTCATCCTGTCCAAGATATCTGTAGTTGTCACCTGACTGCAGCGGTTGTATTGTCAGGCCGTTCATATCTAGATTTCTAGAGGAGGGCACAGCTCTTCCACGTTTTACTGCCAAATATGCACACTTGGACTCACCAAATTTCATTTTGATGTCGGTTGAAAATTGTGTAATGAGGTCCAATTGTTTCTTGATGTCATTGATATTTGGCCCATACAACTTCAGGTCATCAACAAAGAAAAGATGGGAGATACTTCTGGGCCCACTTCTTTGTCCACCTTGTTTCCTGAGTAGGTAAGATAGTGGATTCAGTGAGAGAACGAAGAGTAGTACTGACAAGCTATCACCCTGAAAGATGCCCTTCTGGTAATGTATCCTATCAGTCTTAACCTGCTCCTTCTCACCTCTAAGGATCAAATTGGTGTACCAGTTCTTGGTCAGGCGTTCAACAGCAGCTACTAATGGTTGTGGGACTTTAGCTAACTGTAAAGCCTTAATAATATGTATGTATGTATGTATGTATGTATGTATGTATGTATGTATGTATGTATGTATGTATGTATGTATGTATGTATAGGAGGGTGACTTTGGACATCCTGCAGGACTAAAAACAAAACCTGTCAAAGGGCAAAGGAGCTCTTAAGAGTCAATGGCCATCCAAAATCACCGGGAGAGATAACCCCTTAGCCTTTCTCAAGGCAGAATTCTAGGAGAAGGAAAACTCTGATATAACACCTGCAACCCTGATGGTATCCAATGATGTTGACTTGTTCTTCTTTTTGGTAAATATCATCTTGGTTAAGAGAGTGGGACTGGCTTTGTGCAGTGCCTTTGCTCACTATAAAAGCTTCACGGCACAGGCATTGCTTTATATCTGGAGATCTCTCTGCACTTGTCATCACATGGTACCATGGGCCCAGCACTATGTGTCAATAATTGTCACAAGTGTAGTGTTTGTACCAGAGTTTTCAAGTCGCTGGCTGGACTAAAAAGTCACACTCGTTCAGCGCATCGGTAGGAGTTCTCCTACATGGATATAAAGTAGTGGCCGTACTCGAAAACGAGTTGGCAGCCACCATATATATATATATATATATATATATATATATATATATATATATAAAATAAAAAGAGGCTGTTTGCATAATTGCACACGAATCGAATATTATTATTATTATTATTATTATTATTCGAAAATGGCGGTGGATTGGCAGTATCGGTAGAGTGTCGCACGCCATGCTTTGACGCAGAGAGTTACGGCCCTTGCCATTCTGAGTTCAAATCCCGCCGAGGTTAACTTTGCCTTTCATCCTTACGGGGTCGAAAAAATAAAGTACCAGTAATACACTGGGATAATTGCTGGCCTTGTGCCAAAAGTAGAAACAATTATTATTATTCGAAAAACTCAGATTACATTTATATATATATATATATATATATATATATGTGAGTGTGTGTGTGTGTAATTTGTATTTAGTAAGCTCCATCTTCTATTATTCCGCGTTTTCACTTTTTATTTATTTATTTATCATTATCATTTTTTTATTGACAGAATTTGCTGTTCATAAAATTCTTAAACTTATCGCCTAGGCAGCGATTTCCACTCCTTAGAGTCCAGTTCATGTCCTGCCTTACCCTTCCCTACAATTTTCTTTATCTCTGCAACTATCTTTCTAATATTTATATAGTTTTGTTTCCTTTTGTTTTTAAACGTTTCTTTCTTTCTTTTCTTTTCTTTTCTTTTCTTTTTTTCGTCACTCTTTCTCCTGTGAATACAGTTCATTAAAAATGTGTCACTGGATGCTTTCTGTTACTTATTCTGAGAATTATCTATTTCAGAAATATAAACCAAAGTACTTAGCATATATAGAACCGTTTGGAGCTTTCTATTATTGAAAACAGGATGGGTATGGTGGAAAAGGAAATGTTTTGTCAATGTTTAGCTGTTGATGGTAGTTGTAGACTATTTTGACGACCGTAAGAAAATTTTACAATGAATTAATGTTACTTTAGCTCCCGCCTTTGCACGAGAATAGTTCTCATATCTATCTAAGTTTGTTTGCTATTGATAAAAGATCTCAGGATAGTTATTCCCCCTTTGTCCTTACGAGAAAGAAGCCATGTTTATCAATGTTACACGTTATCCTTAGAATTCAGAAACGTCTTTCAGATATCGTTGTATTTATTTTATACAATTCATTCATGGAATTTCTTGCAATTTCACTAAAGAAAGAGCTGCCTCCATTATTTCTGGAACAGGTGGGCTGTTGTTGGCTGATTGAACATAATTAAATCAGGGTCTTCCACTCCAGGCTCTGCTGCCCGCCAAGCCGAAGAGGGAAAACTGTCGAAGTATCGGCCGCTCTCTGATAGGTTTGTGGTAGAGCCTGTAGCAGCGAAGACTTCAGCAGATTTCTTCTAGTGAGAGAGGGGAAGTGGGAAAGAGATATAAAGGAAGAATTGACTCAGTACTATATGCTGAGCTATGTACACTTTAATTGCTTGAGGGAACTATCCGTTGATCGAACAGCTAGAACACTCATCGTCGAAAACCACGGAGGACCTTTACATTCCATTCCATTCCAACTCGTAACTGAATTTTAAGCACAGTTTGTTAGACACATTCACATAACATTCTCAATTAACAGTCTTGCACGAAAAAATATGATTGCGAATACAAGCGGCGAAAATGGGGTTCCTCCGAAGGGTTTTGGAGTAAAGTTACTCGATAGAGTGCGCAACTCGGAGATCAGAGAGCCGATCTAGATAGAGTCGCTACTTCTCAGAATTGAGAGGTCACAGCTCCGATACTACAGGCATATGGTTAGAATATCTCAGGAAAGAATCATTGGACAGACTTTATGGGCAAAACCAACCGGCAGAAGACCCAGGTGTAGACCTCGAGCAAAAGGGTTTGATAACATCCATGAGCTTTGGAATCCAGCCGGATCAGTTGGAGACGGTTGCTTCTGACAGGAACTGCTGGAAACAGTGTTTGAGGGCTCTTCCCCCACGACCCTCTCAAGAATATGTGGTCGAAGAAGAAGAAAAGTAGAGAAGAAGCACGAAATTAACTTTTGGTTAACTATTTTGTTGGAAATCTTTTCGCTGATGGTAACCGTAGTTGGCTCTCCATATATTTTAAACACAGCCTAGTAAGGTTTCATCATGGAGCAGCAGAATTTGTTTTAGCGAAGAGGTTTGAAATAAATCTTTGACAGTGGAGTCATTCATCAATTCATTTCGCAGTTTTTCTGGAACTGATCTGAATTAAATCTGAAGGAATTTGAAATGAGATAATAATCCAGTTCTCTATATCAGGAAAAGAGGAATCTAATCCAACACGCAGTGGAACAAAGTGCTTTTCGGTTAACACGTGGCTTTTTATCCTCAGGTATACTCATGATAAGGAGGCGAATTAGCTGAGTCATTAGGGCGTCGAATTAAAAGTACCTCAGTATTTGTCCCAACTCACTACACTGAGTTTAAATCCTGTCGAGATTAACTTTACCTTTAATCCTTTCGAGGTCGATGAATAAAGCCCCACCCCAGTACTGGGATTAACTTCTGTCTGTTTGTCTGTCTGTCTCTCTCTCTCATTCTCTCTCCGTCTCTCTGGAAGAAATCGGCTATTCCGACCTGGAAAGGATGAACTTTGCCTGGTAAAATACCTAAGACACCTCGTGTGTCAAGACGGTGTTGCTACGCATACAGAGGCCACACACTTATGGTAATCCTGTCTTTTAGTTTTTAAAACAGTGTAAAACTTTCTTGTTTTGATATTAGAGTGTGATTTGAAGAAAATATAACTGCTACTCTTTATATTTTGCTGTTTAGTCAGGGATCAATTTATTTTTCATGTTTTCCGAAACTGTTGGGTAAAGGAAGTAAGTTATCTTTAAACCAGAGATCTGAACTCGAATGCTTGCAACAGAATGAACACAACTAAAAGCAACTAAGGACCAAGTGATGGTGTTAAACTTAGTAAGAGATTAAGTTCTACTCCCCAAGAACTCAGAATGCAAAGAACCGAAACAAGTATCGTAAAATATCTTATCTGACGCTCACAATATTCCTCTAATCCATAACCCTGGACTAATACATTATTTTAGCAATATCGAAAGAATAAAAAGCAAAGTTGATCTCGGCAGAGAGCCAGAAGAAATAACGAAAGGCATTTTGTGTTACGTTAAAACAACTTTGCTAATTAACTTACAATTCTGTGTTACAATTCATTAGCTAGAGAGGACTTCTAAGGAAAATAATCACCGCACGTTCTTCGCACTAAATATGTAAGTCAAAAAGCTATGTCGCCCATGAGTCTTACGTGACTTAGCACCAGCGATAATCTAAACCTTTGTTAGCCTATTCTCTTAGTCATCAAGTCTACATCTCCTAAATGCGTGCAGTATAAGAGTAAACCTTTATACGTGTAATATACTAGAAAAACAACACACAATGGATCTGGAATATTGATTTAAAATAATGTTTTGATATTTTCTTTTTTGAAAAAGAAGAAATATCAACTTCGAACAGGGACTGAACCTTCAGTCTCTTGATATTATTTGTCGTCTAAATCAGCTAACATTCCTGCTCTACGAATGAGTCAAATCTTCTGTGACTGTTCAGCAATGCATATTAATATACATTAGTGATTTCGTGCTTGTATTATACAAATGATTTTATGCATTAACTGTTTAATTTATTGGAAATATGGTTGGCTACACGACACAACACATCTTTCAGTTCAACGAACACTGATCTTTTCGCTAACACCAGCTGTCTATTATATGAATACAGTCAATCTGTTTCGCATACTTATGCGTGTAGATGTATGTATTATTATGTGCGACAGGGTTTACGTGAGTAAACTCGGGTTGTTCGTCAATTGAATATATATGTATATGTATGTGTATATAGACACCGATGTTGTTATATATATAGACACCACTGTTATTTGGTGCTTCAATATATCTAGTCCATTGGGTTTCATATAAAATATCTATTGTACATGTATTTTTCTTGATTCATTGAACATGTAAGTATATATAATCTTTTTTTCACCGTTTTTTATTGCTTATTCGGTAGGTTTTACGTTCTTCTCTTCATTATTCATCACGGATATAAACATTAACATTTAGGTACATACACAGTGCTTTCATTGATAACATAGCGCAAAATAGACGCATGATAGATAAGGTTTAAATAATGTATTCTAGCAAGCCTAGAACGCTAAAGGTTCGACTAAAGTAGAGAACAATAGTGGTGAGCACTCTAGAAATAAGGTGAGGCAGCAACCCTGTTTTGTTTCTCTTTGAAAATATTTTCACTTCTTTTTCACTGCAAATATTCTTATGAAAGGCAATAATAGTTTAAGTAAAACTCATAACGGAAGATTGTTGCCATATCTGAGGCAATGCTGCTGCTACACAGCCAAATATTCTAGATAGCATTCAATAAGGAGATTTATTCCCCTGAAGAGTTAGTAACATATCATGACCATCAGGCCATGTACTAACTACTATGGTTAATCTTTCCTCCCAAGAACCTCAGACAATCCACTATAAATACACATTCCGCACATATTTTTTCATGCAGGTGTCTTACAGATGTTTAAGTTGAACATCAATCGTTTCGACCTTCCCAGACTCAGAGGACCTGCAGATATCATGGGTCCTGTCCCTTCCTCCACAGTAAACTATAAAAAAAATTATGTTACATCGTCTCATCACATTCCTTTTTATAAATATATAAATTTGCTTCAATAATTGAAATCTGATAATTGTATTAGTATAGGGATGAAAATCCCGAAGTAGAAATTAAATATAAAAAATTGCCTGAACTGAAATATATTAATTGGTATTAAAGAAAAAAATATTCAACATAAATAATGGTTTATGATTTAAGAAGGCCAATAATTTGAGAGGGAGGATAGAGCCTCTACTTCTCCGAATTGAGAGATCACAGCTCCGATACTATGGGCATGTGGTTAGTATGCCACAGGAAAGAATTGCTGGACATATTCTACGGGCAAAACCAACCGGTAGGAGACGGAGGGGTAGACGCCGAGAGAGATGGTTGGATAACATTCCTGAGCTCGGCAGGTCTCGCTTGGGGATCCAGCCGGGTCAGTTGGAAACGGTTGCTTTTGACAGGACCCGCTGGAAGGAGTGTTTGAAAACTCTGACCCCATGACCATATCAGGAATAAGTGGGAGAAGAAGAAGAAGTAGAAGAAGAAGAAGAAGAGTTTTTTTATATCAATCCAAGTACTTTACTAGTACTTTTTTATTGTCCCCTGGAGGACGAAAGGCAAAGTTAACTTCGATGGGATTTGTGTTCAGAACGTAATGGGCGGTAGCTAAATACCGCAAAGCATTTTGTCCGACGCTCTAACGATTTTGCCAAACCACTACCCTGAAGATTCAACATAAAGAATTCTTTCTAACATTGCACAAGGACAGCAATTTGGAAAAGGGGAAAGTCGATTATATAAAGCCCAGTACCTGACTGGTACTTTATTTTATCGACTGCAGAATGATGAAAGGCAAAGTTGAACCCGGCAGGATTTGAACACAGGAACACAGGATTTGAACGTTTAAGAGCGGGAACAAATTACAGAAACCATTTTGTCGGATTCTCTAAAGATTCAGTCCACCAGCCTCTTCCATGTAAACGATGAAAATCAGACGGAGAACTTGAGATAGAAGGTCTCAGCAGACTCTCGTGTCTCATTAGACTGTGTTAGGTACAGAGAAACAAGGTCTTAACAGGCTCCTGTGTCTCATTAGACTGTGTTAGGTACAGAGAAACAAGCAAGGTCTTAGCAGAATCCCGAGTCTCATTAGACTGTTGGGTACAGAGAAACAAGGTCTTAACAGACTGTGTTGGGTACAGAGAAACAAGGTCTTAGCAGACTCCTGTGTCTTATTAGAGTGTGTTTTTTACAGAGAAGCAAGCAAGGTCTTAACAGACTCCTGTGTCTTATTAGACTGTGTTGGGTACAGAGAAACAAGGTCTTAGCAGACTCCTGTGTCTTATTAGAGTGTGTTTTTTACAGAGAAGCAAGCAAGGTCTTAACAGACTCCTGTGTCTCATTAGACTGTGTTGGGTACAGAGAAACAAGCAAGGTCTTAGCAGACTCCCGAGTCTCATTAGACTGTGTTGGTTACAGAGAAGCAAGCAAGGTCTTAGCAGACTCCCGAGTCTCATTAGACTGTGTTGGGTACAGAGAAGCAAGCAAGGTCTTAGCAGACTCCTGTGTCTTATTAGACTGTGTTGGGTACGGAGAATCAAGCAAGGTCTTAGCAGACTCCCGAGTCTCATTAGCCTCTGCTAGGTACAGAGTAGCAAGCAAGGTCTTAGCAGACTCCTGTGTCTTATTAGAGTGTGTTTTTTACAGAGAAACAAGCAAGGTCTTAGCAGACTCCCGAGTCTCATTAGACTGTGTTGGTTACAGAGAAACAAGCAAGGTCTTAGCAGACTCCCGAGTCTCATTAGACTGTGTTGGTTACAGAGAAACAAGCAAGGTCTTAGCAGACTCCCGAGTCTCATTAGACTGTGTTGATTAAAGAAGCAAGCAAGGTCTTAGTAGACTCCTATGTCTCATTAGACTGTGTTGTGTACAGAGAAACAAGGAAGGTCTTAGCAGACTCCCGTGTCGTATTAGATTGTGTTGGGTACGGAGAATCAAGGTCTTAGCAGTCTCCGGTGTCTCATTAGACTGTGTTGGGTACATAGAAACAAGCAAAGTCTTAGTAGACTCTCGTGTCTCATTAGACTGTGTTGGTTACAGAGAAACAAGGTCTTAGCAGTCTCCGGTGTCTCATTCGACTGTGTTGGGTACAGAGAAGCAAGCAAAGTCTTAGTAGACTCTCGTGTCTCATTAGAGTGTGTTGGTTACAGAGAAACAAGGAATGTGTCCTATATTAAACTGTAAATAGAAAGTTGTAAGACACCTTAAATAGTTAAATAGACAATTTGAAAAACAATCTGAACTAACTCCCAACACATACTCACACACGCAGACACACACATGTACATAGACACACATATATACAGACACACATTCACACATACACACAAATTTACATACACACATATATAATATACGCAGACACAGATATGTACATAGACACACATATACAGACACATACTCACACACATATATACATATACATATACACAATGATATATTCAGACACATACACAGACACACATTCACACATACACACACACACATGCAGACACACATACACACGCACGCACACACACACATACGCTCACGCATATACAAACACATACAGAGACAAACACTGACACAGACATACACATGCACACACATGCACACATACACACTCACGCACACATACACAGACACACTCACACACACATACGCAGACACACTCACACACATACTCAGACACACGCACACGCACGCACGTAGACTCACATGCACACATACACACTCACGCACACATAAACAGACACACTCACACACATACACAGACACACACAGACACACGCACATAGACTCACATGCACACATACACACTCACGCACACATACGCAGACACACTCACACACATACACACGCACACGCACGCACGTAGACTCACATGCACATATACACACTCACGCACACATACACAGACACACTCACACACATACACAGACACACGCACACGCACGCACATAGACTCACATGCACACATACACACTCACGCACACATACGCAGACACACTCACACACATACACAGACACACGCACACGCACGCACGTAGACTCACATGCACACATACACACTCACGCACACATACGCAGACACACTCACACACATACACAGACACACGCACACGCACGCACATAGACTCACATGCACACATACACACTCACGCACACATACACACTCACACACATACACAGACACACGCACACGCACGCACGTAGACTCACATGCACACATACACACTCACGCACACATACGCAGACACACTCACACACATACACAGACACACGCACACGCACGCACGTAGACTCACATGCACACATACACACTCACGCACACATACGCAGACACACTCACACACATACACAGACACACGCACACGCACGCACGTAGACTCACATGCACACATACACACTCACGCACACATACACAGACACACTCACACACATACACAGACACACGCACGCACGTAGACTCACATGCACACATACACACTCACGCACACATACACAGACACACTCACACACATACACAGACACACGCACGCACGTAGACTCACATGCACACATACACACACACAGGCACAACACAGACAGACACACACACACATTCTTTATATAGTTATATTCTAGACTTAGTCTTTCCCTCTCTTTCATATAAACATTGGCCATAGACCTATTCTAATTTGTTATCGCGCACCCAATGAATCAGTGAATAGATACGTTGTTTAGACGAATTAAGATGTGCCCTGTAAGTACATGTGTGCCTAAGTAACACACACACACACACACACACACACACACACACACACACACACACACACACACACACACACACACACACACACACACACACACACACACACACACACATCTATATATACATATATATATATATGCACGTGTGAGTCTGTGTGAGTGAGTATGTATGTCTGTATGTGTGTGTGTTTGAGTGTATATATATATATATATATATATATATATAATGTGCGTGTGTGTGTGTGTGTGTGTGTGTGTATATATATATAGAACAAATGCAAGCCATCATCGAATGTCTTATACGTAAACAATACACACAGAAAACAATGCCAACAATAAACAAGGCATCTACTAGACAAGGCTGTCGGATTCTAAACTCGTAAAAATTACATTCGTAAAAACCGAGTTAATCATGAACTAGATATCTATACTAGAGCTAAGACATCCCCCAATAATCCTTACCTCAGATATCATCCATATATCTCAACCCCTAACTTACTCTAAATATGAATATAGGGAAGACGCTCTTTTTCAAGCTGCAGCCGTCAAATTACGCAGTTTCTGTATAAGAATAGATATTAAATATCCATTATTACCTGCAGCGACAACAACCCCGTAACGTACTAGGTCTTGCACCACCCTCTCTCGTATACCATTTACGTTAAACCTTCAAGCAATTCCCCCAAGATGATGTGATATCGCACATCGGGAGGCCCAGGTTTCAAATAAACATAATATACATACTCGAATGTAAAACCTAATTAAGATAAAAATAAAAAAAAATCTAATAAAGAAAAAAGAACGAAACGACTAAAGACGAAGAATACAAGAAGTCTAGTTCTTATTCCATATTCTGAAAACCACAATAAGAATAAGGAAAATACCAAATTTATTATGAAATAAGCGACATGAGCGAAACGA
>OZ024740.1:292527818-292545318 GCA_964016885.1 Eledone cirrhosa
TAGAAGCAACCGTCTCCAACCGATATTTTCCTGCATCGCAAACGTAACAGAGGTTATAAACACGTCAGTACATAAACAGCAATAACTCACGACTTACTCAATCGATTATGTTGAAACAAGTATGTAGGTACAGCCAAAGTCATAATCATATTCTTTTTCCTATATACGTATATACATCTAGGGCGGGTAAAATTCCCGAGATCCATGGACGAGTTCTCTCCAACGGTCTCTGTCCCTCATTATCGCTGCCATGTTCTGCGTCTCCAACAGACCAGTGTCTGTCCTTAGGGCATCAACATACATTAACCTTGGTCTTCCTCTTCCAGTGTGTCCATGTAGGGGCTCCCACAGGAGCACTGAGTGCAATGTCAACTCTGGATGTCGGTGAGCATGTCCAGCTAACCTCAGTCTCCTCTGTGTCACTTTTGAGCTGACTTTTGAGGCTTCCATACAGCTCTGAGTTTTTCATCCTCAGTGTATACTGATTAATGTTCAGAGCCATCCTCAGCATTCTCGTGTAGCACCCATCCACCATCTGAGTGAGTTTCTTGGTCAGTGTCCAAGTCTCAGACCCGTACAGCAGCACAGACTCCACTACAGCAATGAAGAGGCAGATTTTCAGGTCTTTACGAAGGTCCGACTTCTACACCGATCTCAAGCTGTGACACGCCGCCCAGGCTTTGCTCTTTCTCTCAACCACATCATCTTCCGTATTCCTAATCTTTGCTCCCAAATATAGGAAGCCCTCAACCAATTCTAGCGGCTTCCCACCTACATTAGTGATCACCTCTGGCTTCTCAACATTCTCTACCAGATATTTTGTTTTAGTCTCATTCATTCTCAGCCCCACACTCATCGACACAGTCTCAACCTCCCGCATCAAATCCTCTGCCTCCTTCACTGTATTTGTCACCAAAACTATGTCGTCGGCAAATTCAGCATCTGATACCTTTTTCGCCTTAACTCTCCTGCTCTGAGCCGGTGCTACAGTAAAGCCAGAGTCCTGGTGTTTCTCCAGTGCAAGGCGCATACAATAGTCCACTACGATGATAAAAAGGTAGGGAGCCAATGTATCTCCCTGGAGCACTCTGTCATCCCATCAGGTGTAATGACTTGGGATTTGGTGTTGGCGTAGAGCAGTGATATCAGGTCCACTATCTTCTTGGGGATTCCATAAGACTGTAAGATCTTCATCAGGCAGTGACGGTCCACAGAATCATAGTTATATATATATATATATATATATATATATATATATATATATATATATATATATATAAGTTATACCGGGTTGAATCGGAGGTAACCACAGTAAGTAAGGTACTCAATACATAGCAGAGTATAAATGTTTGTTTACAAACACACCGAGCATTATAATAAATGTTCGGTGAATCCATACGTACATATATATATATATATGTGTGCATGTATGTATATATACATACTACTGTACGTCTGTATACATATATGTATGTACGTATACATACTTATATTTAAGTAACAGCCGTACTAAGAGTGAGAAATGAAATTTCGTTTAATTTTTTCCATATATATATATATATATATGTATTGTAACGCCCAGTTACTGTAGCTTCACGAAAGTGAGCACTCGATGTCTAGTTTCCAGTGGGTATAATGGTCATGTACTAAGCAGTGTAATAATAATTGTTTCTACTTTTGGTACAAGACCAGCAATTATCCCAGTGCATTACTGGTATTTTATTTTATCGACCTCCTAAGGATGAAAGGCAAAGTTAACCTCGTAACTCTATGCTGCAAAGCATGGAGTCCGACCCTCCACCGATAATAATTATGATAAAAAAGACGAGGTGTTAGATCTCCATCACATTTACTGAGGTGTGACGCGCGTTTCCCAATTGATCAGTTCAAGGCCCGACAAGCTTTTGATTCCAGAGTCGGGCCAGATCGATAAAGTTCGAGCATTGAGCTGAGCAATCGTGAAACACGCGTCACACCTCAATAAATGTAATGAAGATCTATCACTTCGTCCTTTTTATCATTATATATATATATATATATATATATATATATATATATATATATATATATTGAGTATATGTTGGTTGTTTACCGACACCTCAATATGCAGATTGGAGCACTCGACGAAGTACGCAGGTTGGTTTGTTTACTCCGGAGTAATGTAAAATAATTAAGTCAAATATATAAAATTTGACTTCGTTTATTATGAATTATAGATATACTGCTATATATATATTTCGGTGACAGCCATCATTGGCTGTGACCTCTTCAGGCAGTCCGAATTGGTGTGGGAAAGACAGGTACACATGTTGTTGAAGTGAATTTTACTCCGCCAATACATCAATATGTCCAGCTCCTGGTTGTTTTTTTATTCTTCTGAGGAACTGGAATCATATGAATCCTGTCTTTCCCACACCAATTCGGACTGCCTGAAGAGGTCACAGCCAATGATGGTTGTCACCGAAATATATATAGCAGTATATCTATAATTTATAATAAAGGAAGCCAAATTTTACATATTTGACTTAATTATTTTATATATATATATATATATATATATATATATATATATATATATATATATATATACACACACATGCTAGTGTACCAGTGCACAAAGGGTGGGATTCGAGGTAGAATTAGTAACTATTTCTGGTAGGTGGAATAATTACGTAGAGGATACCTATTTGATTCACAGCTTTTATTTCACGCCTTATGCACTTCCTCTGACCGTAGCTTATCTATTCCTTAGTTTCTCAAATGTTTACAATAAAGATTGAAGAAAAGATAGTAGAACAAATTGCTATGTTTGTTAGTAAATATTTGTCAAATGTCTGCAAACTTCTATAACACGTAGGTGTTTAAACACAAAATAACATCTGTTATGTGACCCTGTATATATAGACTTTGATATAAATTTGAAGATAAATGAAAGTAGATATATAAACACAGAAAGATTCGCTATGCTATCGAAAGACTTTGTAGCGCCTTTCTTGAATGCATGCTGTGAAATTTAACCCTGGTGGGTTTACTACATGATAATGTAAAACTTCAGAGACGTAATTGAAGATAAGGTTTCATATAATTTCATTACATTCATACATAATTTCGAATAGCATTTGACGAAATGAAAATCCCCAAATAATGTCAGGTTGATATACAATAAATATAATGTAGAGTTTGAGGTAAATGAATAAATTAATAGGAATATAGCCGTGGACTAATTGTGATAAAAATATTAAATAGATTAATCAATAGTTTTATAGCCCTCTAAGAACGAGAGCGATTGACCATAAATTGAGTGTATTGACATATTTTCACCGCATACTGCTACGATCATTTTAACCCCTTCGCCATGTCCACTAATCTGCCATTTCTAGAATCAGTATAAAATATGCTTGCCGGACGTTGGGATGTAAATACGTCTTCAATGGCAGGCATATCAAAAACAAAAACAAACTTTATTTTCATTTCCATTTGAACTTCCTGCCTAATTATTGAGCAACGACCTTTTGGTGCCTTTAAAATATACATAACGGGAGGATGTAATGGAATAAAATGATGATGAATATACGATACCACCTCTCTTCCTTTTCTATATGAATAGTGTTAAAAGGTTCTCTCGAAGAGAAATAAGAGAACAGAGCTAAAATATTATGGTTATTGTCTTCAACATATAAACATTGCTACCTGAGGTTTCGAACTTTGCATGCGACTTAGATTGTGCATTAGCATAGTTACTTGCACCAATATCTTTCAGGTAGATCAAAGATCTACAAAGATCTTGTTTACATATTAGACTTAGTTGTTTTAATATCGATATTACTTCATTGTGAGTGTTGTGTTTTATCACCGCAATCAACGAACTCAGGTGTAATTTGTCAAATTTAATATTCAAGCTCACGTTTTAGTTTACACATTCTCGGACATACTTGGCAAATATCACAATACATGAACATGGTAAAAGATTAGGTCTTCCATCGACTACCCTCATAGCAGGAAACACGCTCCGGTGCAGTTTTCATTAGTATTTCCATCTATATATCTATATACTATAGGAATATATAACACATTGATATCAATACAAAACACATTACCTTCAAGATAATGTGTTCGCATTAGTATATATACTCTACCAACGTATTGAGCACCTTTAAAACTGTGTTCCTCACCCGTTCTCATTCAGGAAGCAACCTAACTAGACCCTTAACAATCATTGTGACGGAGTTATGATCACCAAATCAGTCTTCGCTACTTTTATGAAAGATATCCCTATACCACCAAGAAGACTGTATCTTAAAATTTGGACATTCCTAATGATTTCATACGAATGAAGCAGTTCTAATCTTGTAGAAGTCATTTCCATATAAAATAAAAATGTCCTGGAGAGGGATCGGTTCCGACAGATTTAAATGTGCAAGACAGCGGCCCTACGACTCAAACAGGAGTTAAGCAGTCACAGATAGATAGGGGAATTTCAAAGTTTGAAGCATCAATGGTGTTTGACTATGAAAAATAGTCTAAGTTGGGCATATAAAACCTGGAGTCGGAAAAAAAATTGTACAGCACCACTCGTAGGACTCGAACTCACACGTGCAATATAATGCAAAGTGGCGTGTTACATGTGTCGATTCAAGTCTCATAGGCAGTGCAGTACAAATTTAGGAACATGCAATTGTTATACTCACCGAGAGAATATCTAAAGCCCAAGACTGATGTTTTTAGACGTTGTTTGCATCAGAAGAACCATCTATCCAACTGGAAACCCACACCACAAGATGCCTTCTCACAAGACCTGCTAAATCCTCTATGATCCTATTTCTCTCTTACACCTATTAAAAAAATAACACATCACATCCACATTTACATGTACACAACACGATAAATTGTTGAAATTGCAGGCTAGCTAACACTAATACAATAAACAAAATATTTTTGCAGATTTTGATTGTTGGGACGATTCTAGAAGAGACTTAAATATTTGCAAAATAACTTGCACGTTAGATCACAAACAGACATTTATAAATATATCCTAGCAGAAGTTTACCCCTTCTCCCTTAAAAAATACACATTCTACAGTCTCTATTGGTAACGATCTCCTTTAAAGATTTTAAATGTTTAGATAATAAGCTCACAACTCAAGTCACACGCACCTTACACACAGGTTAGCTTATAAATTTAGCCATGTACATATTGCACATATGAAATCTTCTACTCCGAGAAATACAGAACTCGGGAATTGCCTCCCGTGTTCTCGAAAAGGGGCTCTCCACTGTATTAAAACCAAACATAGTAGGATAACGGTTTTTCCCGTAATTTTGTTCTGGTACCCGATGAGAGGCAAGTTTTGAAATGATTCCTCCACTATACAGTGGTGGACATAACTTGACCCCGAAACCTAAGGTCGCGCATATATGTTAAGTGTATGAAATTTTAATTGTACTAAATAAGGCTTCTTGCCATAGATTGAGCAATGTTTTCCTTGGCATTTTATCAAAGGATATCCTGCCTACACACACACACACACACGCACACACGCACACACACACACGCACACACGCACACGCACGCACGCACGCACGCACGCACGCACATACATACATACATACATACATACATACATACATACATACATACATACATACATACATACATGTGAGTGTGTATACAGTAAAAGATGGATAGATAGTTAGATAGATAGATAGCGAGAGAGAGAGAAAGCAAGATAGTAGTTTGCTTTCTGTACCTGCATACATATATTTGCATCCCTACCAATGTTTAATTTTGTATAATTTTAAAAAAAACCCCAGAAAATAGTTCATGGAGTTAACTGAAATGTATGCATTTATGACACCATATCTGTTTATAAAAACAGATATTCCTGATGCTATAATTAATGGATTTCTTTATTGAAGTCAAATATCTTTGATCTCTCCACATGAACGAACAGAGAATTCACCGAGAAACCGTTTTATTCCAGTAAAAAGAAAATTATTCAAGAAACAGACCCGCCTCCGAAAAAATACAATGAAACAAAAAACAAAACAAAAAAAACAACAAAACAAAACAAAACAATAACAAAAGAAAATATGTATAAACAAGAAACACTTTATAAAATAAATCGTAGATTGATTTTTCAATCTAGAAATCAGATATTATATTATAATTCATCTCCCAGCATTCCGACTACTACTAAATAATGGGAATGGTTGTAATTGCAATTATCGAAGCTAAACTTTTAAACTTATTCTAAGAATATCGTTTTGTAACAACGAACGAGCGAAGAACCACAATGCGGTAAATCGACCTGCTAGAAATAGCAACCAAAATTTCCCCAAAGAGAGAAGAGTGTTTTTGGTGTTCCATCTTTTAGTCGATCTGTACACGCTAAGCACCCCCCCCCATCAAACTATTTTTATACTATTGTTGATGTTTCGTGCATGTTAATCCATCTTAATAACAATGTTGTTTAGTCTATAATGCAAAGTAACATCTGAAAAATACCAATTTGAATATATTTTCATTATATTCTAAATATTATTGTGAATTGTCAACGTAGCTATCAACAATAACAGACAAATCAAGCAGCTCAGCTCTTCCACTTGACTTCTAGTCGTTTTGTCCCTCTTTTAACCTATTCAATTCTTCTTACAGTTCTAGTGGACATACATATATCTTATGGGAGCGTTCATATGTGTTGGTGATTTCTTTAGCATTGGTGTTCATATCGTTGTATTTTTGTTGTATATGTATGTGTTTTTAAGAATTATTTTGTGTATTTAAGAATTATTTTGTGCTGTTGCTGCTAAATTATAATTATGGTGGTGGCAGAGCCTGTAGCTGTAGAGAATTCCGGTGTTCTTGGCTCCCGGACCACATCCCTACTCACAGCTATCGGAGCCGAGTCAGCCGCCCACAAGTGTGAACCCCGCCAGGTGGAGTGGCTGTTCCAGTGCGTCTTCCTCGCCGTCCTCAGGAGCAATGTATTCTCCATCTTGTTTTATTATCATTTGCTGGAATTGCTCATTTGTTTACTGCAAATAAACGTACAATATATGTTTATATATGTTTGCATAGACACCTCTATTTTACTTAAACGCTATCTTGCTGCTCCTGCCAATTAAATATAACCAGCCAAACTCACGCTATATGCAAATGAATATTTCCAGCCGATGTTTTCTATTTTCTATATGCAAATGAGCATCCCCAGCAAATGATCACGCAACGATCTATCTCATGCCAGTTCGTTTTGAGTGAGTGCCACTGATGAAAGATTAACAAATCTTGAAACAGTACTGTATGAAATTCTCAAAACGTACTGATAACTCGGTGATACATTCACAGAGGGAAATAGAGAAAAATAAATCTTTTTCGTTACGAAAAAATATTTTTTCAGCAGCGAGATTACCCATATGTTTATTGTATATAAATGTATAATATATATTTATATATGTTTGCATATACACTTCTATTAAGATATATAAAATAAATATATTATAACATATGAAATGAAATAAAGATAAAAGAAAAGAAAAAATAATAAAATAACAAACGTTAAAATATAAAATGAAAATATATGAGAAATATATAAAGATATACTCTGCGACACAAAGTACAAAATAATTTATTGCAACAAAACGATGGATAATAATATATTAATATAAAATGCATCTTTGGATGTCCAGTGGGGGCGCAGGGCGGCCCACGCGTTGGCCCCCACTTGCTCATAATAGTGAGAGATTGGGAGAATGAAAGAGACAGAGGTAGGGACAGTGGGAGTTTGGTTCCTTTGTGTTCGGACTTGGTATATAAGTTATAGATGACACCTTGTAAAACTGATAGATTTAACAAGCCAACACCCCTCTTACTCCTTATTCCACTCACTCTCTTCTTGTTTTACTTTCTTCCCACCTCTCTCTCTCTCAATACCCACACATATATATGTTACATATAATGTAACAATTATAAAAATATTTATTGTCAGATTAAAGAAAAAAAAAATGATTAATGAAAATTTCCTGGTTAATAGTATTTTAAAACATTTCTATCGTGGTTTATTTATTTGATTTAGCTAGGCTACTGGCATCTTTATTCTCTTCTTGCTCTTGCTTAATGAGACTGGTGTTATCCTAGGTCAGTGATCCCAGAGGCATCATCATGCATAGAGCTGAAAGGCCACTGGCATACATGAATTAATTACTTGTGTTCATTTTATCTGTTATAAAATGAACCAATGTATAAAGCAGATATATTTTTTAATCGTTAAGTGTATTATCTGTGGATAGAGAGGAGTGAGAATTTAATTTCAGAGCAGACGAAGTTGGATTAGAAGAATGAAAGGGGTAATCATTAAAATAAAATTGAGTAATGAGTTCAAATGCTAACCTTTTATAATCTGATGAATTAGTCTACAGGTTTTTTGTATTTTCGATATATAATGTTATATATTGTTATATATTAGAATTCTATACATTTTTTGTAATTTCGATATATTTTTTTTTGTAATTTCGATATATATTTTCTGTAATTTAGATATATACTCATATTTTCTCTATATTCGATATATATTTTCTGTATTTTCGATATATATAAAGCACGCTCAAGAGATTTTGAGCCTTTTATCAGAGAGACATTTCATTTGACTCAGATCAACACAGAACTCTAGTCATTCTCAAAGTAGGATCTTGCTATGTCAATGCACTTGTAGTGCTCCAGCCACTTCTGGAAGGTCTCCTCGTAGTCCTCCAAAGGGAAGGTGCCCAAAGCGCTTGTTACAGCCTCCTTCATCTCCTTCACATCCTCAAAGTAGGTACCCTAACCCTAACCCTAACCCTAACCCTTGAGCTTCTCGTAAAGATATATATTGTCATTATTCGAATACTGGATATTCAAATTAAATACATTAAACTATACTGTAAAAAAATTAACATTTAGATTGTTAAGTTGCTATAGAATTGTTCTGGAATATGTACATGGTGTGCGTTTGAAATACTGTTACAAAGGTTCTTTCATTATGAAGAAAATTGGTGCTGAGGCTTGGTATGCTTGAGCTAGGTAGTGGAGGGGGCTCTCGCTGGCCGACAAAATAGCCCAACTGGGTTATGTTTATCACCTCTGCCGGCCAAACCTTCTCCCATACATCTCTGTCGCGGCACTGGCTCCACCAAATTGGGTTAGGTGTGAAAGTGAGAGCTCGGCACTATAACCGATGCAATGCTTGGATTGCACTATTCTAAAGTGCATATACTTGCAGCTGAGCACCGTTTGTGAAACCAATCCCCCGAAGAAACTCCATTGAAATGAACTTAAACTATGAATTCCTTCGATGGATACGGCTCAACTCACCCCGGGTGAGCGCCGTCACGAGTACAAGTAGCAGTAACAAGATAAACATTCAGAACTATATATTATGTATAATAAGGGAACAGTAAGTCAGGAACTTTACGTTTGATATTGGATTTGATTTGTTTAATTTAGTTAACTCTCGTATTGAATTAATATAAATATGCTTGGTATAATGATAATGCAATGATAATTCATTACATTTAAAGTTTGAAATTGAACATCGATAGTCAAAAATCGAAGAATGGTGTATATATTTTTTTATAATGAAATAAAAATTTAGCCAATAAAATATCGTGCAGTAATAAATATACAACCAATAATCAAAATTGAATCGAATCTAAGTTAATAGTATCTTTAAAATACTAAAATTATTCTAGAATATGTTTTGATTTATTTTGTAAAATTTCAGATTAGATTATAAAAAACATAGTAGTGAGGCAAAGAATTATAAGTTTGATAGCAGATTTGATAAATAAAATCCATTTATAAACGTTTGGATAAGATGCAAGTTCGAAACAATCATATTAAATGAATATAAATATAATCAGGTTTCGTGTAATGATATTGTATTACATTTTAATTTGATATCTCACTGTCACACAATACGATTTATATTTTAATTCATATTTGGGGATGGATGTAAAAAGGACTCGCATTGAAGGTTCATATTCTTTATCTTATAAATACTTTGAAATATTGTAACGTAGAGAGGTGGTGCTATTAAGTTAGACATGGCCTGGGCTAATACTGGCCGAAATCTATCAAAGTTATCGAAGTTATATATGGCTAGAGATCTATTCAGAATATTTCTCCTGTGCATTACTGGTACTTTATTTTATCGACCCCGTAAGGATGAAAAGCAGAGTTAACCTCGGCGGCATTTGAACTCAGATCATAAAGGGCCGTAACTCTATGCTGCAAAACATGGCATCCGACCCTCTACCGATACGGCAATGCTTCGGATAATCATAACAGCATTTAAACAACATTTAATTTGAATTCTACTACTAGTATTGAGTACTCCTTTATTCAGCTGGTCGAGCACTATCAATGCACTGAAATAATAATTTTCTTATTGGTATTGCGAGGAGATTTAAAAAACATTGTTATATCAACAAGAAAGCTCTGGATCAAGGGGGCGGGGGGAGATAGAAGTATTAAGAAGGATGAAGTAGAAAGTATTCTCCTTTGACAAAGGTAGGTCTATTACACATTCAGAGGACAATTTTCAGGAAGGCTTAACAAGACTTATGAAAATAGCATCAAAAATTAACAAATAAAAATAAAATAAAAAATGACGTTTGTGAGACTGACAGATACGCTTACAATAATTTACTATTAGCTAATATATCTAAAACATTAAAAAATGCCCTAGAATCACAAAGAAGACATCACCCCGAAACTTAATAGTTGATTAAAAACTCCACGAAGTGTATTGTGAACAAGAATATATTTCTTTCCTTTTCCATTATTCCTGATTGATTCGTTAGGGGCATCATAATGACATACGGCGTTTCTTGGGCATTTTTAAACCTGGCGGAGCCCATCTCCTCTCCAGGCCTGATTACAGCAGATTTCTTCCAGACAAGGATAGGAAGTGTGAGAGAGGAAGTAAGAAAGAGATACAGAGGAAGGATCGACCCCCAGTTCTAGACTGGTACTTTTTTTATCGACCTCGAAATATATTAGATGCTTTTAAATTGAAAATCAGATCAGCCTCCAATATTATGCAACACATAAAAAGTAGCATTGCCCTCTAATAGTTTAACTGTATAGCAAACAAACCTAACTCCAGCTTATTCACAATTCGACATTGGGGAGTTCTACCCATTCCAGACTTCAGTATATCTTATGCTACTATTACAGTGTCGAATTGTTACTAGGAATAGCTTGAGTTTGGTGTTGTTGGAAAGATTTGAGCGCCAACTCGATCCATCTTGTTGCAAGATGACCATGCTTGGGATTTTCTGGTGGCAAAATCCTTCCCAGAGCCCATGATCCAGGACCCAAGATAGTTAAAATCCTCGACTTGCTTGATATAACTGCCGTTGATTGCTTTGATGTTGTTGCCTGTATAGTTTGATATGTACTCTGTTTTACCCTCGTTGAGATGTAGGCCGACAAAGGCGGCTGCTTCCTGGAGAGATGTCAAAAGTTGCTGCGCATTTTCTAGGCAATCTGCAAGTAGAGCAATGTCATCAGCAAAGTCAAGGTCAGTGAGATGTTTAGAGGAGTACCTAGAGCTCATGCAGGGTTTGTCATTGATTTTGTCAATTGAGAGTCTCAGAGCGTAGTCTAATGCAATGATAAAGAGAAATGGGACAAGAGTGTCATCCTGCAGCACTCCGGCTGAGATGTCAAAGAACTCTGATGGCACCTACATTCGCATTCAGAACATAAGCTGGTGATATCTGACTTTGAAAGAAATATATGCCGGCCTCCCACGCATATCTGTCGTACGTAAAAGGAGAGTAAGATTTGCTGGCCACTGCCATCGTACCACCTCTGAGGCTGTGTCCCCATTAGTGCTTTGGAAACCACAAGCAGTCACTAATAACAGGGGGCGCAAGCTCTTCTATCCCGATGTCATCTCCAGAGATTCTGGTATTGAAATCCAGGACTTGGCAACGGCAATGAATGACAGACCCACGTGGAGATCAAATGTTGAGTCGATTACGGCTGAGGCCGCCGGATGGTGATAATGATGATTACAGTGTCTGATATAGATATGACAAAACAAACAAACAACACAAAAAAAACAACAACAACAAAAACAAAAACAAAGAAAGAAAAAAAAACGGTTATTTTATGATGATTCCTGATGGGGAAAAATAAGGGCGAGGAGCTGCATATATTAGACAGAATCAGAAATGAAATGGAAGAAACGAAGATTATATCGGGATACATACATTGAATTAGAAAAGAGTTCATTTAAATATTTAACCATTTAAACAATCATATAACGATTTTTACAAACTTTAAAATACTGAACTACCTACATATCACAAGCACTAAGCACAATTTATTCCATTAACTAAACGAACATACAACTTACGTAAACAAAGTCTCTAACCAACCGGCCGCTGTGAATAAGCATATTACAAGGACTCTTAGAAGAAACGTCTTTAACCAATCCCCAGATAAGTGTATATTTGACAAGACTACGATAATGTACTAGTGAAACCAGGTTAAAAACAAAAGAAGAAAAAACAAAAGACAGTTACCTATATAGGACTAACACCCGCTAGAACTAATAAACGTCGAAGTAGAATGATCACATGATACAATCCAAAGTTCAGCGCAGAACTGTAGCTAATAGAGATACGCTTTTTAACCCTAACCGAAGTACATACATTTCCTTATAACCCATAGATACCATAAAATCTTGAAAATACACTCGGTGCAAAATACATACAGTTACCTAGGTAATATAGGATTGCAGGAAATTTAAAAAGAAACAAATTGTATTGAGACTTAGGCTCTCAATATATAAAATATCAAGCTTTGCGATTTATAAATCTGAGTTTATATTTAAATAAATTTCATTTGATACTGATTTACTTAACCCAGCGTCTATTTTATTCATTGATTGATTTCCACAATATATTTCCGGGGCAATGTATTCTCCATCCTGTAGGCCGGGACTCATGAGATGGAGGGCAAGTTATTTGGAAGTGGAGAATATTCGTTCGAACGTCACTTACTCTCTATTTTTATTTTCACAATACACTTCACAAATGCAGACGAAACACACACACACTCTCTCTCCCTCCCTCTTCCGCTCTCTGGATAAATTGCTTAACTATTGCAGGTAGTATTTCCTGCTGAAAGAAATTAACTTAACATTGTAGTCTCTTCTCTCTTCTTCTCTTGACGCTAACTCCGCAAGTTGCTGACTGCGCATCAACATGAAATTTTTTCTCCACAAAGTTTGACCAACAGCAGAGTTTATAGAGTAAAGATCAAGTCCAGTCCATAAGTTGACATTATTAAGCCATCGTTTTGGCTGCCGACCTCTGCTTCTCTTACCAGCCAACCTTCCTTCCAGGCATAACCTACTCACACTACGAGTTGATCGAATTGGTCTAAGTCTGATAATGTTAAGCAGCTCACTGATACAGATATGGTCGCTGAGCTGCTTGCCAGTTATAAGTCTCATGGTGTGGTTCTGGAATGTAGAGAGCTTCTAAAGTGACCTTGTCGTCCAATTAACACAGTCAAGACCATATAACACTACTGGCTGGATGTAAGTATGAAAGATCTTAGCCTTCAAATGATAGGAAACTCGTTTTGATGTTAGTAGTTCCTTGTTCTTGCTGAAAGCTGCCCAACCTAGAGCAATGCATTGTATATATGAACCTGTAATTCCCGATGGAGTCGCAGTATCTTGGACACTTTAAACGTGTCTTGGTCTGGACATAGCCGGGAAGGATAGAGAGTAAGAAAGTGGAAGTGAGAAAGAGATATAGAGGAAGAATCGACCACAGTTCTGGACTGGTATTTTTTTTATCGACCTGGAAGAAATCAAAGGCAAAATTGGCTTCGGCAGGATTTGAACTCAGAGCACAGAGAGGCGGAAAGAATACCGCAAAACATTTTATCCGACGTTCTAACGACTCTGCCAATTTTCTGTCTTAACTCAACATTATCTCTCACTTTCTCCCCCCGCCCTCTCTTTCGACCCTGGTGGAATCGCAAAGGCGCCGTCATGACATGGTGTTTCTTGGGCATTTTTAGAACCTAACTAATCCCATCTCCCCTCCATATATGACCATAGTCTATTTCTTAGAGAGAGAGAGAGAGAGAGAGAGAGAGAGAGAGATTAGTGGGATGGAGAGAGAAGAAGAATTGATCTCAATACTAGACTGGCATTTTATTATCGACCACCTCGAAAGGATGAAAGGCAAAATAACTCAACATTAGTAACAAGCTTGCCATTCGTAAATTGCATAGTGCCGACACTGATTGCACCAATGAATGATTCTACCCTGGGGAACCCTCTATCAAATAATGTCCTCACCAAAAATAGAAGAACATACCAGAAAATATAGTCCTGCATACCCCTGAAAAGACTAAATGGACATCTTTAAAATGCATTTGATCTTAAGTCCGATTAGATAAGGACTGATTGGGATTGAATAAAAAATCATCTATCCTAGGGTATCCATAAATTGGGCACAAGGGTCAGAATGTGTCACGGATGTGGTCCTCCATGCTGGTAGTCGAGAAGCTTTTGGACACGGGTGTCAGCTATTTCATCGACATATTGAGTTCGAAGAAAATAAGGACTCCCATTATCATCCTCGTCGTCATCGTCGTCATCGTCGTCTTCATCATCATCATCATCATCATCATCATCATCATCATCATCATCATCATCATCATCATCATCATCATCATCATCATCATCATCATCGTCATCATCGTCGTCGTCGTCGTCGTCGTCATGGTGGTGGTGGTGGTGGTGGTCGTCGTCGTCGTCATCATCATCGTTGTCAACGTTATCATCATCAACGTCATCATCATCATCATCATCGTCATAATTATCATCATCCTCATCTTCCTTCTCCTCCTCCCCTCCCCTCCTCCTCCTGCTTCTCCTCCTCCCCCTCATCATCGTCGCCGCCGTTGTCGTCGTCATCATCGTCGTCATAATCATCATCATCATCATCATCATCAACAAGAACACCATTATACTTATACACACAGACACACATATACAGACACACACACACACACATACAAATACATATACTGAAATTGTGTACATATGTACTGAGAACCTACAATAGTTTACATACAGATTCACGGATAATATACGAGCGTAGCTCATAGACTAAATATCGCATTGACAGTATATACACATACACGCAGAGAGAGAGAGAGAGAGAGAGAGAGACATACCCACATACATCTTCACACACATAGACACACATACGCGCAAATACACACATCGGCGTACTCAATAAATGGAGAAATAAAACGAAGTAATAAGATAAGACAAACATGTGGTTCAAATTTCCTGATCCCCAATTATGAATCTGACGCCGGCTCTGTGACAAACCCTAAGCTTTGCTGTCAAAATGCATTCGCCAAACATTATGAAATGTCCTGACTGTTGACCTTCGTTTATTTGCTAAGAACTACAAGAATGAACCTTTTTATAGCCAGCAGCAGTCCCTGAGCTTGTTAACTCAATGTTGTCCGTTAAGTTGGGATCTGCCAATCTTTTGACCAGAACGCGCCTTTGGCTTAAGATTTCATTGAGATTATACAAAGTGCCAAATAAACTTCCATCATACGTCTCTTTTTATTTTATACATAAATAATTCCAAATGACTAGTCTCCTCTTTTTAATTAATCTTTGTTACATTTATTTCATTGTAGATGACTGAAGTTCTAGCAAAAAAACTATACCGATTGCTATCGTCAGTTTTACAGGCGTTCACATCATTATAATATTCAAAGTTAGAGATCATTTATTTAAACGCCATTTTTTTTATGTCACGGTCTTCTCACGTATAGATGTATAAATATAGGTCTGCATGCATGCATGCATGCATGTATGTATGTATGTATGTATGTATGTATGTATGTATGTATGTATGTATGTATGTATGTATGTATGTATGTATGTATGTATGTATGTATGTTCTTCTGGTTTTATAATTTCAAAAATATTTGCCAATAGAGAGACAGTTGGTTTCTAACATAGACACAAGATTCTCCCATTGGAATTTACACATCATCATCTAGGTAGATATGTATGCATGTCTGCATGCATGCATGTGTGTGCAAGTATGGATGTTATTGTATGTGTGGATGTGGATGTTTTGAGTTGTAAGCGTGCATGTGCATATGCTTTGTATCTGTACAAGTGTATATGCAGTTATTAGATGCAGAATATTTGGAATGTTTTACATATTTTTACTGTTCCATTAATGGATTGTACTTGTAATTTCCTAACTAGTTGTGTTCTTTCTGTTCCTGTGAAGCCTAGCTTCTCAAGATTTGCATTGAGGCAGTTACTAACATATCCCAGTGCCCCAGTAATCACAGGCATAAATCTGAAGGTATAGTCAGGGTGGAGTATCTGCAGATTTCTCATTAGTTCTGTATAGATATTCTTCTTTTCGCTAATCTTTGATAATATATTGACATCTGCTAGGCAGCTAACTTCCACTACTGTGCATGCCTTCTTTTCCCTGTCCCATATCATTATATCTGGTTTGTTATGTATGTATGTATGTATGTATGTATGTATGTATGTATGTATGTATGTATGTATGTATGTATGTATGTATGTTTATGTCAGGTCGCCCTCAAGTGCTACTAGTAACATCTAACCCAATGCAACCTGTCGCATGGCCAAATCGTCGGCGACCAAACCGGCAACCCCACCAAGCTTGTTTGGTGAGGAGGGTGATATTTGGACACCCTGCGGGATGAAATACAAGACCTGACAAAGGGCGGAGGAACTCAGCAGAGTCAACGGCCATCCAAATAGTACTTTTTTTTAAAATTTATCTGGGAGTGAAAGGCTCACAGTTGTCGTCACAACACCTTTATAGGAGATGGAAACTATGAAAAAAAACCCCAAAAAACCTGCGGCTTCGGAAGCATCCGATGATGTTGACCAGTTCTCCTTTTCGGGTAGTGTTTTCGATGCTCAGAGAGTGGGATTGGTCGAGTGCAAAGCCATTCCTCACTTAAAAAAACCTTCAAAGCACGGGCATTGCTTGTTCAGGATCCGTTACAGGTTTGTGTGGCTGGCCGTAGCCTAAAAGTGCACCAAACTTTATAATCTGACACGCGATTGCAGTACTCTTAGCAGAGTTTGCAGCCATCATGTATGTGTCAGGTCGCTCTCGAGTGCTACTGGTAACATGAAACCCAGTACAATATGTCTCATGGTTGGGTCGTCGGTGACTAAACCGGCAACCCCACCAAGCTAGCTTGGTGGGGTGGGTTAGGGTTGGATGAAATACAAGACCTGGCAAAAGGCGGAGATAAATATGAATAAATAAATATACACAGGTACAATAACAACAACCACACATAAACACACACTAGTGAGCGAAGATAGAATACAAACACACACAGACTCAGGCACGAACACACACCAAACAAAACACACACACACACACACAAGCGC
>OZ024740.1:292550318-292571516 GCA_964016885.1 Eledone cirrhosa
CACATACACACACACAAGCATACACACACACACACAAGCACACACACATATACATACACAAGCACACACACACATACACACACATACACACACACAAGCACACCACACACAAACACACACAAGCACACACACACGCATACACACATACACAAGCACACTCACACACATACACAAGCACATACACACACATACACACATACACAATCACACACACACAAATACACAAGCACATACACACACACATACACAAGCACATACACACACACACGCATAGACAAGCACACACACACACACATACACATGCAGATACAGACACACATACACAAGCACATACACACACATACGCACATACACAAGCACACCACACACACACACACACACATACACAAGCACACACACACACACACAAGCACACACACACACACACACACATACACAAGCACATACACACACACACACATGCAGATACACACACACATACACAAGCACACCACACACCCATACACAAGCACACACACACACACACACAAGCACATACACACGCACATACACACACATACACAAGCACATACACAAGCACACACTCACGCATAAACATGTGTGTGCATGAGTGTGCGTGTTTATAAACAAATACATTTATAAATATACACACTAACACATACATATAAACATTCACATACACATAGATACACACGCTCTCTCACACACACACCGACACACACACATATATATATACAGACACACACATATATTTATATATATACAAACACACACATATATTTATATATATATACAAACACACACATACACAAATGCCTATAGTTGTATATGTGCATTATATGTGTGTAAATATGTATGCATTAAACAGATTTGTAAACAAGTCAGTTTGTGTTTGTCTTAGCATATATTTCAATATTAATCTGTAAAACAATCTGAGTGAAACCATCAAAAGATGGTCCCATGTGTGATAAGAAGAGTGCTGTCAAGTTTAGGAAATTAATCTGAGATTTGAATTTTCTGGAAGTCATTGTAAAAGAGAACGATAAGGAACAGCATTGAGTGCGAAGCGTGGGAAACTGTGATATAACACAACAGGCTAGTGACACAAAGTAACAATAGATTTGGATGAACGAAAGCATTTAATTTTAACATTGCATGTCAATTGATGACAGTAAAGATTCATCTATTTTAATTGTTTCATCATTAAATTGACCTAGCATTATTTTCTCTAAGGGCAGTGAATTGGCAGTATCGATAGAGGGTCGGACACCATGCTTTCCAGCATAGTTACGTCCCTTTACGATCTGAGTTCAAATACCGTCGAGGTTAACTTTGCCTTTCATCCTTACGGGGTCAATAAAATAAAGTACCAGTAATGTACTGGTTATTTGATGGCCTTGTGCCAAAAGTAGAAACAATTATTTTCTCTACGTTTGACGTTTGAGTGGTAGCAGTGATGAAGTTGATAATGTAAAGTGTCTGATGGGGAGAACGGAAGAGACGGAGGCAGTGACAGTGGGAGTTTGGTTCTATTCTGTTCGGATCAGGTGTATATGTATATATGTATTTACCACACCTCATTAACTGCATATTTAAAAGATTCATCCTTTGGATATAATCTTTGAAGACACTAGGGTCATAACTACTAAGTGTAAAATGAACCAAAAACATCTCTGGGCCTCTTATCTGATTGGAGAACAAATAATTATGGAACTAGAGAAAAGTATAACACTAGACTAGTTGAATAGTTGTACAAGTTCAGGTGCTACAAGGAATCAAGAACAACGTTTCAGATGCTTACTCTTCGTCTAAGAGTAAGAAAGAAGAAAGAAAAAGTGATTTTATCGATTTAGTTGTTGAGACTAGAGTGAAAGATTTACTGAGCTCATATTGATTCCTACCATGTAGAAGTTAATTAATGACTGGAAATAAAGAGAGAATGAATTATTAGTTTTCCTTCCAGCATTACGAAAACAAATGTGCTTTAACAGTTGTTGTTGTTTAGAACCAGGTTTAACCTGATTCAACAACATTCCAACGATGACCATCTAATATTAATTTTTTTTAGCATTACGTTACCTAATGTGTTTTCTCTTTTTAAGTCGGTAGAGCGTCATTTCAGGAGATCTGGCGGTAGATCCTGGTAGGTTTTTATTGAGATAATCTCTATTAAATCCACACATTGCTGTGCGTAACTTAAGTAACATTAATGAGAAACAGTTATATACAAGCTCTACAGTTATACACACACAATGCACACATACACACATACACACATACATGATGGCTCACCCCTCGATATCGAGTATGGCCATTGCACTATATAACATTATTGATAATTATCAATTAATTCTATCGTGCAATGCCTGTGCGTGAAGTTATTTCTTAAAGTGAGGAAATACTGTGCACTGAGCCAATCCCACTCTCAGAGTGACAGTAGCTATAACCAGAAAAGAAGAAAAGATCAACATCGTCGGTAACTACTGAGCCACAGGTTTTATGTCGGAGTTATCCCAGTTTTCTGAGTTGCCTTCTCCTAGAAGAATGCCCTGACATAAGCTAGGGGTCCTTCACTTCCAGTGGTTTAACTGCGCGATCGGGTATCCAGCCCGATTATTTCGATGTCCCCGCGCATTTACATACACATGCATACATGTATATACATATATATACATATATATACATATATACACTAGTATACATGTATATACATATTTACACATTTTTGGATGGCCGTTGACTCTTATGAGTTCTGCCCTTTGTCAGCTTTTGCTTTTTGTCCTGCAGGATGTCCAAAATCACCCTCCTCACCCTCTTGGTGAGTCGCCGACGAACCGACCATTCGACAGGTTGTACTGGGTTACATATTACCAGTAGCACCCAAGAGTGACCCGACATAATACATACATGGTGGCTGCCAACTCGTTTTCGAGTATGGCCACTACTTTATATCCATGTAGGAGAACCCCTACCGATGCGCTGGACGAGTGCGACTTTTTAGTCCAGCCAGCGACTTGAAAACTCTGGTACAAACACTACACTTGTGACAATTATTGACACATAGTGCTGGGCCCATGGTACCATGTGGCGACAAGTGCAGAGAGATCTCCAGATATAAAGCAATGCCTGTGCCGTGAAGCTTTTATAGTGAGCAAAGGCACTGCACAAAGCCAGTCCCACTCTTTTAACCAAGATGATATTTACCAAAAAGAAGAACAAGTCAACATCATTGGATACCATCAGAGTTGCAGGTGTTATATCAGAGTTTTCCTTCTCCTAGAATTCTGCCCTGACAAAGGCTAAGGGCTCATCTCTCCCGGATACATACATAGATACATGGTGGCTGCCAACTCGTTTTCGAGTACGGCCACTACTTTATATCCATGTAGGAGAACCCCTACCGATGCGCGGAACGAGTGTGAGTTTTTAGTCCAGCCAGCGACTTGAAAACTCTGGCACAAATACCCCACTTGTGACCATTATTGACATATAGTGCTGGGCCCATGGTACATGTGATGACAAGTGCAGAGATATCTCCAGATATAAAGCAATGCCTGTGCCGTGAAGCTTTTATAGTGAGCAAAGGCACTGCACAAAGCCAGTCCCACTCTCTTAACCAAGATGATATTTACCAAAAAGAAGAACAAGTCAACATCATTGGATACCATCAGGGTTGCAGGTGTTATATCAGAGTTTTCCTTCTCCTAGAATTCTGCCTTGACAAAGGCTAAGGGGTCATCTCTCCCTGTGATTTTGGATGGCCATTGACTCTTAAGAGCTCCTTTGCCCTTTGACAGGTCTTGTTTTTAGTCCTGCAGGATGTCCAAAGTCACCCTCCTCACCAAGAAACCTTGGTGGGGTTGCCAGTTTAGTCGCCAACGACCCGACCATGAGACAGGTTGTACTGGGATACATGTTACCAGTAGCACCAACTGGTGACCAACTGGTGACCTGACATACATACATACATGGTGGCTGCCAACTCGTTTTCGAGTACGGCCACTACTTTATATCCATGTAGGAGAACCCCTACCGATACGCTGAACGAGTGTGACTGTTTAGTCCAGCCAGCGACTTGAAAACTCTGGTACAAACACTACAGTTGTGACAATTATTGACACATAGTGCTGGGCCCATGGTACCATGTGACGACAAGTGTAGAGAGATCTCCAGATATAAAGCAATGCCTGTGCCGCGAAGCTTTTATAGTGAGCAAAGGCACTGCACAAAGCCAGTCCCACTCTCTTAACCAAGATGATATTTACCAAAAAGAAGAATAAGTCAACATCATTGGATACCATCAGGGTTGCAGGTGTTATATCAGAGTTTTCCTTCTCTTAGAATTCTGCCTTGACAAAGGCTAAGGGGTCATCTCTCCCGGTGATTTTGGATGGCCATTGACTCTTAAGAGCTCCTTTGCCAGGTTTTGTTTTTAGTCCTGCAGGATGTCCAAAGTCACCCTCCTCACCAAGAAACCTTGGTGGGGTTGCCAGTTTAGTCGCCAACGACCCGACCATGGGACAGGTTGTACTGGGATACATGTTACCAGTAGCACCAACTGGTGACCTGACACATACATACATACATACATACATACATACATACATACATACATACATACATACATACATACATAAATGGCGACCGTTGTGGTCAGTGTCCGATAATCGGACGTGTGTAATTACGGCTTACATGAAGGCAACATACCATATATTGGAAAAAGTTGAGCTACATTACGCGGTAAGATTACATACAATAATTCTACATAAGTGTTTGAACTGTAAGTGTGTTGTAAAACACCTATTTATATGAACGATACATACACTTATGATATATGAACGATACATACACTTTAACATATAAATGCAACGTAGTTATATTACATTTATAAAGAAATATGCAAGTAACGTTTTCGATTCAGAAACAAAAATATAAGTGTTTGAACTGTGAATATGTTGTGAATAGGTTGTAGAACACCTATTTATATGAATGATACATAAACTTTAACATATAAATACCGCGTTGTTATATTATATTACATTCATAAAGGAATATACTAAGTAACGGTTCTGTTTGTTCTCGATTCAAACGATTCAAGAACAACGTTTAAAACACAGTTGTAGAATTAAAAACTAACTGAAAAGAAATATTACCCAAGCTGTGAATAACTTTAAATTTGATTCTGACAGAACTTTGTCGTAACTTTTAAAGAAGATCATCGACTATTTTGAAAAATAAATACGAAATATTAGTGAATAGACGAACTCATCATGGCAAAAAGTACAAGTCTCCTTCGACCAAATCGCAACTACAGCCGTTGTACACAGTAGAGCTACGAGCTTAACAAAGTATTATATGAAGCATACAAACAATCTGAACCCCAAAAGTTCGGTTTTATGCAAAGGCTAAAAACTTTATGGAACTCCAAACACCCAGAATTAGACTTTTCTCCAAAGCATTTAAATGAACAGGCAAAACGTATCATTAGATGTAAATTGATACATCTAACGGAATTGAGTGATACTACAAATACAGCCCTTGTAGACAACCACCCCACCTCCACTGACAGACAAAGAGAATGGCCAGCTAAATCTAACAGTGAACAGCTCACCCATAATTTTGCTGAAATCCATCCCACTTCCACTAAAGAACAGCGAGAAAGGTCAGCTGACTCTAGTAGTAATTGTCACCACATCAATAACGAGGCTGAAATTCATGACTCTACTGTACAAACAGAGCACCAAAAACTTGTGGGCACCCTACAAGTGATATGGAACGATATGTTTCAAGAGATACACAGCCTTAATGTGAGTGACAGACCATACAACACTAGAGTCAGTAAAGAATCCACTAAATTGGAATTGGAAGCGGTGAACGAAATAGCTGGCAATTATCTGAAGGCTATACGATCTAAAGGTGTAGAAACGACATTTGAAACGCTTAATGTTTTGTTATATGTTTCAGCTGTCACATTGCTATCATATAACACACATCTAAAACCACGCAATCAAGATACAAACAGAAAGCCTGAACCAGCGTGGATGCGAAATTTAAAAACCAAAATTTTGTCCCTGAGACGAAGTATCTCACACATCGCAGTCGTTATGAAATGCAACATAGAGAGCAACTTCACACGACACCAGGAAGACCTAAAGAAAAAATTAGAGAGACGATTTGGAGATACAAAATTTAAAACTTTGAACTCCAAATTACACCAGTTGAAACAACAACTCACAGCTACAACAGAAAGACTAAAATATAAGTCAACAGCACATAAACGACAAGTGCTAAATAGATTGTTTGCCAGAGATCCTAAATCAGTTTATCGCAGATTCGGTGGCAAAAGCTCAATCCCTGTAAACGACACCCCTTCAAAAGAAAAGGTTGAGAGCTACTGGAGATCTGTATGGCAAACGGATGACGGATTCAACAGACAAGCTAATTGGCTAAAAGAACTGGAACAGGACTACTGCCAACATGTCCAGACAAAACAATATGACATAGATGGGTCAATACTGGAAACAGCTCTACAGAAAATGTCGAATAGGAAATCACCAGGCCCAGACCTCATTACAGGATACTGGTTGAAGAATTTCACTTTCTATCGGCAAGATCTCATACGGCTGTTTACAGAAACCATTGAGGGCACACAAGAACTGCCCAGATTGTTATCAACTGCCACTACTCTCCTCATTCCCCAAAATAGCCAAACCACCCTTGCTAAAAATTACCGCCCAATTGCCTGCCAAAACATCATGTATAAATTATATACTGGGTGCCTTAACCTGTTCTTACAGGATCACTGTGCTACCAACAACATCATAACACCTGAGCAAGCTGGTGGAAAGAGGGAGGTGTGGGGTTGCATAGATCACCTACTAACTAACAAAATGATTCAGGAAAAAACAACAAAGAATCGCAGAAACATGACTGTCGTGTGGCTGGACTATCAAAAAGCATTTGATAGTGTACCTCATGGGTGGATTATTAAGGCTTTACAGTTAGCTAAAGTCCCACAACCATTGGTAGCTGCTGTTGAACGCCTGACCAAGAACTGGTACACCAATTTGATCCTTAGAGGTGAGAAGGAGCAGGTTAAGACTGATAAGATACATTACCAGAAGGGCATCTTTCAGGGTGATAGCTTGTCAGTGCTACTCTTCGTTCTCTCACTGAATCCACTATCTTACCTACTCAGGAAACAAGGTGGACAAAGAAGTGGGCCCAGAAGTATCTCCCATCTTTTCTTTGTTGATGACCTGAAGTTGTATGGGCCAAATATCAATGACATCAAGAAACAATTGGACCTCATTACACAATTTTCAACCGACATCAAAATGAAATTTGGTGAGTCCAAGTGTGCATATTTGGCAGTAAAACGTGGAAGAGCTGTGCCCTCCTCTAGAAATCTAGAGATGAACGGCCTGACAATACAACCTCTGCAGTCAGGTGACAACTACAGATATCTTGGACAGGATGAGAATGTCAGATATGATGGACCCATAAATAAGGAGAGAACCAGAACTGAATACCTCAGAAGAGTAAAGAAAATATGGTCATCAGAACTGTCAGCATACAACAAATACATTGCCCACAATACTTATGCTGTGCCAATTCTAACGCCAACATTTGGCCTACTGAACTGGTCATTGCAAGAACTAAGTGAGATGGATGTTAGAACTCGCAAACTTCTCAGTGTTACTGGCAACTTTAACATCAATGGTGATGTGGATAGGCTATACTTCTCACGCAAGGAAGGTGGCCGGGGTCTAAAATCAATATTAACAACATATGAGACCCGGATAGTAACACTGAAGCAACACCTTCAACAGAGGAAAAAGGTTGGCAACCATCTTGCCCAGGTTTATGAGCATGAAAAAAGAAATATCATTAGAATAGCGACTGATCTGGAGGAGAGATATGGAATAAAGCCTGATATAAATCTCTCACCCAGAGAAATCGGAAGATCCTATTCAATGTTCAAACAAGATAAGAAAATTGACCAATTTACAGAAAAAGTTGTGCATGGATACTTGAGGCGTAAAACACAGACCATAGAGGGGATAAACCACTCAAAAAGCCTGGCATGGAGTTCCGACAAGTTTATGACATCACACCTTGAGGGATATCTCTATGCAATACAGGAACAAGAACTCCCTACCAAATATCTGCTGCACAAAAGAGGAGGGCCAGCAGCTGACAATAAATGTAGGCTATGTAAAACAAAGATCGAGGATGTAAGCCACATTGTTGCCAGCTGCGAAAGAATGTCATCTCGCTACTACCTCCCCATGAGACACGATGGGATAGCTAGAACCATCTGGAACGCACTTCGGAAAACAAAATTAACAACAAACGAGGAAGAATATATTGAGACAGATGGCACTAAGGAATACTGATGGAACCTGAAAATAAAAACTGCCACCAAATTAAAGCACAACCGGCCTGATATTGTAGTTTGGGACCACACATTGAAAACGTGTTCTGTTGTGGAGATCAGCTGCCCACTTGATGTAAACGTTTTCAGAAAAATACAGGAGAAGGAGGACATCTACGGACCATTGATGAGGAGTTTACAAATCCAGTATCCAAGATACACCTTTAGCTTCATACCCAATCATTATTGGTGCTACGGGTTATATACCAACCCGCTTGGACCAAAGTATGACTGAACTTGGATTTGCGGACAAAAAGCGCAGCTCCCTAATTCATAGTCTGCAAATGGCTGCGATAGCTGGCACCTTCAAAATTTGCAAAACATTCTTGCGATTCAAGGGATGACAATTTCTTTTCTTTTAGAACCTTGCCACCAGGAAGGTGGCCGGTCAAAAAAATATACTCGAAATTAAGAGAAAGAGAAAACATATACATACATACATACATACATACATACATACATACATACATACATACATACATACATACATACATACATACATACATACAAGTGTGCGAAATACAAAACCCGAAAAAATAAATTATTCTGTCAAAATAAAGTCTGTACTTAAGATGCAGGATTAACAAGCATATTCTAAGCGAAAAGTAATCCAAATGTTTCTGTGATAAAATTTCAGCAATGACTATCTTTTTCTCTCAGAGGAGAGTGAATTATAACCTTATAGACATCTATCTATTTCTATAGATTGAAATGACTATGACACGAATTTCTTACCAACATTTCGAATAATTTGAAGTCTCAAAACGATTGTAAAAGAATAAATGTTGTTTTTTGATGAAAGAAGAATAAATTTCCATTAATACCTTCTACTCCTCTAGAGGCCATTTCTATATTAAATCTTATATATATATATATATATATATATATATATATATATATTTCGTTTCTGAATTTGTTTAGCAAGATTCTTTATCTGAAAACGTGTGTTGAAACCGATATTGTTATATTTTGGGAGGGTCATGTTGCCAATAAGATACACACGCACCAGTTGCTTTCACTTCAATTTATTATAATAAATTTATAAATTTAGGAATTTATAAATTTCCGGTTGGTTGGTTGGTCCCACAACCAGATGGTTGTTTATATATTGTCAAAGTTCTTTCGTCACACATTCTGTGACCTCTTCAGTGACTGGGGATTTTTTTCTTTGTTTTTGTGCCTCTCCTTTGTTCTGTCCTACGCCATCTTGTTTCTGTGTGTGTGTTATGTGTTCAGTCTGCGCATGCGCCACATCCGGGTGTCTGTGTGTGTTTATATTCGTTTATTTATTTGTTTATTTACATGTTACAGGTTGGTTGTTTGTTCTATGTGCGTGTGTGTTTTCATTTTGTCCTTAATTGTAAGTTGTGATGTTGCTGTTCCACTCATGTTTTCTATTTAATTTTGGTTGTAATTCTTTTATGTTTATTACCTCTGTGATTTGTCTAAACATTGCGTCTTTTCTGTGTGTAGATTCTATTTCTATGTTCTCTAATTTACCCTTATGTTCTATTTTAGCATGTTGGTAGAGTACAGATGATTCTTTACTATCTTGAAGGTCTCGCCAGTGTTCATTTATCCGTTCCCCTACACTACGAGCTGTCTCACCTATGTACACTATATTTTTGTCTCTACATTGTCCTTCAGTACATCTTATGCTATATACTACATTTCTAGTTTTACAGTTAATATGGAGGCTTAATTTACAGGTTATACATTTCTTATCTATACAGGGGGTCTTTGAAAAGGGTGTCTTGCTAATAAGTGTTTTTATGGAGGTACCTGGTCTTTCTACTATCTTAATATTGAGTTTATGTTTATCTAGGGCCCTTCTAAATTTGTAAGCTAATTCACCTCTAGGGGTTGTATCGATGAACATTACACTCTGGTATTTATTGCTATCATACCATGAGTTTATTCTATTAGCCTTATTCCTAGTTCTTTCTATTCTATTCCAAAATTTGCTCCTATACAAGAGGCAGGTCCCATTTGTGTCATTATTTACCATTTTTTCCCATTTGGTTCTGGCTCCTCTATACACTCTGATTCTATCTCTCTGATTGTAACCAGAGAACTGCATACGGTGGATGAAGTGTTGTATGTGTCTCTCTAGTTCTTCGGGGCTGCACATGCGGGACACGTTTCTCATCACCCGTACCAAATTTGCAATCAGTATGTTGATTTTGGTATGGTCCGAAACAGCTGAGTTTCGGTGGATCAGATATTTGGAAGTCATGGGTTTGACATAATGGGAATGGAGGATTTGTTTTTTGTTATTAATGGTATCTAACCAGAGCTCTGTGTCTAGTACAGGTAATCGATGGTTGGGGTGTTTACTTGGGTAGTCTATAGTAACTCTAATACTCTGGTGGATGGAGTTAGCTATTTGCTGGATGCTTTCCATTGTGTTTTTCTCTAATTCCTGACTGTTCTCTAGTGGGGGTGTTTTAACTACGATGTTTATATCATCAACGTAGCGGGAGTACATTATCAGGGTTAAGGGGTCTTCTAATTGTTCTTTAAGTTTAAGTTTAAGTCTACTGTCCCACCATACCATGAATAAGTTAGCTATGTCGTCTGCAATGCTAACACCAATGGCTGCTCCCTCCTCTTGGGCATATGTTTTTCCATTAAATTTGAACATACGTTCCTTAAGGGTTAATTTTATGCTGGCCCCACCGCATGTGCAATCATTTTCTTTAGTTCATCGTGGTTTTCGGGGGTCCGTATGGCTCTGGTCCACCCGTTCCATCTATCTGTGTGGGTTTTCTTTGCCATTGAGGTAATGGTAGGTGGTCTGCCTCTTGCTGGTCTTGTAGGGCACAGGTTGCTAAGGTCATATGTGTCTAGGTAATTATTACTATAGGTAAGTTTAAGTAGGAGTCCCAGCTCACTGGTATCAATCCCACGGAACTCAACATTGCTGTCACTGATCATTTCTACGCATTTCTCCACAGCAAAATCCACCTCAATAGATGGATACAGGGACACAACATCCATACTACCTATTATGCAGTTTGTTAGGTCCCTAGATCGGTTACTCTCGCCGATTCTGGTGAGGAGGTCCTCCGTGCTGTCGCATACATCTGGGGACATTTCAATGATGGGGCGTATGATATAATAAATTGAAGTGAAAGCAACTGGTGCGTGTGTTTCTTATTGGCAACATGACCCTCCCAAAGTATAACAATATATATATATATATATACTACTGTACGTCTGCATACATATATGTATGTACGTATACATACATACTTATACTTGAGTATCAGTCGTACTAAGAGTGAGAAATGAAATTTCGTTTCATTCTTTTCCATTTATCGTTTTCGGTGCGCCCAGCCAACTGAACTCACTCGATATGCAAATTAGGCTGCTCAGCCATTAATATGCATAAGGAAAGTATATACTTTCAGACATTCAACCATCTGGCAGGAAAGTATACGATGCTGAAGATAGCTAATAAGCTTGAAACTAGTACATCGTTCCTGTGTTAGTGTTTAACAAAAAGGTGACGTGGTTGCCTAAACACTGTACGGCGTAATTCGGGCTGTTTGTTTGTTTACAAACAAACAAACCGTGCATTATAGTAAGTGTTTGGTAAACCGATACGTGCATATATATATGTGTGCATGTATATATATACATACTAGTGTGCGTCTGTATACATATATGTATGTACGTATACATACATACATACTTACATTTAAGTAAGTGCCGTCCTAAGAGTAGGAAATGAAATTTCGTTTCATTCTATTCCACCGCCGGGGTCATACATTTTCCTATATATATATATATATATATATATATTCTCTTTTACTCTTTTACCTGTTTCAGCCATCCGGCTGAGGCCATGCTGGGGCACCGCATATATATATTTATTAAAACAGCAGATTAAAGTTTAAGCAAAGAATCGCTGGTTTCTCCCTTAACAGGATCTTCTTAAACTTTAATCTGTTATTTTAATAAATATTTGCTCTAGGGTTCTTATATATTTGATATATATTTATCCTTATCGAGCCCTCTTTGGATTTTAGTCTTCACATTTATTATTATTACTATATATATATATATATATATATATATATATATATATATATATATATATATATATATATATATATATATATTTATATATATATATATATATATATATGCAAAAGTTCTATTTAAAATTGTTGGGATACAACAAGTAAATATTTTTATAACTGATATAAAGCACTCGACAAGTATTTGGAGTAGATATACGATATTAATAAATGGAAACTATATTTATAAAACCATATCTATTTCATTATACATATTTCAGGGATACCAAATTAAATTATGGTATGCCTTCATCAGACAAAATACAATATATAACACTATCCGGATGGCTTCCAAAAACAATGGTTGCATTTTGAAAGGGTACGTCAAATCTTATTTGTAAAACTGTTATATATTGTATTTTGTCTGATGAAGGCATACCATAATTTAATTTGGTATCTCTGAAATATGTATAATGAAATAGATATGGTTTTATAAATATAGTTTCCATTTATTAATATCGTATATATATATATATATATATATATATATATATATCCTTTGTTCTGTTCTGTTGTACACAACTTTGTTCAGCTGTTGTACACAAGATGGTGTAGGACAGAACAAAGGAGAGACACAAAATAAAAACCTAGTCACTGAGGAGGTCACAGAATGTGTGACGAAAGAGCTTTGACAATATATAAACAACCTTCCGGTTGTCGAACCAACCAACCAGCCGGAAATTTATGATGAAAGAGAAACCGACAGTACGTGTGTTTTTATTGGCAACATGACCCTCCCAAAGTATAACAATATCTGTAATGACTGTAGTGATGGTGGTGGTGATGACAGTGGTGATGGTGGTGGTGATGACTGTAGTGATGGTGGTGGTGATGACAGTGGTGATGGTGGTGGTGATGACTGTAGTGATGGTGGTGGTGATGACTGTAGTGATGGTGGTGGTGATGACAGTGGTGATGGTGGTGGTGATGACTGTAGTGATGGTGGTGGTGATGACTGTAGTGATGGTGGTGGTGATGACAGTGGTGATGGTGGTGGTGATGACTGTAGTGATGGTGGTGGTGATGACTGTAGTGATGGTGGTGGTGATGACTGTAGTGATGGTGGTGGTGATGACTGTAGTGATGGTGGTGGTGATGACTGTAGTGATGGTGGTGGTGATGACAGTAGTGATGGTGGTGGTGATGACTGTAGTGATGGTGGTGGTGATGACAGTGGTGATGGTGGTGGTGATGACTGTAGTGATGGTGGTGGTGATGACTGTAGTGATGGTGGTGGTGATGACTGTAGTGATGGTGGTGGTGATGACTGTAGTGATGGTGGTGGTGATGACAGTGGTGATGGTGGTGGTGATGACAGTGGTGATGGTGGTGGTGATGACTGTAGTGATGGTGGTGGTGATGACAGTAGTGATGGTGGTGGTGATGACAGTGGTGATGGTGGTGGTGATGACTGTAGTGATGGTGGTGGTGATGACTGTAGTGATGGTGGTGGTGATGACAGTGGTGATGGTGGTGGTGATGACTGTAGTGATAGTGGTGGTGATGACTGTAGTGTTGGTGGTGGTGATGACTGTAGTGATGGTGGTGGTGATGACTGTAGTGATGGTGGTGGTGATGACTGTAGTGATGGTGGTGGTGATGACTGTAGTGATGGTGGTGGTGATGACTGTAGTGATGGTGGTGGTGATGACAGTGGTGATGGTGGGGGTGATGACTGTAGTGATAGTGGTGGTGATGACAGTGGTGATGGTGGTGGTGGTGACAGTGGTGATGGTGGTGGTGATGACTGTAGTGATGGTGGTGGTGATGACTGTAGTGATGGTGGTGGTGATGACAGTGGTGATGGTGGGGGTGATGACTGTAGTGATAGTGGTGGTGATGACAGTGGTGATGGTGGTGGTGGTGACAGTGGTGATGGTGGTGGTGATGACTGTAGTGATGGTGGTGGTGATGACTGTAGTGATGGTGGTGGTGATGACAGTGGTGATGGTGGTGGTGATGACTGTAGTGATGGTGGTGGTGATGACAGTAGTGATGGTGGTGGTGATGACTGTGGTGATGGTGGTGGTGATGACTGTAGTGATGGTGGTGGTGATGACTGTGGTGATGGTGGTGGTGATGACAGTGGTGATGGTGGTGGTGATGACTGTAGTGATGGTGGTGGTGATGACTGTAGTGATGGTGGTGGTGATGACTGTAGTGATGGTGGTGGTGATGACAGTGGTGATGGTGGTGGTGATGACTGTAGTGATGGTGGTGGTGATGACAGTAGTGATGGTGGTGGTGATGACTGTAGTGATGGTGGTGGTGATGACAGTGGTGATGGTGGTGGTGATGACTGTAGTGATGGTGGTGGTGATGACTGTAGTGATGGTGGTGGTGATGACAGTAGTGATGGTGGTGGTGATGACTGTAGTGATGGTGGTGGTGATGACTGTAGTGATGGTGGTGGTGATGACAGTGGTGATGGTGGTGGTGATGACTGTAGTGTGGTGGTGGTGATGACAGTGCTGATGGTGGTGGTGATGACTGTGGTGATGGTGGTGGTGATGACTGTAGTGATGGTGGTGGTGATGACAGTAGTGATGGTGGTGGTGATGACAGTAGTGATGGTGGTGGTGATGACAGTGGTGATGGTGGTGGTGATGACTGTAGTGATGGTGGTGGTGATGACTGTAGTGATGGTGGTGGTGATGACTGTAGTGATGGTGGTGGTGATGACTGTAGTGATGGTGGTGGTGATGACTGTAGTGATGGTGGTGGTGATGACAGTAGTGATGGTGGTGGTGATGACAGTAGTGATGGTGGTGGTGATGACAGTGGTGATGGTGGTGGTGATGACTGTAGTGATGGTGGTGGTGATGACTGTAGTGATGGTGGTGGTGATGACTGTAGTGATGGTGGTGGTGATGACAGTGGTGATGGTGGTGGTGATGACTGTAGTGATGGTGGTGGTGATGACAGTGGTGATGGTGGTGGTGATGACTGTGGTGATGGTGGTGGTGATGACTGTAGTGATGGTGGTGGTGATGACAGTAGTGATGGTGGTGGTGATGACAGTAGTGATGGTGGTGGTGATGACTGTAGTGATGGTGGTGGTGATGACAGTGGTGATGGTGGTGGTGATGACTGTAGTGATGGTGGTGGTGATGACTGTAGTGATGGTGGTGGTGATGACTGTAGTGATGGTGGTGGTGATGACTGTAGTGATGGTGGTGGTGATGACTGTAGTGATGGTGGGGGTGATGACAGTGGTGGTAGTGGTGGTGATGACTGTAGTGATGGTGGTGGTGATGACTGTAGTGATGGTGGTGGTGATGACAGTGGTGATGGTGGTGGTGATGACAGTGGTGATGGTGGTGGTGATGACTGTAATGATGGTGGTGGTGATGACAGTGGTGGTGGTGGTGGTGATGACTGTAGTGATGGTGGTGGTGATGACAGTGGTGGTGGTGGTGGTGATGACTGTAGTGATGGTGGTGGTGATGACTGTAGTGATGGTGGTGGTGATGACTGTGGTGATGGTGGTGGTGATGACTGTGGTGATGGTGGTGGTGATGACAGTGGTGATGGTGGTGGTGATGACAGTGGTGATGGTGGTGGTGGTGACAGTGGTGATGGTGGTGGTGATGACTGTAGTGATGGTGGTGGTGATGACTGTAGTGATGGTGGTGGTGATGACTGTAGTGATGGTGGTGGTGATGACAGTGGTGGTGGTGGTGGTGATGACTGTAGTGATGGTGGTGGTGATGACAGTAGTGATGGTGGTGGTGATGACTGTGGTGATGGTGGTGGTGATGACAGTGGTGATGGTGGTGGTGATGAGAGTGGTGATGGTGGTGGTGATGACTGTAGTGATGGTGGTGGTGATGACTGTAGTGATGGTGGTGGTGATGACTGTGGTGATGGTGGTGGTGATGACAGTGGTGATGGTGGTGGTGATGACAGTGGTGATGGTGGTGGTGATGACTGTAGTGGTGGTGGTGGTGATGACTGTAGTGATGGTGGTGGTGATGACTGTGGTGATGGTGGTGGTGATGACAGTGGTGATGGTGGTGGTGATGACTGTAGTGATGGTGGTGGTGATGACTGTAGTGATGGTGGTGGTGATGACTGTGGTGATGGTGGTGGTGATGACAGTGGTGATGGTGGTGGTGATGACTGTAGTGATGGTGGTGGTGATGACTGTGGTGATGGTGGTGGTGATGACAGTGGTGATGGTGGTGATGATGACAGTGGTGATGGTGGTGGTGAAGACTGTAGTGATGGTGGTGGTGATGACTGTAGTGATGGTGGTGGTGATGACTGTAGTGATGGTGGTGGTGATGACTGTAGTGATGGTGGTGGTGATGACAGTGGTGATGACAGTGGTGATGGTGGTGGTGATGACAGTGGTGATGGTGGTGGTGATGACTGTAGTGATGGTGGTGGTGATGACTGTAGTGATGGTGGTGGTGATGACAGTGGTGATGGTGGTGGTGATGACTGTAGTGATGGTGGTGGTGATGACAGTAGTGATGGTGGTGGTGATGACTGTAGTGATGGTGGTGGTGATGACAGTAGTGATGGTGGTGGTGAGGACTGTAGTGATGGTGGTGGTGATGACAGTGGTGATGGTGGTGGTGATGACTGTAGTGATGGTGGTGGTGATGACTGTAGTGATGGTGGTGGTGATGACAGTAGTGATGGTGGTGGTGATGACTGTAGTGATGGTGGTGGTGATGACAGTGGTGATGGTGGTGGTGATGACTGTAGTGATGGTGGTGGTGATGACAGTGGTGATGGTGGTGGTGATGACTGTAGTGATGGTGGTGGTGATGACAGTGGTGATGGTGGTGGTGATGACTGTAGTGATGGTGGTGGTGATGACTGTAGTGATGGTGGTGGTGATGACAGTAGTGATGGTGGTGGTGATGACTGTAGTGATGGTGGTGGTGATAACTGTGGTGATGGTGGTGGGGATGACTGTAGTGATGGTGGTGTTGATGACTGTAGTGATGGTGGTGGTGATGACTGTAGTAATGGTGGTGGTGATGACTGTGGTGATGGTGGTGGTGATGACAGTGGTGATGGTGGTGGTGATGACTGTAGTGATGGTGGTGGTGATGACAGTGTTGATGGTGGTGGTGATAACTGTGGTGATGGTGGTGGTGATGACAGTAGTGATGGTGGTGGTGATGACTGTAGTGATGGTGGTGGTGATGACAGTGGTGATGGTGGTGGTGATGACTGTAGTGATGGTGGTGGTGATGACAGTGGTGATGGTGGTGGTGATGACTGTAGTGATGGTGGTGGTGATGACTGTAGTGATGGTGGTGGTGATGACAGTGGTGATGGTGGTGGTGATGACTGTAGTGATGGTGGTGGTGATGACAGTGGTGATGGTGGTGGTGATGACTGTAGTGATGGTGGTGGTGATGACTGTAGTGATGGTGGTGGTGATGACAGTGTTGATGGTGGTGGTGATGACTGTAGTGATGGTAATGGTGATGACTGTAGTGATGGTGGTGGTGATGACTGTAGTGATGGTGGTGGTGATGACTGTAGTGATGGTGGTGGTGATGACTGTAGTGATGGTGGTGGTGATGACTGTAGTGATGGTGGTGGTGATGACTGTAGTGATGGTGGTGGTGATGACAGTGGTGATGGTGGTGGTGATGACTGTAGTGATGGTGGTGGTGATGACTGTAGTGATGGTGGTGGTGATGACAGTGGTGATGGTGGTGGTGATGACTGTAGTGATGGTGGTGGTGATAACTGTGGTGATGGTGGTGGTGATGACTGTAGTGATGGTGGTGGTGATGACTGTAGTGATGGTGGTGGTGATGACTGTAGTGATGGTGGTGGTGATGACTGTAGTGATGGTGGTGGTGACTGTGGTGATGGTGGTGGTGATGACTGTAGTGATGGTGGTGATGACTGTGTGATGGTGGTGGTGATGACTGTAGTGATGTGGTGGTGACTGTAGTGTGGTGGTGATGACTAGTGTGTGGTGATGACTGTAGTGATGGTGGTGGTGATGACTGTAGTGATGGTGGTGGTGATGACTGTGGTGATGGTGGTGGTGATGACTGTAGTGATGGTGGTGGTGATGACAGTGGTGATGGTGGTGGTGATGACTGTAGTGATGGTGGTGGTGATGACAGTGGTGATGGTGGTGGTGATGACTGTAGTGATGGTGGTGGTGATGACTGTAGTGATGGTGGTGGTGATGACTGTAGTGATGGTGGTGGTGATGACTGTAGTGATGGTGGTGGTGATGACAGTAGTGATGGTGGTGGTGATGACAGTGGTGATGGTGGTGGTGATGACTGTAGTGATGGTGGTGGTGATGACTGTAGTGATGGTGGTGGTGATGACTGTAGTGATGGTGGTGGTGATGACTGTAGTGATGGTGGTGGTGATGACTGTAGTGATGGTGGTGGTGATGACAGTGGTGATGGTGGTGGTGATGACTGTAGTGATGGTGGTGGTGATGACTGTAGTGATGGTGGTGGTGATGACAGTAGTGATGGTGGTGGTGATGACTGTAGTGATGGTGGTGGTGATGACTGTGGTGATGGTGGTGGTGATGACTGTAGTGATGGTGGTGGTGATGACAGTAGTGATGGTGGTGGTGATGACTGTAGTGATGGTGGTGGTGATGACTGTGGTGATGGTGGTGGTGATCACTGTAGTGATGGTGGTGGTGATGACTGTAGTGATGGTGGTGGTGATGACAGTGGTGATGGTGGTGGTGATGACTGTAGTGATGGTGGTGGTGATGACAGTAGTGATGGTGGTGGTGATGACTGTAGTGATGGTGGTGGTGATGACAGTGGTGATGGTGGTGGTGATGACAGTAGTGATGGTGGTGGTGATGACAGTAGTGATGGTGGTGGCTGATGACTGTAGTGATGGTGGTGGTGATGACAGTGGTGATGGTGGTGGTGATGACTGTAGTGATGGTGGTGGTGATGACTGTAGTGATGGTGGTGGTGATGACTGTAGTGATGGTGGTGGTGATGACAGTGGTGATGGTGGTGGTGATGACTGTAGTGATGGTGGTGGTGATGACAGTGGTGATGGTGGTGGTGATGACTGTAGTGATGGTGGTGGTGATGACAGTGGTGATGGTGGTGGTGATGACTGTAGTGATGGTGGTGGTGATGACTGTAGTGATGGTGGTGGTGATGACAGTGGTGATGGTGGTGGTGATGACTGTAGTGATGGTGGTGGTGATGACTGTAGTGATGGTGGTGGTGATGACAGTGGTGATGGTGGTGGTGATGACTGTAGTGATGGTGGTGGTGATGACAGTGGTGATGGTGGTGGTGATGACTGTAGTGATGGTGGTGGTGATGACTGTAGTGATGGTGGTGGTGATGACTGTGGTGATGGTGGTGGTGATGACTGTAGTGATGGTGGTGGTGATGACAGTGGTGATGGTGGTGGTGATGACTGTAGTGATGGTGGTGGTGATGACTGTAGTGATGGTGGTGGTGATGACTGTAGTGATGGTGGTGGTGATGACAGTGGTGATGGTGGTGGTGATGACTGTAGTGATGGTGGTGGTGATGACAGTGGTGATGGTGGTGGTGATGACTGTAGTGATGGTGGTGGTGATGACTGTAGTGATGGTGGTGGTGATGACTGTAGTGATGGTGGTGGTGATGACAGTGGTGATGGTGGTGGTGATGACTGTAGTGATGGTGGTGGTGATGACTGTAGTGATGGTGGTGGTGATGACTGTAGTGATGGTGGTGGTGATGACAGTGGTGATGGTGGTGGTGATGACAGTGTGATGGTGGTGGTGATGACTGTAGTGATGGTGGTGGTGATGACAGTGGTGATGGTGGTGGTGATGACTGTAGTGATGGTGGTGGTGATGACAGTAGTGATGGTGGTGGTGATGATTGTAGTGATGGTGGTGGTGATGACAGTGGTGATGGTGGTGGTGATGACTGTGGTGATGGTGGTGGTGATGACTGTAGTGATGGTGGTGGTGATGACTGTAGTGATGGTGGTGGTGATGACTGTAGTGATGGTGGTGGTGATGACTGTAGTGATGGTGGTGGTGATGACAGTGGTGATGGTGGTGGTGATGACTGTAGTGATGGTGGTGGTGATGACTGTAGTGATGGTGGTGGTGATGACTGTAGTGATGGTGGTGGTGATGACAGTGGTGATGGTGGTGGTGATGACTGTAGTGATGGTGGTGGTGATGACAGTGGTGATGGTGGTGGTGATGACTGTAGTGATGGTGGTGGTGATGACAGTGGTGATGGTGGTGGTGATGACTGTAGTGATGGTGGTGGTGATGACAGTGGTGATGGTGGTGGTGATGACTGTAGTGATGGTGGTGGTGATGACTGTAGTGATGGTGGTGGTGATGACAGTGGTGATGGTGGTGGTGATGACTGTAGTGATGGTGGTGGTGATGACTGTAGTGATGGTGGTGGTGATGACAGTGGTGATGGTGGTGGTGATGACTGTAGTGATGGTGGTGGTGATGACAATGGTGATGGTGGTGGTGATGACTGTAGTGATGGTGGTGGTGATGACTGTAGTGATGGTGGTGGTGATGACTGTGGTGATGGTGGTGGTGATGATTGTAGTGATGGTGGTGGTGATGACAGTGGTGATGGTGGTGGTGATGACTGTGGTGATGGTGGTGGTGATGACTGTAGTGATGGTGGTGGTGATGACTGTAGTGATGGTGGTGGTGATGACAGT